>VMKM01000986.1:0-199174 GCA_008360985.2 Macquaria ambigua
TTGACCGTAAACAATGTGTGTGTGTGCAAGGTCAAAGAAAAGGACAAATTGGAAAGTCTCACGATGTAGCATGTGTCATTTGCTTTAATATTCAGAGTAATGACTTGATCTAAATCCCCAGTTTTACCTGTCTCAATATTATCTGCTTATTGGAATAAAATTAGGCCTCCATATTATTTTGTCAGGTAGTCAAGCTTGTTGGTCACACCCGGAAATGTCACCAAAATATGGAGATTAATTTCCCATCCGCCCCATCAATTAATGAAATGCTTAGTAATTTACTCAATGGATAATTAATTCATTTGTACATTTTATTAATGCCTTTTTTATTGTCCAATTACAGGACTTAATGAATCCATTGAGGTTTTATATTTGTAAAACTTTCCTCAAGCCGAGAAAAGTGATTTAAAAATCTGTGACGTCAGCACAATGTAAAGTCTATTCTATAAAATCAGCAGCAAGAAACACTGTGGAGACATCTACATCCATTCTCTCATTTTACCTTCCGTTAAGCACCCACCTTCCGATAAAATCAAACATGTTTAATATTATCGGAAGGTAGGGGCTCTCTCTCCAGCACCAAACAGGAAGCAGCAAACCGGGTAGTTACTTTGGTGATGGTCGAAAAACTCCTCAAATACCATCACACACACGATAAACGGTGAATTAAAAGTTTTATGAGTCTGTCTTTAATTTGGCGTGTATCTGATCCACCATCCAGCATTTATTTTAGTGAGAAATCTGAATTTTTTTAAACGGTTCACCTCTCATTCGTATGGTCATCTCCCACTAAAATGGCGCAGCTAACCAAACAAGACTGGTAGCGAGTTGAAGCGACAAAATCCAAAATATTCTACGGAAACACAGTTATATTGATGCCAAATTGAGAATAAGACTGTCGACATACAGTATGGCGCCCTTCATCTTGTGTTTCTAGTATGTGTTTTTAAGGATGTAAGGAATTGTTAATATGTCAGATTTCTTAAAGGGAGTTTGAGCACAGGGAGCTTTAATTAATTCAAAATGCTAATATTTTAACGTTTTGTCACCACTACAAGAACACTAGATTTATGTGCCCGTTTATCTGCATGTTTTTTACTTTCCTAATAGATTTTTGCTGGAATGAGTCCTAAAACCCGGGAATGAGTTAGCATTTTTGCACTTCCGGTTCCCTCGTCTGGAAGTCAATGGGTTTTTTGAATGGGCTTTCCATTAGATCAGTGGTTCTCAACCTTTTTTGGGTCAGCGTCCCCCTATCCATTATCCAGGTATTGTTAAACAAATGCAACAGTTAGAAATTTGACATTCAAACTTTAATTGGGTTAGATAACAGCCAATCAGAAATGCCAAACAGGAGCATTCTTATTAATTGTTCCAAAGGAAAACAAGAGCAGCCTACCAAGGGAAAAGTCTGAGGCTACTGGAAAAAAACACCAGGATTTATCCTAACTTTCAAAGGAAATTAGCACTGCAGGTTGCAGAGAAGCGATTGCGGTATTTGGACTGCATGTGGAGGACCTGGCTGAATCCCTGCTCAACTATATGTTGTTGGGAAAGCAAGAAGCAGCAGCCTAGTCTTCTCCCAGAGAGCCGGGTAACGCTGGGCATATTTGACCCACATGCTGTCCCAGCCAGAGGTGCAGAAAGTAGCCTAGGCCTCATTGTGGCACTGGATGTCGACAAGATGCACCTGGATAGCGGGCTTGCATTCGGTCAGGTCCGCCTGACAGGGCTGCACCACCCATCCATGTCGGCCTTAACCAACCTCAGGTGGTCAGTGTAAATGAGGAGGCGGTAATCGGTAAGACCCTCAAACACCTGCAATGAGTGTAACCACCAAATTGTTCTTGGTGCAGATTTTTTGACTATTCGATTTCTAACTGGTTATTTTATTGCTAATTAGTCTACTAATAAATGTGTCTTTATACTTATAATGCACATATGTCACTTATTATCCAACATGTGACTTTTTGGCATTGAATAGGGCAGAATTAATTCAGCACATTTTTGAATGGAGTTTGGTCTGACATTATTTCGTGCTATTCCAGGCAAATTAAACCTGGTAAATGTCCCATGTTTTGGGATTTCAGATTTCCTTTTATTTTTAGACTTCTTAAAGATGTTTAATGAAGACTTAAAGTTCACGACTAGACGAAACTGTTTTAGAAAGCTGCAGAGAAACGTTGCAGCAGTAAACTCCGCCGTCTCAGCTGGAATCAAGCCGGCTGATGGCGTTGCTGTGACAGGTGGCAGGTGTCTTATGGTTTAAAAAATGTTTATGTTTATGATGATTGTATAGTTTGTGTTAATATGCTTTGGCAATGTTGTCTTGTATGCAGTCATGCCGACAAAGTCATGTGAATTGAATAGTGTTATATAGTGTGTCTGGATGCTAGACGCTAAGTTGCTTTCACAAATTTTTCATGAAAGAGTAGCTTTAAGGCTTCCTCTCAATTGGCCAAAAGTGTAAGAGTTGGTAACCCCGGAGTAATGTTTGTGGATGGATGGGGAATGGATCCTTTATTTCAGACAGCGACTGTCGATTTTGTTGGCTGAAATGACAACTGTCGCTAAGCAGAGTTTATCAGCTGTAGCTAGCTAACTAATTAAGCTAACGTACACCCCGGCTGACTTTTTAATTCTTCCTGCTGGAAAAAGTCAGCATCCTCACCATGATGATCTATATCATGTATTGCAGTGTAGAGCTAGTTAATCTAGGAAAAATGTAAGATCCTACTGTTTGGCTGAGTGGCTTACATACTTAAGTTATGTTTTCTAGTGATGGGATAACCGGTTCATTTTAGTGACTTAGTTCCTTAAATCCTGCTCAGTAAAATGAACTACTCTTCTCTCTCTGGGAGGTGTCATGGAGAAAAATAAAAATAAATTTGTGTTCTTGATTTATTTATTCATGCTCTCGAATTAGTAATTTGTGCTTTTGATGTAATATCATTTATGGTGTGAGATATCCGATTCCAAGCGATTTGTCTCGCTCTGTTGCTGCCCACACAAAGCTACTCCTTAATGAAAAGTATACAGTAGCTGTAGGCAGGCTACAAATATAAACTAGGCTGCCTCTGCACACAGGACAATGTGTATAATTCGTTCCCATGTTTTGATTATTTCGTGTACACAAGATAAGTGTATATACAGAGAACTAGCACAACAGCCAGACTGTTGAATAATGGGAAACGTTAATTCTGAAGAACTGGAGTTAACAGGTCAGGCATGGTGCTGGTACAACGGATAGTGAGCTGTAGCTTCCCCGGCAAACACATTGACCTCTTCGGCTGTAGCAGTCCCTCCTGCTGGTCTGCTGATCGCTCCTCTCGTGGTCACTTCTCCTGCAGAGCTGCTCGTCGTTGCCAGAGTGTCTCTGGGCTGGGCAGAGCAGACAGGCTGGGTGTCCGGAGAACAAGGCGAAGAAGTGCTCAGTGTGTGTGGAGGGGCAGCCAGTATAGGTTAAAGGAAATTCCAGTTTATTTAAACCTGGCGTATTGGGGTGCAATCAAGTGATCAAGCCCTAGTCTGTGTTGTATAAAAATTTTTAAACATATTTATAAAATGTTTAGTTAAACAAAATGACCAGTTAATAATGACCAGTGAAACATGATTGTTCTTGTAAGAAAAAATATTTTGTAAATCCATTTCATCAAGGCTTAAAATATAATGTTTCAGCCAACTGTATTATTTTGCTGTATTAAGCTTTAAATGAGCCATGGGTATATATACACACATGCACATGGGCCTGGACAGGTGCTGTGCAGTTCTTAGTTAAAAGCGTGCTTATGTAATGTTTGGAGGTTCAGTTCTGAGTTACTGACCCAATCTTTTTTTCTCCATCTTTTGACCTCAGAATTTAACATTTTTATTCTAAATAAATCTCCTTGAGTATTACTGCATGGGAAATCTGTAAAGTTTATGCCAGTTGTTTATTTCCTTTGTCAGAAGTAAACAATGTAAATCTCATTTTAGGATAGTACAGCTGTGATAATTTGCCACAGTGGATTATGTTCATTGTGAATGTTCTTGACTTATCCATACTTCCCAATATGACACGCTGCTTGTTGTTTGCTTTACTAGTGCTTTATTAAAGTGTAACTCCACCCTCAAATTCAGCTAGAACCCTCCGCCCCAGCAAACCAGATCAACCAGTTAATCCTGGGTACTGTATATTTAAACAAACCCTTGCCAGCAATGACTGGAAGTTGATGAATGCACAGTAGCCTGTGTTGTCTGTCAGAGTGATCAACATCTAGAGCATTACTACTTAGAACTTACATAATTTATATTTATAAAATACTACCATATACACTTCTTAGTTCACATTATTCTCATAGTTCTCGAGTTTTCTAACAAGACACTTTTGGACCATTAGTATTTTCCAGAAATCAGATATGTTTCAAAATAATGGCTACAGTGGAGAGTCATTGAAAATGATTTCGCATAACATGGGTATGACTAAATACAGGTATACAGTCACAACAAAGCTGTCAGTCTATGCAATAAGGGCACTGCAGTTACTGTTCTTATTTTCATTTTCATCAATGTAACTTATTATTGAGAGTGAAGTCTCCCCCTATAGGTAGAATTTGAAATAGCAGGCATAAATCTTTTATAAACAGGAGTTATTAATGTTAACAAGGTTTGAGTCATTTCTAACTTATAATATGTTAACAATAAATGCATAATATGACTTTTGTAATCACAAACTGATTACATCCTGTGTTGGATGAAATAATTGAATGAAAGTTTTATTGCGTTAACTCAGTTTTTATTTTAAGTTTCAAGTTCCACCTTCTCATTAGTTCACCTTAACCAGTTAGCACTTTCAGTATAGATTTTGTAGTAACACACATTACTAATTTACTACTGAATGAAATAAAATACAATTCAATACAGTGGTACAAAAACTCAAAAGTCACAGATCAATCATGACATGCTAGCAATGGCAGCTTATGTTAGAGCTATTTGCTCAATGTTTAATCGATTTCTTATACCTTTGCAGAAGTAAATTGGTTGTGGTAAAATGTCACTAATCTCTACCATGTGGTTTGCTTGTTTTCCCATGAGGTTTGGTTTGGGGTTATCCTGTTTATGTGTTTATTTGTGTGCGTGAGTGTGTCTCTCTCTGTGTGTGTGTGGTCGACTCTCTTGTTCCTAAAATAACACTTCCAGGCTACAGAGGTCATCAGCAGTCAATCACCAGACAATCAGCCATTGTAAGGTGATTACTTGTATTAATATCTATTTATTGTTAAATGAATGAAAACCAAAACAAATGAATAAATTAGTTAATTATATGCCTAATTTAGAAGACCACATCGTCACATGATTTACTATTCAAAAAGTAACAGTATAAGATTATAGACAGTATAATGAAACATTTTGCATAATATCCTGTGTAAGCAGAGGCAGTAGAGAAGCAGTAATGATGCTAAATCTATGTAAATAACAGCCTAATATATTCATATGAACCCTTACTTCTTAAAGGCTTCTGCCATCATAAATTCCTTTGCACAAGGGGGAAATAAACAAATATGCCATTGTGTCAACCTAACATTATATTCACATAATAGCAATAAAAGCATTGTAACAACATTTACATGCAACTGTGGTTCTATGAACTTGCTGCGAAGACAAACATCCGAGTTAATGTCATTGGGAATAATTTTAATGCAGAGGTAAATGGGTGCATTTGCAACATATAAACAACCTACTTGGCAGAATGCGTGAAAACTTTCTCTTTTTCTCCTGTGCTCTCTGTGTTTATGTTTGTGTGTGTGCATGTGTGTGTGTGGTGCAGCATTGTGGACCATTAAATAGATCTGGATGGAAGCCTAGTCCACTCTATGCAGCCATGAGAGAGAGAAAGCCAGGGCAGAGATGGTGGGAGGGGTAATGTGAGCGATTACAGACAAAGTATTGGGACAGCGTGGTAACATTTGGCTTCTTAGCAACATTTGAGGTTGTAGCTCAATTTCTTTTTCATAATCACTGTATTGTTATGCAGTAACAAAATGTAACCAAGCTGGTTCAAGTGCTACAGGTAGTCTGCTTATTTATCATACACCTTATTTATTTATTTACAGGTCAGCTTTTTGTATATGGGACACTTTTTTAATGTACCTTTGCAAACTCTTTGCATCCCAAGCTTTTGACTTACAACTCATAATTAGTTGTATATTATGCTTAGCTACCATCTAACTGCACTGCAATCAGAGAGAGTTGTAATTTAGAGGATTTAAAGGTTGACGCATGAGTGTACATACTGAGTTCACATCAAAAGGTCACTCTGATGCAAATTATTGCAAAAATCCAGTAGCTCTTGGTATTGAAAGAGCAAATTTACTTTACCATCCCTTATCAATTGAAGGGCATTTTGGGAAAATATGCTTCTATGCTTTCTTGCCGAGAGTTAGAAGAGAAGATCGATGCCACTCTCTCATCCGTACACTAAATATGAAACTAGAGCCAGGAGACATTAGCTTAGCTTAACATAAAGGGTGGAGGCAGGGGGAAACAGCTAGCCTGGCTCTGCCCAAAGGTGAAATCTACATACAGCCTACCTACAAACACCTCTAAAGCTCACTAATTAACACGTTGTATGTCGTTTGTTTAAGTATTAAAATAAAAACGAAATGTAAAAATGACAATTGGTGGTTTTAGGGGGAGCAAAGGGAGCTAGTTCCCCCACTGTCTTTAAGCTAAGCTAAGCTAACTGCCTGCTGGCCCTAGTTAGCCCTAGTATAGATTTTCTCATCTAACTCTTGGCAAGAAAGTATATAATGAAAGCCAAATAAAGAATAAATGGTAAATTGCTGCATTTATATAGCAGACCCTCTCTACCTCCTGAGCCACAGCCGCCCCAAAACATCCCAAAATGTCAAACTACTCCTGTAAAGCAGAAGTAACTATTTCCTCTATCATCTGTCATTTCTGTCTCCCAGTTAGCTTGTTTAATTCAAATTTCTAATTGATTTTCATGTCATCTAATCCATGTTCACACATTTGTATGAGCTGTTATGGCATTGAAAATGCACTGGCACTCTGCTGTGGATTACTCTTACAGTTTCCCCCAGCCAAGCATTTCCTCACCACATGGAATCGAGACAAAGAGCGTCTCTTTTGGTCATTTTATTGCAGCCACAATCTGTCAACTGGTCGTTTAATCAAATTTGCATTAGCAGTTACAGCTCTGGAGAGTCTGCTTTTGGTCAATGTTAGTACAGGCAGTCTTCTTATTGTGTCATCTGCACAAAATGGTAGTGTAATATATGCAGGCATGTAACATACACAGTTTTTTCTTCTTTTTTTGTCTTTTGTAATTTGTAAGAGCAAAATACAGTAAGTATTAGGATATAGGAAACAGACGCATATCACTATATTTCTAACAATGTTTCATTACTTATAGAAATTATTAGTTGTAACTTTACCTTAACCCTTATCAATGAAAGTGTTACCATAACTATTAAATATTCACTGCAGATCAAAACATGCTCACATACAAAGTTACACAAGTATACACTTTCTCCTCCTGGCTGCCCCTCTCAATGTGTATTTAAACCACACTGGAGCGCTCTGCCATGATTGCCTAATGGTGATGAATTTGTGCAATAACACACAACAAGGCCCTCAGAGGACTGGCCTTCACTACCAACAATACAGGGACTCACACTGGTTCCATACAGTTTAATGGGCTGAGGAGACTGTAACCACACTGTGTATACAACCCACTCAGAGAGAGAGGCGGGGTGAACGAGTGTGAGGCAAATGAGAGAGAGAGAGAGAGCAGGGGGTAATGAGGGGATGGTTTGTGTATAAAAGAGAGAGTTTAATGGCTACAATAACAGAATTAAAGGACGTGTTACCCTGTCACTCAGCCAAATAAGGCAAAGGTGCTTTCACTTTGTTACCTACAAGTAACCATCTATTTCCTGCCAACATATACATAACATTTATTCATCTGCAACACCTCAGGAGGGAGATTATATTACATACTTGCGCCATTTACTTCAATTACAGCTGCTCATTTAACTTTTAAGTTTTGCTTATAGATTTTTGCATAGTGTTGTGTTCACACCTCGCGATCATTTTAACATCAATTTGCTTGTGCAAGGCCAGAATAGAGACCTATAAAGAAGAAATATGTTCAGCTCTGTTGTGCCAGTGTTACTGTAATATCTGTCATTTCCCATATAATGAGTTAAGTTAAATCTGCATTAGCTAATAGATTTTTTGGCAACTTGGGGGCAGCAGAACAACCTGAAAACAGATCATCTGACATATTATCAAAAATCCGGAGCTGTGTGTTAAGGTTTAACTCCCTTTTGACTCAGAGAAGGAATACTATTTTTGAATAAACAGGCAGTAGGTGTTTCACATTACACATAGTTCTTTGTTCCACTGATAATAATATTGATTAATGCAGCTTTAAAACACAGTGCAGGATTTTACAGAATATACAGCCACTGAAGGTACCATATACAATTTTCCCTAATTTCAGAGTGTTCTGAGAAAAACTCTCATGAGGAGTTTTCAGTTTGGATGAGACCATCTAGGGGCGGTGCAGCAATAAAAAGGCTCTATTACCAGTGACAGCTAAGCTGAACTTGTCAGTGGTATTAATGATGGCACACCCTCTTTGGTGACAACTGGAACCTCCACACTGTTAGATACAACCTCAGCAGAGTAAATGTTTATAAAAGTAGAGTAACTTTACTCCTTCTCGCTCTCCCTCTCTCTCTGCTCCTCCCTGGTAATTCAATCAGAGGATTAAATGTTGCAACATCAGCTCTGGATTTGGACAATATTCCCTTTATCACTATGGAGATGGTTGCTTAATAAACAAAGAGAGAGAAAGTTGGCGTCTCCCTAAAATGTCACACAAGAGCACAACCACCTCATTTGCTGAGATTAAATAAGAAGGGTGAATTTTGCAATACTAATATTTGTAACTTTGTTGCGAGCTGCACAGCAGTTTCCTTTTGGGTCATTTACTTTGAATTCTGGAATTCAGCTGTGAAATTAATTTTTTCTGAGGTTTTGTCAGAACTGAAACACAAGTGCATCTGATGTCCCAAGTGACACATGCATGAGTTAGCAAATGTAGCATACTCAGGCTTGAAATGCTAGATGTGTAAGTCCAATCATATCTGAGATATATTGTATTTTATATGTAATGGACAGATGGACAAACAAGGAGACTGGGTCCAATCCAGAGTCACTGCCCCAAATCCATTGTGGGGGACAATTAAGTTCAGTATTCCATTTCACAGTAATTGTAACTTGCCAAAAAAAGGCTGGAGAGTTTCCCAACTCAGACCTTTATAACAGACTCCTGACCAGAAAAACAATGCCATTGCTTGTTTATTCAAAAGTCTATATTTATGTTTCCCTGAGAAACCTATACAATTTCTTGCCATTTATTATCCTGTTGCGAAGGCTCCTAAGGAGGAAGTTGGGGTGCCTGTGATTTCAACACAGTGGATTATCTATTAGTTTAATAGAATATTAAATTAATGAATCTTGTCACAACCTCCACAAATTTCATGATACACCTTTGAGATGAGTGGGTGGGGTTGTACGGGAATTTGCAGGCCCTTGCAGTTTGTGTAGTGTGTGTGCTGGGAGGACTCGCATTAATGAGGAGGCTCTAACTCAATCAGCGTGGTAGCGATGGCGCTGGTGTGTCAATATGACAGCTTTGTGGTGTGATGTCACTCTCACGGTGCAAAGCATCTTGCCAACATCTGGGTTTAGTTAGAAAGTGCTGAGTGAATATTGCACTGTGGGACTGACCTGAGAGATAAACTGATGTCAAACACAGCACAACCACAGCCACGTACCTGTACAGTATGTGTTGTCATCTTCAACACACCCACGGGTGTTAGGATGATAGACATAGTGTGTTGTGTTTAATCAACATGTGGGAATAGCAATGCATATGATTTAAATAATGCACTGATAAATGTGTTATTTCTTATGAGCAAATCTGCACTTGATAACAACCCCTTATGAAGTATAGCAGTAAAAAGACTCCTAAAAGTTAAAAGTTTTTAGTCCATGTAAGATTTGTCATAACACCTGTTTAGTAAGACATCTGAGGCTCATTCTGAAGGCGCAAAGGACAAATGTCACCAACTTTGTGTCAACTTTTAGCCATGCTAACAGCTAGCAGTATGGCTCTATGGATGGCAATGTTGGTCTAATGGTTGCATATTATTAGAGAAATGTCTCCACAACTATCGGATGGATTCCCATGAAATTTGCAAAAGACATTAAGTGAAATATCTTAAGTGAAATATCTTTGGTTTATGAGTACCTGCAAAACTAATGACATTTCTATCAGCCACAGCTGTATTTTGTGTTTATTGCTAAATAGCAAATGTTAGCATGCTAACAGGCTAAAAAAAGATGCTTAACAAGGTAACCATACTGCTAAACCGTTAGCTTTATCATTGTGAGCATGTTAGCATGCTGATGTTAGCATTTATCTCTAAGCATCGCTGTGTTAGTGCGGCTAGTATGGCTGTATACTCTTACTCTTGTTAGTTTGTCAAATGAATGGATGGCGGCCATAAGTAGCAGCCACCATGGCTGAATCTAATCCTAAAGAAGCAATTCCAGTAATGGCAGCTTGATGGTTCAAAGAAAATTCCAAATGTCAATATTTTTTCCTTTCAATAACCTATGGGATAATTTTACTTCTGGTCTGCAGAAAACCCAAATCCAAGCTTCAAAACATTTTCTGTTTTAAGTTTTTCTCAGCCTATGAATGAAGTTCATTTTTTCCTGAAAATGAGTTGTGACTCTTGTCATGTAGGGAACCACAATTTTGGGGGTCTTGACCCTTAATTACAGAAACCAGGAGTGAACTGGAGTAAATAGCTTTTTTTGTTGGTAGCCTTCAGGAAGTTGACTGTAAATCATCTCCAAATAGCCCGTTTTCTGATGGGGTTAAGAGCAGCTCCTTGTTTATTTCCCATTTTTAAAAGCTCTACTCACTACATCTCAACTCCTTAAGATGCACAAAAACAAAATACACCCACTGCAATGAAGAGCAGGTTCACATGATGAATGTGATACATGTGTTACATGTAGAGCAGTAGGCTGCAGGCCAGCTCTACAAACTGTCACAGCTTGCTGGAATGCAGTCTATATTGAGGCCACATTGGATCAACTTGTGTTTTATAGTAAATGGCTGAACTACAATGTAGAACATTATGTTAACTTAATTTGTTGCAAAGAATGCAGATTTAACACGCATGCTAACACGTTAAACTAAGATGGTGGACATAGTGAACATTATAGTAAACATTATACCTGCTAAACGTTAGCATTGTGAGCATTGTGAGCATTGTCACTGTGAGCATGTTGTCATGCTGGCATTAGCATTTAGCATTACTCTTACTGTCTTGTTTAAGTTAGACTAAAGGGTTACCATATTATATATTACGCACACATACTGTATATATATTGTGTTCTGTATACTGACTTATTAACTCAGTATACAGAACACAGTATACTTGGTGTGCAACATAACTGATCATTCACAATTTTTTTGGCTTTGATAACTGAGGACTAGGTTCTTAGTGGACCCCTTGGAATTGAAAACCCTTAAGATTCACCACAAATATTAAGCCCTGACTCTTTTGTCTCCAGCAGTCTGTCTTCCTCACCACCATCCGTCACTGTCACTGTATTAGTTATGGGAATGCTCTTTGATGCTTGATGATTTTTACTGCAACTACAGTGCTGGAAGTAACGTGAGTGAGTTTGTGGTTGCAAAGTAACTTCACAAGAATGATGTGAATTTGGCCCACCTGTGAGAGTACACACACACACTCATGGACACACACACACACACACACACACACAAACAGTTTTACATTTTTTCTGTCTTTTCTTTTCCTTTGTGTATCTTTTTTTCCTGTATCTAACATTTTCTTTCTCACTTGTCTGTTGAATGCAAGCCAGATAAAGCTGTAGTTCTCGTCAAAGAGCTAATCCTACTCTTCATCACACACACACACACACACACACACACACACACACACACACACACACACACACACACTGGGTCATGGAAACTAGGGCAATGGAAAGCCCCTTTTCTCCCTCCCTTTGCTCTCTCTCTCTCTCTGTCTGTGTCATTGAGTCGACTGCAGCACTATCACTCTTGTGCATCAGTGCTGCTCACAGTAACGTTTCAGTTACACACTGGCAACACGATGGAAGTTCTCCAGCCTCCACATCAGTGATGCAGAGACCTCTGCAGCCTGCTGCTCGTATCTCTAATGTGTTTCCAGCTGAGACTTCACAATCTGATTTTCTGAAGAATTCCTCTGTGAGGTTGGAGAGGTTCAATATAGACAATAAAAGAAAGACATACAGTGGTTACGTCTGTATAATTTAGCTCCATAGTGTATAAGTAAAACAAAATGCTTTGGGCAGTTGCTTTCTTCTGCACAGCAGTGCAACATATGGAGCTACAGTATGGGCATGTGGTTGCTCAGCAGGTCATTTTTTAAATAATGTTTAGTTTCAAATCCACTTCCTTGCTTTTATTCTCATTTCTAGCCCTTCTCATTTGAGCTAATCAAATACAAAACCACCTATCTTAAAACAGTTATTGAGAAGTGACATGATTTTTATACTTTTATCTCTTGTAATGGCTTTTACTCGCTGTGTGCTTTTGAATCCTCCCATATGCTAATATTGAACCAATGTTTTGGCACAGAGCTTTGTGGTCAGTGTTGTTACTTTCAACAGATGTTGAGCAACATAAACAGGCAGGGAGAACGTAGCAGTTCCATATGTGCGTCCAACCCAGCTTTGGGCTTCTCTCTGATGGAGACCAGAGTGACAAAACAAAGGATGCCAATCCTTAAAACAACAAAACCACACTGTACTACTGTCCAAGTTTTGATGCCCCTGCTGCTCCTGGTTTTTCTGGGTTTGATTTGTGATAGAACATCACTAAATAAACCTTATGCCCCTTTCCCTTTTTTAGCAATTCTATTGTTTAGTTAGTAATTGCTGATGAAAAGGACAGTGTTGTTGGAAAATGTAACAAAAAATCTTTATTCCTAAGCTGCAAATTTTCACACACACAATTTTCAAACAAGATCATGATGTCATTACCACAACTTTGACATGAGATTGCACAGAACCTGTATTGCTTACTGTATTATTCACTCACTGTTAAATAGCATGTAGCTGGTTTGTCAAATGCACACAATCCGAATGTTTAAAACAGAAGAACCACCTGCCAATTTCGCACCAAACTTTGGCACAAAACAAAATCTTTTCCCTTTTTTATTTAGTGTAATTAATTCATAAAATGAAAAAAAAATTGACCTGGATATACCTAGTCAGTCTCTTTGCTGTAAAGTGCATGTGGTCTTTATAACTTGTGTAGTCAGTGTAGTTAGTCAGCAAGTCTGGCTTGTAGCTCTGATAAGCTTGTTATACTTTCATGGCTGTTAAACTGGACTCCTTATCTCACCACTTCCCATGACGCAGTGTTACGGGTCAGAGGTCCAGAAGTTCCGATTGACAGCAGAATAGTTATTAGTTTTGCCAGAACGAACAATGACACATCCAGATGTCATTCAGGCCCAGACCCATGTCTGATGTTATCTCTGAGATGTGTAAGAGTCTGAGAATTGTGTGACCAGACTCAGTACAATAAACTTCACCTCGTCAGCCGGCCAGCTGGCCTGGGTGGTCTCTCAGATAGGCTCTTCCACAGTTACACTATCTTTGTATGTTAAACTTGGGTTGATCAGGCTTATCAGACTACTTCCTGTGACTTGCATTGTTAGGTGACAAGGTTTTAAGAAGATTCATTTCTTCAAAACACGATGATCCAACCACCATGAGAGACACAAATTTGAGTCTATGATAGGAATGATAAGAGAACTGCAAAGATCTCCCAAAGAACTTTGGATACTATTTCATTATGTACTAAATTAACTCTGTAAATACTAATAGTTTTGCTCCTGCTTGGAAAAATTATGCTATATTTTACTTTTATCAAAAAACTGTCATTGCTTTTCAATTTTTAAATTAAACACATTGATGAGACGATATTATGTCAAAAATCCCAAACCACTGATATGAACAAATCACCATTTTTAAAGAAAATGGATCTATCTGCCCAAACTGCTGTTCCTGTTTTAAAGAACAATTCACTGTCAATCACATACTGCAGAAATCATCTGCTGTGAGTTGAACTTTTAAGCATGTTTCTGGCCACACCTCAGTGATGTCACAGCAGGTGTTTTTCCTTCAACAGCTGATGGGAAACACCTGTAGCCCAACGCTGAACTAGGTGTGGTCAGTTGTCAACATTTTTGCCCTCTGTGATTCAGTGTTGATTTACCCTTTAAAATGGACATTGTGACGGATTCATACCTACAAGAGTCTGGTGCGTTTTCCTAGCAAGAAGAGAGTCGGGGGAAGTTCACGCTCCATACATTTTCCCTGCATTAATCTATGGGAGGGAGAACTTTGTTACTGTTTGTAAAACATACAACTATGTTTTAGTCCCCAGGCTGCTGTAACTATGAGTCCTAAACCTGGCAAAACGTGTGACAGATAAACTGCGTATCCTTCCACTGTAAACGAAGCTAATGTGATCTTCCAAGCAAACAGGCCAGTTTTCTGTGAACCTTGTCAATCTACAGCACTCTGTAGACAAACCACACAAAGACAAATTGGCCTTCATTTTTTGGCAGCCTTTCACCATCATATGAAGGCTGCAATCTGCCATACATTTGGCTTGTAGACACAATAGGGTATTGTTGTAGTGGAGCACTTGGGGGTGTTGCTGAATCTGTATCTAGAAAGAGAAAATAAAATTGGCAGAAGGAAAGAGACGACCGCATCTGCACTCTCTGCTAACATGCTTTTATTTATTAAGATATGCACACTGGCTGCTGTAGTTCTGTGGCTCTTTAGTTTCTTTAGTTCAGTCTTTCATTTAACTCAGTGACTCAGACACACACAGTATATACACAGAGATTTGGTAGGTGAGTCAAACACAACCGCTTTCATGCAACAGTTTTGAATCACTGGTGTCTCAGATGAGAAGACTCTAAACCCATTCCAGTCATAAATCACACAGCCACATTAATATGTATTTCAGACCCTTTCTTCGATAAAAGGAAGCCAAATGGACCTCTTCAATATTCCAGGGCAGGCAGTGTAAAGGTGGTGGTCTAGAAATCCCCATTAATACACCAACAGGAGAACTGAGTTGCATCATTCCACTGACTTTCACCGTGAGAGAAAATTCACTTACAACTTTATCCAAGATTTATCCAAGATTACTGTTTTTTCAGAACAGTGCTGATCATTTTTAGGCAGGCTAACGGAATGGCTTTAGGGATGGGAATATCGGCTCGTTGGTCGGTTGGTTCACCACTTCGGTCCTGACTGAAATATCTCTTGGATGAATTGCCATGAAATTTGGTATATTGATCCATGGTCCCCAGAGGATGAATCCTAGGGACTTTGGTGATCCTCTGACTTATCCTCTAGTGCCACCAGCAGGTCAAAGTTTTCATTTATCTAGTGACATATCTCAACATCTACTAGATGGATTGGCACAACATTTTATACAACAGTTTGAGTGAAATGTCTCAACAACTGCTGGATGTATTGCTAATTCAGTTGCCTGAGGGTAACATACAGTACACTCAGGCAACTGAGTGTATGTTACCCTCAGGATGAATTACAGCAACTTTGGTGATCCCTTCACTTTCTTTAGTTGTGTTTCTATTTTTCTAGGTCACTGGAGGTGAGTGGTACCTCCATTCTGTCAGTATCACTTATACTATAAATATCCTATGTTACAACTCAGTGACCCACAAAAAGCACCCCTGGCACCTGCAGAGGGTCACCAAGTGGGTTTGTGCACTGGGGGAGCGTCAAAGACAAGACTTCTGACAACAAACTAGGAAGAGATGCCAGTTTTATTAAATACAAGTGGACACAAAGCCAAATCCAAAATCCAAATCAAGCCCAAATCAGTGATTTCCCATCGCTCAGCCCATATAAACATTGGCCACAGAGGTAAAAGAAAAAACAGATAAAGCAGAACCAGACTCATTTACATCAAAATGGTTGCCTATTTGAGTGTATTATATTCTGGGGCTTTCCACCACTGCAGGGTTCCCAAATCACACACATGTTGCATTGTTAAAATCAATCAAGATGTTTTTTGAGCTTGGTGCATTTTTTTTCTCTCAAACTCCATAAAGAGCTGTACAGCCAGTTGTGACTGAGCTGTTCACTTCTGATCTGCGCTGTACAATTCATGTGACTGCAAATACAATATGTGTTATCATTTAATTCAGCAGATGTGCTTCATTGAAATGATTCCTCAAGGTTGAAATATGCAGAAAATGAGGTTCTTCATTACATAGAAACATTACATTATTGTCTCGTGTCCTTGTGTGGAGACAGAGCTAATGTTGAAACAATACAGAATACTGCATTCAAGGTTTCATCTACCATTCATTAAACCTTGTGTGTGTGTCTGTGTGCATGTGTGCCCAAGTGTGTTTACGCGCTTTTTGATCTAAAAGGTTCTGAAATATTTGGAAAGAAACTAAAACCCCTCTATGATGCCTTTCAAAATGTGCCACATGCGCCCTTTTCATAGATGTCTCCCAGTGATTAAACCAAACCTGTGCAAATTATAGTACAATTTAAAAATACATAGGATTTGCCCAAATCCTATAAACTTAATATTTCTGCTGAACAAGGGCCATGTTGTATCACTTATAGATCCCGACTAAAAACAGAAATAATCCTTACTATGATCAGATACAGCATGCATTTGTTTGTTTGAACCAAAAAAAGGACCATGATGGTTTTGTATATAATGGGAAACATATAGCTCATAATGTTTGCTCTTGGTTTCATGACACTTGCAATTGTCAAAGCATGATTTCCTCATTCAGATGTTAAGACAGAGACCGGTCAAAACACATCCATATCCGTATTAGTACACACAAATGCACTTGTGCTAATTAAAGGCAGATACATTGGTTATGTACACACCCACTATTCTCTGGTTTTCACAACACTAACACACACTAAATCGACTGCTGGCCTCTCCTCATCTTTTTCCCTCCTGCTCTTTATGAATTTAAGCCTTCCTCACAATCCTTCAGTCAACCAGGGTCCCCAAACCATACAGCAGGGTCTCTGCAAATTTCAAAACAACACACTCACATACATGCGCACACACAGGCACACATGTCACTTAGAGCATGACTGAAGTCAGGCTCCTAGGTGTGTTTTAATGCAAGTGATGGACGAGAGTGAATCATCAGGGAGAGAGCTGCTAAAGAGGAAACAATACCAGCATCCTGCTCCAGAGAGAGAGAGCGAGAGAGTTTGTCACCGTTGGCCATTAACATAATACATCATAAAGTTACACTGTTCCCTTTGTCACTCTGACAAAAGCCCATAAACTCTGCAAGGTCATTTCAGGTGTTGGCAGGGTATGAAATTTAATTTCCACTCGCACTCTCTCACATTTCTCATATGATACAACCGGTTCATGCATCACAGTGGCAAAACAAAAGATCTGCACATTCACATCAGGCTGATGATGTTCACGAGTTTAACTAAACTCACGTGTAGCCACGTACGGTGCGGCTAGACTTAATCTGACAATACATTAACCTGTGAGGTGATGACAGATTTCTACAGTTTGACAACTGCAGCGTTCCCTGAAAGACGTGTGATATCCAAATCTGAGGCATTTATAAGGAGGGAGAAGTCAGAGCCGTGCTTGTGAGTCAGCTGTAAAGCCTGCAGCACAGTTAGTGTTTTTTGGATATGTACTGTAGTTTATGCAATAACAAGTTTTCAAATCCTACTGTAGATTAGCAGGTACTGTATGGTGCAATGCAAACATATAATTATGAAGTTTGAATGGATTCTAAGTTGTTTCTAGTCATGATCAACTCAACAGGAGGGAGCATGGTACTTGTGTAGCTACCTGCACTGCATTACACGGCTAATGGTTAAATGACTAACATCAAACATTCACTCCCTCTCCAGAAATACTGTTTCTGTTTCCTAAAATAAATCCTCAACATTTCCAGACCAGTTTAATGACATTTGACATTTAATCAGACTAATGTAATGAGACTAATCACTCACTTCACTAATACAGTATGCCACATGATGCCATAGTATGTTTTGATTAGTTGGTATTGACTGCTGTTTTACACATTTTAATAAAACACCTTGTTGCTTCTTTATGAAATAGTTTGTACACATGTAGCAGTAAAGCAAGCAAAATCAACAACGTACAACATGTAAACATGGTGGTTATTTGTTGGTTGACAGTGTCTCCCAGGTCCAACCTGGACTAGACTTAAGCATGGAAGTTCATTCTTGACCTTGGGCTCAGTATTCTTGACAAGATAATCTCAATGTCCACTTTACTAGCTTGTTCTGAGCTAGTTCAAGTTGAACAACATAATTACTTGATTTTAACAATTACACAGCAGGCCTAAAAGGGATCACTATTTAATTATTTGGTGTAAGACAACACAATCAACGTTTGTTGGCATAAGAAAGAAAGACTTCTACTGTAATCAGGGGACATACGATTTTATACCACAAAATCTATTTTATAGAGGAATTTGCAGACGGAACTGCCTCAGGCCACAGCAAAATCATGTCTGCACAGTGAAATTTGACAAAAATATTTCTTTGTAATTAGAATTTCAATATACAATCCTGTTTTTTGTATACTATATATATATATATATATATATATATATATATACACATTTTCTTTATTGGGCTGCATTCACAGTGATACCGTGACACAGTTTTGAGCAGGGCTGTACGCTGGCAGCTCATTTAAGCCGAATGTTACTCATATGAAACTAAAAACCCTCAATGCCAGTAGATCAGGGCTGATTAAGGCTAATAGTTTGCTCTGTGCTGACCCTGTTTCTCCCAGAGTAAAAAAAACAGTGCATATTATAAAAATCTAAATCACTTAATCATTTCCAGCCACTGGGTATGCTCTCCATACCCTCCAGGAAGTGCGCTCTTTCATTCTTTTTTAAATCCCTCTTTTCCACACTTTCAGCTCCTTTCTCATGACTTACCTGTTATATTAATATAACGTTGGTCTGTGTGTCCTGTGACTTCACGGAAGCAAAGCCTGTGACACTGCTGTAATTTCTGTAGCTACCACTGTTCTCACTGCTCTCGCTCTCTGCCCCCTGCAGAGTCACATTTGGTACTGATGGGAACCACATTGTGGGATCTACCAGGTTAGACAGGGACTTCAAAGACACTAACTTTCTACTTCTGTGTTGTATGCAAGTATACTGTACCTTATTTAGAAATGAAAGGACAAAATTGGGGAAAACACAAAGCCCTGTGCTGGCTTTGGACTACACTGCACAGTGTCTGGACAAAGGAAGTGAAAACTTTGCACGTCAATCATCACTGCATGACTTATCTAAAACATCACATTTGTTTGTGTTGCTTTGAATGAAAGTTTCTCCTTTCCTCTTCCTGTTCATTGTTGTGTCTTCTGGTTTGGTTCAGCTGAGGTTTATCTCCTAGCCTCCCTGGGTTATGGTTACCTGGGTCATCAACCCTATCAGCAGACAAAAACAGTGATATTAGATGATTCTGCAAAACCCCAGATCACGTTCAGTTACAATGTTTTTTTTTTTTTACATTCACTACCAACGGTTCTAACATTTCTTGCTCTCTACAATGTGTGTGCATGCCGACTGTGGTATGGTTAAGGTTAGGGAACTAAAACACTTGGTTAAGGTTATGAAAAAATGGTGGTCACGGGTAATAAAAAGGCAAACAGCGTGCATCTCTGTGACTGGACGTGAACAACGCGTGACAGTCAGACGTGCTTGCATGCCTGTCCACCAACCGCCACACTTTCTGCCTTGCTACATAAAGGGGCACACTACTTCCTACTTTGGCACAGGACATAAATTATGAGGTGGGGAATTGTCCAATGTGGACATAATTCCAAGGTTACTGGGCTGAGCTAATGGTTACCTACCATGATCTTAATGTGCCTCTACTGATATGGCCACAGTGACTTTGCTTTTATCTTACTCCTTGTAATAAACTAGACCATTTTCATTCTGCAGCAGCTTGAGGCAACATGGTACAGTTTGGAGAGGTCAAATCTTAAACATATGAAGTAAGACTTGAATCCAGCACCATGTGGAGAAGGACTAAAACTATACTGCTAAATGTTTGCATACTTTTTTGATGCAGCTGTTTTTTTGAGCAGAGTGGCAAACAGATAGCAGTTTAAGGAGGCTGATGCAGCAACCCAAGCCAGCACCGGTATTTTACTGGTTAGTCATGACCTTAAGCTGGCTTTAATCCTTGTTCTAAACCTTAGCTGTTGCTCTAAATAAACCCCTCCTTAAAGTAATAACTGATGTGCTCACTTTTGGGGAGATTCTGTATGACATTCTTACACAATGTATACTGAGTGTATACTGTCTCTATATACAACAAAAACATGTATTATGCAACATGTACTGACTGTATTGTCACAGGGCTGGTACATCAATATGATACAATCTTATATGTCTTATCCTTAGCACAGTACAGACGATATCAGTCATGAACTGATGCTGGTCATTAGTGAAGAACATATGGAGACTCTGGAGTGCACAATAGCCTTCACAGCAGGATGAACCTTTCCAGGGTCGGTACTCTGTCTCTCTCATGCACAGATATCCACAGGGTTCCATCCCTGCAAAGAGGAGTAGCGGGTAGCAGTGTGGAAATCATTTCACTGTGTAGAGAAACCAAACAATGTTATAATTCATGGGAGAGTGGAATCAAACCCTTATGTCATCTGTGCATATGGTCTGTCCCTCCTCTCTCGCTGCCATGTTCTTTATCTTTATCTGTGTATAATCAACTAATCAACATGTCATAACTCATAAGTTGTTTGTCCATGTAACCTTTTTCCTTCTGTCTCCTCCTTCTCTTTCTAACCTATGTGTCATACATACACACATACGTTCTCTGGCAGGCAAACAGGTTCAAATAATCTGAATGCTAAGTCTTGAAAGCCGCAAATCTAATTTTCTCATGGCTGTCTACACACACGCACACACACACTTATACACACACCCCTTCTCTTAGTGGTCTCTGAGTTGCGTTCACTGCCGAGAAGACAGGAAGTTTGGATGTAAACCAAAGCGGGAATACGGGCCACTTCTTTGCATAAGGTCACCCTATGGTTTCACTCACTTTGGCTGTGATAAGGGGCACAGAGCGGACGCCACACGAGACGCTGCAGGTAAACACTGTGTTTGATGATGAAAGCACAGAGCTGTTTATGTTGCACTGTGGAACGTAAATGTAAGAACCCAGAGGACAGCTCTGTGGATGTGTACACTGTGTGTGGATGTACAGTGTATTTTATATGTTTGTCATTTGCATTTGTTTTGGGAAAAAGAGACAAAATGTTTTGTTTTTGTTTATGCAAAGACTGCTTTTGCTTTACTGTTTTCAATATTTATGTTACGGACTGCCATTTTTAGGTATGGTTGTATATATGTTTAAAAAAAGACATTATATTGTATTATAGTCTACTGTATATATAGCACTATATTTACTGTTTCTTTAAGGAAATGAATTCCTGGTTCATATTAATAAATTCATGACATGTGATATGTACTATGGTCTCAATAAAAAAACACAATATAGGTAGGAATAATGTATTTGAATAATTTCATTCATCACTAATATATCATAAATTACACTTACAGAATAATTAAATACCAGCACAGCAGTTGCAGAAGCACCTCTATGCCTCCAGGCCAATTAATGAACAGCTCTTCCACAGCCATAATAAAAGTAGAGCAGCAACAGAGACAGTAGAGGAGACTTCTTGGGGTGTTAAGAACAAATGTATGCAAAGAGGCTCTGTGGATTTCCTCTATCTAAACTTATAGATGAATTCAATTAGGGTTAAACAAGGCAAGGCAAGGCAGCTTTATTTATAGACACAAGCATTAGAAGACATTCAAAACAATAAGAATAAAATTAATATTGAATAAAATGAAATTATAAAATGAAATAAAATACAGTTACAGTGCAGTGATAAGTTGTAAGTTGCCAATGCAACAAAGGAAATAAAAGTCCATTAGAGAAACCAGTCAAGCAAAGGTGCAGGAGAACAGCAGCAGTTTAGAAAGATGACACATGGATATAATGGGACAAAGTTCACAGACTATAAGGGCCTTGGTTTACCACTGGCTCATTACATACATGTTGACACACTGCAGACTGCAGGAAATGTGGTCAAATGCACTTATAGCAGTGTAGATGTCTGCACTGAAAGTCCCCAGAATGTGTATGTTCTCTCGCCTCAGACACTGCTTTGTGTATTTTTACAGATTTGCGATTGTCTCGTCACTGCTTGCCACTTGCAACCCTCAGACTGCATTACTACTAAGAAACAAAAATTGGTATTTGCACTGTGTGCTGCAAACAGCTGCTTGGGATTTGTTGTGTGTAGAAAATGTTTCATGACCCTTAACAATCATCCATTATTCTCGCCAAAGAACAGAACTGTCAAAAGGGAAAACTGAAAGGTTTACTAGTCGCAGATATACAAGTGCCTCTGGGACACACCATATTCCCGTTTGGCATTATGTTCTGGTCTCAGTGTTGAATTAGACAATGTTAAATTTGAGTGTTAGACCAAAAAAAAAAAAAAACGGACTTTGCTACCAAGGGGATATTGCATCATACCGTGGACCATTTAGTGAAAAGAAAGAGTCTGTTAAATGGCTTTTCCATGCACACACATACACAGGTGTAAAATATACTGTCATCATTGTTTATATGCTTTGCCCTGGACTTTACATCGAAGTCTATGCAGTTTTTATTGTCTGTGAGTATTCAAAATAAGCAAAAAACACCAAAGTTAGAAGGTTTATTTGGCCATGTCGACATGAACAAACCATGCCAGCTGGCCTTCATCAGGACATGGGAAAAAGGACTGCTCAAACTAACAGACTGTTTGGGTTTTGCACCACAGCCTCAAGGCTTTGGATAACACCACCAACTACATGGTAATTGTATTCTATAAGCCATCTGACGATATCCTATATTCCATAAATATTAAAGGTGAAAGTCTGGTGCCTTCAAGCGGCTTTAGCACAATGTTATGGCTAATTTGTATGTTTGGGCCTAATTTTTCTTTATGAAACTCAATAAGCTGCTTGACTGGTACACTAGATCCTTTATATGATATTTCATCCAGTGTTGAGCCCACAGGGAGGTGCTGAACCTGGTGAGGGGCCCTTGAGGGTCAAAGCCAGGAGCATGAGGAGGCCCGGGAAGGCTTTAATAAGATTACACTGAGAGAGCAGACCCTCAAAGGTCTGCTGTCTGTGGGAGATTCAGGTGTCTGTGATGTTAATTCTAGTTTCAACAGGTGCCTAATGTAGACTGTGGCCATATTTTAGATTCAGACTTATTCAAGACAAAAGATGTGTCATCAGCTTGACATAATTCTAAAATTTTGGCCACTAGAGTGAAAAACATTCACAAGTGAGTGACCTTCTAAGCGAAATCTTTGATCTTCAAGGTGTGGCTTCTCATCATTTGACTGCGATTTGAGCAGACTGTTTGACCCAGTCATGTCTTCCCACACTTCAGACTAAACTCCGTTAATGAGTCTCTCATGACTCATGCTTTTGATTTCTCCATCCGAGCAGGCCAACGAGAACATCGGGCTGACCCTTTGACTTTGAAAATAAATGAGTTATTCTTGGTGGACAAGCAACAGATATCAAGAAATTCCAGTTTTGTTATAGAGGGGGGAAAAACATATCATAGTTGATTAAAAATCTAGAAGAACACATTCATTTCATTTAAATTAGGCCAATGCTCTGAGTTTTGGACTTTAACTGCAATCTTTTTCAAAACTTTTAATGGAATTGCTCATTTTTACTAAACTACATTATGTCTACAATATTACAGTAATGTGGGCTCTTGGTGGCAAAAGGTGTCCATTTCCTTCTTGGCCTTGTGCCTTGGATAAGTAGACAAGTCAGTTGCGAATTCTGCGAATGCTGTAAATCACCAGTATTGACCGATATCTCTCTCCACAGAATTTATGACTAATGAGATTCCTATACGTTCTTCCCCAGAACCATCCCTCTGAGTAAATATACCATGAGAGAGACGGCACACGCCAGAAAGACAGAGTAAGACAGAGCGAGAGAGAGTCAGAGGTGGGCAGACAGTCTGCCAAGCAGCCAGCCATGTGATCATCCATCCAGATGGCCAGACAGACAACATGCCCTGTTACTGTTCCCTCTCCAGGTGAAAGAGGTCAGCGGCCCACTCCTGTTAGCGTGTGCTAACAGCTTCACAGAGACTCTGCTGTAGAGAAAAAAATAACTGAGCCAGAGCATCTGGAGGATTGTGCTGCTGACTGAGAAACAGACAGTCCAGTGTTGTGACAGGGGTCCATGTTGTCTGTCTGAAGATCTGTCCTTCACCTAGACCAAAAATATTGTGTTAGCATTCTCTGAGCTGAAAATTCTCCGACTCAAAAACTATTTGGTGCGTGGACCTGAAGTATTTCACACACGTTAAACTCTGTCTACCACAGGGCCTATAAAAACACTGGTGTTATTTCTCTTTAACTAAGGATTTAGAAGGTGTGTCCCTGTGACCTGAGCATGCTTTTATTCTCAAAGCAACAGGCTGTGAAAGTGAATCACTTTAAGCAATGAACTTTTAAAAGCTTTTCACGTGTTATATAGCAGCAGCAGGAGCCACATCTAGCACTTCACTCCGGCAGATGTTGATTGCTTTAAGCTAAAGCACAAGTGCTAAGCGGATGAAGAACCTTTATACTTTGAGGAGTGGGTATCCTTCCAGGGTTTATAGTTTGAGAACTTTTGCTCCTGACTGAAATGTTGACAGTAAGTGTCTACTCAAAGGAAACACCTGCGTGGTGTCTGTGAGGGCCTCGGGGGCCCACAGACGGCCTTTGAAGTAGTGGAAACTCACACACAGCCATATAGAGAAACATATACAGACCCTAACTCAGTGCTTATCCTAACACTAACCCCAAATCAGTTTGTTTCGTTGTGAGGACAGAAAGGAAGTCCTCAAAAGTAGTATTTGTATTGTCCTGCTGAGAACGTCTGGACCTCACAAATAGAGTTAAAACTGGCAACATGTGAGCAAGTGTGCATATAGCACATATACTGTATATACATGTATTTTTACAAACACACCTCCACATACACACACACGCCAGATTTGTTTTTAATTTGAGTAACTGCTAGTGAGTTTATAAGGAAAAAATAATAAAAATCTTCATGCAATGTTAAAGGAATAGTTTGAGATTTTGGGAAATATGCTTATATGTTTTTCTGGCCAAGAGTTAGATGAAAAGATCAATATTACTCACATATTTGTCTGGTGTCAGCAGTTGGTTAGCTTAGCTTAGCATAAAGACAGGAAACAGTGGGAAACAGCTAGCCTGGCTCTTTCCAAAAGTGACAAAATCCACCTCTAAAGCCCCTTTTTTTGAGATATCCTACTAACAAACAAGCAGAAAAACAGGAACAAAAACCTACTTGGTGCTACTGTACTTATAAATCAATGCAAGTAAATTTATAGGCATAATATTGTAGGAGAAACACATCTGAATAGTGAGCTGTCGATTACTGTACTGTCCTAGTTAGACTTAATAATACTGATACTGTACAGTATGACCTTGATTTGTGTGGCTACAGAACATTAATTAGTTTGAATGGATTATTCCTTGTTTAAATCCCTGCCAGCTTTGCCTTCAAACACCTTTTCATATCTCATTAAGTCTCTTCTTATCACTCTTCTCTTCTCATATCCTCTCCTCTGGGTCAGTGGGTCAGGGCCCCAAATTTTGCAGAGCAGTAAACACTCCCTTCAATTTGTCTTCAAAACTACCAAAACATACCTCAAAGCTCTAATGATAAATGATAAGAACTCAGTAAACACTTCTCCTCCGTTTGTCTAAGTTCACAAACAGCAGACTTCCTCATACATAAATCTGAAGAAGAGCTAATAAATACTTTGGATTTGCCCTTTTGACCTCATAAGCAGAGGACCTTCCCAAGAAGAAATACAATAGATTCTTCTCTTTTTGACACTAATATTTACAAAAGCCTCTCCAAAGAGTATATGAAATGCTAATTCATCATGTCGGATACTGATTCTAAACAACAGGCTTTTTGACTTTTGATTGTAAATTGATAAAACAGTGATTACAAGCTTATCATAGTTGCTTCCTGAAAGCTTGTACAGCATAGTCTGGATTTATTGACAACCCCAAGGCAACAATAAAGACATTTGCAGCAGCATCTTGGTCTCTTTAACTAAGGTGTTACTCTGAGGAAACATGATTAGAATTAGTTAATACAAATAGTGTCTTTAATATAAAACAGTGTTTTCTTATCTAAGTTAAAGCTGCACAAATAGATATTTTTATATGAACAATAGGACAATTGTGAACTGTGTTCAACTATGTGTACTGTGAAAGGTGTCACTCATAGTACAAACCAACAGTGAATTATCACCCCACTCTCACCGCTCTCATCATCCTTGTTTCCTGTTGCAACAGGGCACAAGTTTCATTTAAAAATGCTGTGAAAATCCAATGTACACTACCTGCCGAGCACCAAACGGCAGACAGACACAGTTAGCAACTAGCTGTGAACATAATGGAGCATTTAGCAGCTGAAGAGCCAGATGTTTCCCCCAGGAGTTAGAGACCAAAAACAGAGCTAAAAGAGAGTGAACATTGGACTTAAATTCACACAGTGGCCAGAAACGTGACTTCAAATGAACATTAATGCTAAGGTTGCTCCCCCACTTTACTAAAGTAAACAACATTTTTCCTTGCTTGAAATATTATTTGTTTTAATTTGGAAATAACATGTCCAGTTATTCTGTTCGAATACACAGAAACCCTTTCATTTGTCTTATTTGGATTTACTGTAATACCATATGTGACCAGACTGGTATTTACATTTAAATATAAAGGATATGAAAAATAAGAAAACAATCTTGTTGCATGTAATGACCTTGAGTTTAATAAATGTCACTCACATGGGTGATATTTTTTATTAATTCATGGTTCAGTACTCTGTGCCACATTCAGAGATGGATAAGGTAATAACCCTTATTTTCTCATGCAAATCATCAAAGTATTGATCCCTTTGGGATGAGCCGTTGTTCAGTGCCTTGCTGATGGGCACTCTAGCAGGAGCTGTTAAGGAAGAAGAAAGGACCTTGTGCTCAGTCACATCCACCACCACTCAAACTTTTCCAGCCTTTCCTGGAATTTAAGCTGGCAACATTCCACGTAAATGTCTCTTCTGCTAATCATCTGGCTACTGCTGCCCCTAAAAGCATTTCAGTAGTTTGTTGCCATCCTGTGATTCAGCCATTAAAGGGAAGCTAGAAAACCAGCTGGGATCTGCAGACTCTCTGTTAAAGATCAAGGTTTTCCATGAGCTCACCAGCCTTTCCAGGATATGTTTGAAGCAAAAGCCATTACATACAGGACCTCACGTCAACCTTCTCCTAACACCACACAAGTCCAGTTTCCACTGTCCTACTTGCAATCGTTATATTGTCATTTCAAACTTTGGATTAGGGCAATACAACTTAGTCATGGGCGTAACCACACATTCTTTGGGGGGGTCGTGTCCTGCCCCAATACTGAGAAACTACCAATATACAGTAGAAAATATGTTAAATATGTCCTCCTTTTATGAACCCTGCCAACAGATCTGTTTCTGGTTATTTCCTATTTGTTTTCAATTTATTTTTGTTTGTTATGGAAAACATCAGTGTGTGACCCCCCCCTCCCAAATGTACACTTAAGTTACTGGTTACCAAAATAGGTAACGTTAGGCTAGTAGATAAGGCAATAGCTAACGTTTCAGGTAACTGTTACTACTGTACATTGTACACTGTTCTTTAAACACTTACTATATAGCTAGCTAAACAGCAGGATTACATTAAAGTAAATAAAACTAGTAATACAAGCAGAATATTCAGTGTATCAAATTAAAATGATCATCAAGGTCATCAGTCATTCTTTACTATAATGCAGTTTAGTAGAGCACATATAGACAGTAAGTGTAAGAATCCAGCTGAATAGGTAGCTTAGTAAGGCACTACATCTTGTGTGTGAATGATTGTGGTTACAATACTCCCAATCGTAATTAGATTAAGACATGGGTGGACAAGTTTGGAAGAAGTTGCTTGCTTTAGCTTGTAAAACAGTGAACAGTAAGCAACTGACCAAAACAAAATGAAGTGGAGGGGCAGCCACTGTCTCAGAGAAATCAGATTATTCCTTTAAATGTGAATTCAAATGATCAATGTAGTCCTCAAAACTATGTTCTAAATGTGCGAATTTTCATATATAAACATCATAGAAATATGGGAAACGCACTTTAAAAAAAAATTGGACCCCCCCCAATGTCTATACCATGGTTACGCCCTTGAACTTAGTGTTTATCAAACTCTCATTCAACAGTTGGCTATAGTTCTGTTTTCAATGAGTAACACTAAAACTGAGAGAGCCGGCCTTTAAAGAGACTCGAGCAGCTCATAGTGTTACCTCTGGTGTTGAAATAGGTTAATAATTCAAACTGTTCCACGACTGCTGTAAAATCTTTATTTAAGCCCCAATGGAAACACAGCTTTTACGTTTAACATGGCTTCAGCTGAGTGTGTTAAAGGCCATATCACATTTTATAGGTTTGACCAGAGAGGAGATTTGGGGTGTGCAGTGTTTGTATGCTTTAAATTACATCATTTCCACTGGCTTAAGAGAGGGTGCATATGCGCTTTCACAGTATCCTCGAGAGGGACAAATGTCCATATGTGGACTTGGACACATGCATTAGCACACTTGTGCTTATGTGTGTGAGTGTATATGTGTTTGTATATGAGCATGGCTGTGTGTATGTGTGTGTTTTTGAACCTGGATAGCCTCGGACAGAGGGGTCCCGAGAAGGAACTCTTGGGAAAACATGGGTGGAGACTACAGACTACATGTTTTCTTAGCCCCTTTGTTTTCTTTTTGACTATCCCAGTGAATCTAATTGTGACAATGCATTAAAGGTTATGACTGATTAATCAACACCATTAGACAATCTAGACTACACTCTTACTAGTACTTTGAAAAATTGCCACAAATACTGCAACACAGTCAGTGAGAAGTGATGCTTCTCTTGCTGGACCTGTCGGCAACAGGTGAACCACCAAATCCTCCTGTCAACCCTATACGAACTAGGCATTTCGGATACAGTGATATTTTGGTTTGAGTCCTACATCACAGGGCAATTGCTCGAAGTGGCACAGCAAGGAAAAAAGTCCAAGCGTCTCTTTCTTTCCACTGTGGTACCGCATGGATCAGTGCTTGGACTCCATCACTTAATAAAAACCACCTGCTTTAGTCCGATTATCTGCTCACATGGTTTTTCTTACCATTACTATGCTGATGATACTCCTCTTTTCATTACACTCAGTCGGCTCCCATTCACTGCTGGAGTTAAGTACAAATCACGCGTGCTTGCCTATACGATCACTAGCACAGCATCCACTTACCTGAACTTCCTCACTGAGGTTTGACAGTCTGCCAGTGAACATAGACTAGTCCTACCGCCACTGCGAGGCAGGGAATCTCAATCCAAACTCTTCTTCTGTGTGGTCCCTCAGTGGTGGAACAAGTTACCTAACTCAATTCGGTCTGCAGAATTTCTGTCTGTCTTCAAAAAACACTTGAAGACCTACCTCTTCTGAGAGAACTCACTCACCTAATATGATCTTTCTCTCTCTTGTTGTGGCACTTATTCTTGATGGCTTCTCCTTGATCTAGCATGGCTCGGTTTGTACCTCTTTTGCATGTCACTTTGGACAAACGTTTCTGCCAAATGAATAAATGAAAGTGTAAATAAATGTAAGCTATAAGGTCCAAAAGTGATTAAAAAAATTGGTGATGACTAGATAATGAGCAAATTAACATTGTTGCCCATGTGTCACTGCTTAAAGATTGATCTTAGGAAATTCCTTTATAGTGTACTGTACAGTATATTGAGGTGGTACCCATGATGATGTTGTGGCTTTAATGTGGTAAAATCTGATAGGTTACTTCTTTATGTACTGTGTGGAAAAAAGGTGAAAAAACAAGGCAAAAATATAGTTTTCCACTCATCATAATGCCGGTTTTTCAGTGATAGCCCAAGGACTTAGGCCTCAAACTGAAGACTTTACCAAAGTGACCCATAACTCTTCCTAAGCCAAACACTCCTCAGATGTTTGTATATGGGCACTGCATGAAACATGGACCTGTAATGTTATTTACTCTGCTGACACTACCCACATACAGTATAGCAAAGAGTAAGCCTTAAGTACCAGCACTTTCACAACCATACACAAACACACATACACACACACGTGTGCTAACACTCGAGGCATGAGAAGTTAACCTTCACCGCACACAAACAGTGAGCTGAAGTGCTGCTACGTAATGCTGTAATCAGTAGGAGGAATTTGACACAAGGTTATGTAAACTACTCAAAAACGCCAGCAGAGAGTAATACCCAACAGCATGTGAGGAGGTGAGTTTTCTTCTAATGATCAAACTAGGCATGTGCAGAGCCTGAGACTTTATGGAAGTGAAGTGACAGTGAGAATGTGAGGCTACAGTTTTTTTTTTTTTGGTCATCTTGAAGAATGAACCTGCGGGACTCCTAACTTCAGATGAGAAGGGCCGACCTCGACACTTCTAGTCTACTCATAGTCTTGTCTATTTTAGTGTTGTGTTGTTGTTACATTGTGGGGACAATTCTGAAGAATTGCAGAAACATTTTTTACCAAAAGGTGGTGAGTGCCTGCTAACAAGCAAAAGCACGAAAAATCAAATCAAGAGTATGAACTCTGCGGGACCCATTTTTTATTGGCTTTCCCCAAACACTGGGCTAACACAAGCACAACAAAAACCACTGCAGCAAGACACAAGACGCTTTGGCTTCACTGCTGAACTATGAAACCTTCACACAGTATAGTATGGCGTAGCCAAAAGTAAGTCTTATTAATATTATATTTAGAATCTGCTTATTGGTTCCAGATCTGCAACCACAGAAGCCTTTGGTGAGGAATGTTTTAGCAGTGTACAGTAGCTACAGCTCTGTAATGTTAAAATGTACAAACACTGTGGAAATAACATTGTAGACTCATATTAAGCTCCAGCAGTCTGACGTGTCATTGCAAGTAGATGCATGGTGGGAAGCTAGCCATACTTTAGCTTCACTTGTTTTTCTCATCTCCAGGGAAGGAGCAGTGACTCTAGAATATGAGACCACCTTTAACCTCTTAAACCTGCCACACCTCAGTCCCTCAGCTCAGCAGACTCCCCACAGCATGATCACACACAGGCAGCACGCACACAGTTACATTAAAGCCAAGAGGCATCAAGCACTTGTACATGGATAAATCAGAAAACTCTGTGAGAAATATACTGTAAAATGAATTTCAGTCGCTTGCTGCTCTCTTTTACTCTCTCTGACAGACACACGCCAAATCCCTCACACACCTACAGCCCTCATACACTTGACATGTGTTACGTTAACCAGACGTCAGCCTTGGTCAGGTGGTGTCAGGGAGCAGAAAGTAGGTGAGCTCATTTGGGAAAATCATATGGAGACAGCTTGACGTAAGAGAAAAAACATTAAGCCTTCTGGTCATGAAAAAGACATTTTGCTTGACAGACGATTAAAGTAACAAAACCATTATTTTTAAACCCTCTCCCCAACCAAAATGAAAATAACTCTAATAAAATTTAAAAATCTGGTCTTTTAAACTCATTATTAAGAATCATATAGCATTAAGCAACAGTTGTAGCCCAGGGATTTAAAGAGGTCCTCCTTCTCAGAAGTGATGCGCTGTCGTGCTTTCCTGGGACTTTTAGAAACGTAACCATAGCAGCAATGTATTTGTTATGGCAGTTCTGATTCCAAAACATCAGGAAAACACCGAAGATGAAGAGGGACACAGGGAGAAAGGAGAGAGATAAAGAGGCGTTAAGATGGAGAGAGTGGCAGGGTGGAGGAGGGTTGCTCCAGTGTCATCTGTGTTTCAAACACCTACAACAATTTTTCATTTCTGGATATTTTCTCAACCTGGACATGTGGAAAAGCTGATAGAGGAAGAGAGGATGAAGGTCAGTGCACTCCTGTCATCATGAGGAGTTTTGCATTGTCTTGGCCATAGAGTGGTGCAGAAATTAGTCCTAAAACCCGGAAATGAGTTAGTCTCGAAGTCAGCGGGGTTTCTTGAATGGGTTTTTGGTTAGATGCCTGAAATAAGGTCTGTGGTTAACACAAGCTTAAGAGATGTTCACGTTTTGTTCTGCAACATAAAATATGTCAGTGAATATCCCACTCGTGAATCCTGAAGCTTTTACGTGTCTTAAAAAAGGCGGTTGCTAACAAGTGGCTGAGACTACAGAGGTTGTCGGGGACATTAAACGTCATCACACCGAACACAGAAACAAATCTACTCACTCATCCGCCTTTACAACCCCGTTGGGTTTATACGTGTGCTCTTGCAAACGATTCTAACTCAAACTTTCTGAAAGGCTTTTGTAGAAGAGGTGAGCGTGCAAAATCTAATTACAAGTTGGAAGCTTTGTGGTGGTGGCGTTGAAGTCATGCAAACATGGTGTAGTTTGTTTATAGCCTAAGGTTAGCTTTTTACTCCTGGCAATAGCATTTATGCTTCAAAAATCATAAAAGAAAAATTTTGTTTGCTACAGAGTTTATTTTCTGTCACAATCCAAAATCCAAAGGAAAAATCCCAGTGGCTTTTTGTTGAGGGAACAGGGCGATGCTAACTTCCGGGTTGGCCTACAAAATAATGTCACCCAAATAGAATTCTATTGGGTGTATATCTTCCTCAACACTATACAGCAGAGGTGTGAACTCACATGACTTGGACTCACTCGAGTCACAAATCTGTTGACTTTTGACTTGACTAAATTAAAACAGACTCTTGACTTGGAATAACTTAGGACTGTCTACAAGCCCAAAGTTACAAGTTAATTTTAAATGATGCGCCTCACTAATTGCTGCAAAATCTTCTCTTAGCTCACATTTGATGTTTTAAAACGCCACACAGTTCACAGTTGAGTTTCAAAACATCAACAGTGACCTATAGGAGGGAACTTGGGGAGATTTGGGAGCACTATTACACAATCAACAGGTTTACTTTTACAGAGTAATATGATCTCTTTTCTTGGTTTTAGTTAAAAGTCTTGTTGCAGCATTGACTACAAATTGGACAAAAATTGGACCGTATTGAGTGTCTTTGATCTATTCCTTAAAAGACAATTACAATAGTCTAGAGATGCAAGGAAATGTGGACATTTATGATAACTTCAGGCCATAAAAGATGTTTTGGACATCATATACACATATACATATACTGTACAGTTTACATCAGTGCAAATCATTTCACTGAGCATTCACTAGGGTTTTAGATTTTTAATTGCAGACATTACGGTCAGCAACAGGGTGGTGAGCGTAACACCCTGCATAAACACCAGAATCCTAGAAACTCATCAAGACTGTCCAGTGACCTGAGTCAACACAATGTGGCAACACCTACACCATGTTTTTGTTGTTCAAGGTCTTGGATCTGTACGCTGTGGTCTGTTTCAAGACTGTGTGTGTGTGTGTGTGTGTGTGTGTGTGTGTGTGTGTGTGTGTGTGTGTGTGTGATTGACTTCAGGGGGTTTACAGAGACGAAAGGGTGGGAATGTTATTGATCATTGTCATGGCAATAAATGAAGATGTGTGTACTGTATGTTGGAAAGGTTCTGATGTGTGTGTGTGTGTGTGTGTGTGTGTGTGTGGATTGTATCTGCAAGTAAATCAGTGTATGTGTACGCTTTTACTGCTGTGTATGTGCATTCAGCTGTGCACTTGTGAAGGCTCTGTGCTGTGTGTGTGCACACAGACTGTTTCATGTTTAAGTGTGTGTGCACACAGAGGGCCTGCAGAGGTCCAGATGTGAGGATTTGGCTTGTTGGTGACACCCACCATAAATCAAAAAGCTTTAACTAATGAACAAGTAGAAGAAACAGAGGATCTAATCAGAGGGAGGAAGAAATTGGATAAAGAGAGAAAAACAGATGAGTGTACACATAAATTGGGAAAAAGTAAGAACTGGGTAGAAAAAGTGGAGGAGAAAGCTGTCAGTGGACGGGGAAACTGGTGACAGATAAAAGCTGAGAGAGGACGGTTGGGTGAAAGTATCTTCATATGGCTTCCCTTGAGTATAGCCTTTAGATGTTTAATAAATGACTTATTGGATCAATTGAAACTGAAAAAAAGTTTGAACAATAAGTGATGACAATAAAGTTAAGCTGTGGACAATGGACGAAGGCCAGCCAATCTATCAAAGTCTTCTCCAGGCTGGCTAATATAAGACGTTGCATGGATATAATTGTTTTTTTCAATGGACAAAGGAGCTTTCATTAACCCTTAAATGCATACCTCGGGTCTTTAGTGACCTGGGACTATATCATACCCTGTCTAATTCATTTATTCCATTCAATTAAGCACTCAACTCCCTGGTATGCCTTAAACCAGAGGTTTTCAAAGTGGGAGGCGGGCCTCTACAGGGGGGCTCCAAACAGTTTCAGGGGAGGCTTAGTGAATGGAAGTAAAAAAAATATTACGCTAGTTATCAACAGGAGATCACACAGAGTAGCCTAAATGTGTGCGATTTGGTTAAAGAGGTAGTTCAGACATACAGTCGTTTTGCAGAATTGTAATGTTTTTCCCACTTTCCCAGAGTCACAAACTAATAAATGCCGAGGACAGACCTTTTTTTAATGTATTTGGTGTACTCTGAAGTTGTGTCAAACAGCAAAATAGGCGCTTTTTTCAAGGCTTTGTCTGAGGGGAGGCCCACAGTTTCAGACTTTGAAAACCCCTGCCTTAAACAATTTGTTTTTAACAATGTTCTGGTGTCAAAATGTCAAAAATGATAAATAGCATTTTTTTTCTAATGTTTTTCACTCAAAAGTTTATAGGGTCGCTAGGGACGTGAGGAACGTAAGAGTTACATTGGCCTCATGATGGCGTTGGTGTCTCACTGTTACTATGAATAAATACAGACACATTAATGAAAAAGTGTTGTTTATATTAGCTTACTGTCACAGTAACATGATGGTGCAGCACCTGGGTGTTACGTTTAGTGCAGAGCAGCTCTGGAAATGAAGATCTACCTGAGGAATTTATTTTTGTGCCATTTAGGAATCTGATCATTTAAAAGCAGAACTAGAGCATGAAAATGACGAAGCTAACTCAGACGACATGAGCTCTGAATGTGACAACGGCCAAGTTACCTTATAAGTAGCGGTCCCAAGAGAAATTAGGGCTGATGAGGTAACCTTAATACAGTTATCTCAACTGCCTCAACCCTGCTGCTATAAATCCGCAAGTAGTTTTCCTGGCCAAATGTTCAACTTGGGAAGCCAAAAGATCTCACAAGCGACACACTTTCCTGGAAAACCTTGGCCTTCAGCTGTTGTGGCCGTGGCTGGACAAAAGGAAAGAGGTGCCATAACTTTTAAAAGCTGATGGACGCTCTAAAAGTCTTTGATATATGGCTTAATCTGTGTTATATAAGTGCTGGGTTGCTAATGACCCGAGATATGTAGGAATGTTTGAAAAAACACAGATGTGTTTAAGGGTTAAGCATGGGGCTCCTGAATGGCCTTGTAGATATAGATATTTGTAGATATTTCAGATACAGTATATCTTTGCAAATATAATTTACAAGAAGATTCGTGTTATTTCAATGGCTGCCTGAGTCTCATGCTGCAGAAGGTCAAAAGACAGAAAAAGGAAGACTCAAAGTTTAAAACGATACGTCCACAGCCCAGCTCAGCTCTGTGAGCGAGCCTGTACTGCTAAACCAATGAACAGATCGACCAAACTGACTACTGTCAGTTTAACATGTTCATTATCTTAGGTTAGCATGCCAACATTTGCCAATTAGCACTAAAAACAAAGTGCAGCTGAGACGAGGTGATGGGAATGTCATTATTTATTAATGGACGATGTACGCTGTGATTGTGTTTTGATTGTCATTCTATGCTGTTTATCTGTGCTCTGCTATGCCTAATATTTCATTGCCATAAGCCTTACATGTGGGAACCACCCCATACATCTGTCACTGTGATTCAGCCTCTCTTCCTCTGCCTGTGAAATTATCTTGCTCTCTAAGTCAACTGGTAATATGAACTTTTGGAAACTTTGTGGTTTTGTTTGTATTTGGAAGTGCAGGAATGCACATGTTGACATCTTTGACATGAGAGCTTATGAATGAATATGTATGATTTCCTCCATTCACATGATACATATTTATGTTTGTCATACTTTGGTCTAAAAAAGTGACCTGTATGCCCACATTCCACTCCCATCATGACTATTTATACGACCACAGTTTACTCAGGGGATTGGAGTAATAGAGTTATGCAGACATTTGCACACCTTCCTCAAACTGTCAAGTTGAACATCTGGCCATGATGTTGAGGTATATCCTTCTGTATTTTAATTTCTGTCAAAAATTCTTGAAAACACCTTACACCTTGCAGTTTGTTTACAACTAAGAGACAAAAAGCACATTCACTTCAGTTTCTAAATGCCTGTAATAGAGCTGTGTAGCCGTGTATTCAGTCCAGCTCTAACAACTCAAGATAGGAAGAACGTGTGGAAAGTGATCTCTGAAACACCACATATGACCATATCCCCACAGTCTCGCCATCAGAAATAAAATCTAATATTTTACTTGTTGTAATCGAGTTGAGCACCAGCATTTGAGCTGGGTAAAGGGGTCATCAACCATCGCTTTTGGGGATATCCTTTATCATCAAGCATGCGGCATCCAGGGAGAACATTATTATGTTTAAATAAAAAATGACTTCACGCTGATTGGTGGGAAAATGAATGAATCTGCACATAATCTGAGGTGCTGTAAGAGCGATGACAGACCCAAATCATCACTGTTGCAAAGCTGCATCTACACTGTTGCCAAAAAGCGGTTGCGAGGACCTTGGTTTCTGTGGGGGCAGCATTATGTTCTCCTTGTTGAGGAGCATTTGCATCCCGCACAAGGTCCATCATAAAAAGTATTCCAGTTTTGCCAAAACAGTATCTTTTAATGAGCTCTACCTGATCGCCATCGCCTGGCAGCTCCTAACAAGATATCTGTGGAGCTTGTAAATATAAGCAGAGATAGGAGTGATTTCCTACAGTGAGTTAAGAAAGTTGACAAAACACTCCTAGACACTCCTAGTCCTAAAAGTAGGACCAACACATGTTTCACTCTGAGAGGAAAAGTGACAGGATTAATATATAGTACATACTGTAAAATAGTATGTAGTACGGATATGGGACACAGCACAGCATTTGTAATTTGGAAATGAAATTAATTAACTAAATGTAGAAAACTACAGACATCTTGACATTACATTTTGAAGACATAAAATGGCATATTATGTTAATTTCTTAACATGCCTTAACAGCCAAAACAGCATGCTATGACCATTGGTGTATAGTGTATTGGTACTATTTATAGTATGGAATTGGGGCACAAGAATTGGTTAAAAAAGAACTAGGAAAAGTCCTGTCCCTGTGTGTGTGTGTGTGTGTGTGTGTGTGTGTGTTTCAGACCCATCCATTCCTCACCTGTGAGCGCTGCCCTGTCCTGTACACACCTGTGGCTCGTTATCTCCTGCTGCCTGCCTCATTACTAATTAGTCTCTTTGGAGGATTAAATGAAAACTTTCAAACTTTAAACTTCGGTTTGCCTGAAAATAACAGAACAGAGAGCCTCTTTTTTTGGATACCTTATGGACAAATGCTAGAAAACTGGGTCACCCTGACAGCAACAGAAACAACATTTTTGTTGTGAAATATTCAATTATTTTCTTCCGAAGGGGTTATATTTAATGTTTTATTTTTAATGTAACATCCTTATGTTTTTAATAAACATCATCAAGCCTTTTTTATTAGTCATGTACTAAAATGATGAACAGTGAAAATGATCAATGATTATGTTGTCTACATTTTTTGAGGGGGACAGAATAATGAGTTCCATTTCCAAAGAGTCTCAATATCTAGTTTGTTTGCATAGTTTAGAGAGATGAATGCAATCGACAGCACTCCAAGCACCAGACAAATCTCTTGTGTTATCAGAATCATCCAGAGTATGAAACCAATTTTCTTTTCTGTAAGAGAAGCAGAGAGATTTACAGTTTGCTACAGCATGTGATATTATACCTACAGTCTCCAACCTTTTGGCGATTCTTGACTGAACAAAGGTTGCAGGGAATTAACATTCAGTTCGAAATGGTCATAAAGACTGCAATTTATTTGCTGAAACAGGGCATTAATTAATAAAACAGTTATTTCCTATTGATTTTGGATATAACAACCTTTTATTTCCATATTTTAATTATGGTGAAAAATGCTCTCTTATTCTGAGCCCTGTTTCAGATTATCTGTAGTATGAAGGGATGGGCCATGAAGTGCTTATGTGGAAAGCACATGGAGCACATTTTCATTTTTTCTTTTGCGTTGCGTGTCTGAACTTGGCATGTGTCATTCAAAATAAAGGTTCAGGCTGTTTTCCTCAAACCATCAATGTGGCACCTAGGTGAGTTTACCACATGATCTCTAGCATTATGTTGCATTCCTATGCTGTCTGGCCTGAAGAATTTCACATTATCTTTCCTCCTGCAAAATCCATACATCATGCTTACATTATAGCCTCACGTTGCTATACCGTACCACTCAACCACTTCTCACAGTATGCACTATCTGTGTGGGCACTTTGATTTCAATTGAACTTTACAGAATTGTCTTTGAAGATGGTGGTCGGGAATTATAATGAGTCACATGAAGATAAAAATGTTTTTTTTTTGGTCATTTTACACCTCAGCCGGAAATGAGCAAAAGATGAAGCATTGTACCAAAGAGGCCAGAAACCACGACGTTAAAAGTGGCCACGAAACAGTACAGGAGAAGCAGACATAGAAAATGACAACATTACGTTACCAGCAACTTCCCAAACATAATTACACACAGCACAATAACTAGCTAGCAAAAAGTTATTTGACAAAAACTGTTCAGATGAAACCTCTGAATTATTTTGAAAATATGTGTCCTTAGAAAAAAACTTTACTATATGGCATTGTCATGGACCCTAACCTACATTTCTGCTAAGAATTACCAAACATCTCTGAATTTTGTCATGCTTATCAGACAGACAGGATGTTGAGGCTTTACTAACTAATAAAATCTGATTTCCTCTTACAGGGTCCCTCGTCCGTCCACTGTGGCCCTCCATTTGCTGTAACACCACCACATGTTTCTGATGCAATGATTTTCATGGCTCCAGCTTAAGTCAGAGGCTTGTTTAGAAAATAAACCAAACATAAGTTCCAAAGTACACTGCATTATCAAATGGAGGATGCTCGGGGCGCCCTGCCAGCTTGGTGTCCTGGGGCATGTACCAGGCGCTGGGATCATCTAGAGTTGAAGTCTGGCTCCTTTATCACATCTTGCACAGCATGAGCTCTGTGGAGATGCTACGAAGAACTGTCAAGCTTGTTTAACTCATACACAGCAATGTACTGCACATGGATGGCATTAAATGTTTTATTAAAGTGAACCTAACTTTACTTTTTAAAATTAAAGTGCTGTAGTAGCAGCACTTTAAATTGATGAAGCTAAAATAGCCTAATGTGATGCTATGGACAGCAGCATTTGTGTCATTAAATTGTAAAGGTTCCGTAAAGGTTTATCCAACTTGTTCAGGTAGTGTTTATTAAGAATTTAACACTCAAAACTCAGTTAATCTGCTCTGTTAGGATTGTGTGATTGTGGTTTGATTAGATTTTACTGACAGCAATGAAACAATCCACGACCGGTCATGAGATTCAGCTTCAGATGTTGTTAAATCCTGACTGGCACACAGAGGTATGTGACATCACCTTCATCATCTGTCAATTCAAACCAGTGAAAACAGCAGAGATAAAAAAAAGAAAAGAAAAACAGAAATCTCAAGCGTGACATAACCAAAACTGTTCTAACTTTAGCAGAAAATGGTGTGCTCATGTAGGATCCAAACGTTCATAGTAAGAAGCTGATTGAGGAAAATGGGCTTTCAGGTCCTTTAAGTACCCTCCATTTTCTTTATGACAGGCATTTAGGACTTAACACTGCACACCCCAATTCTCCAAACCATTGTGCATTGCAGTGCAACCAAACCAGTGCTGGTGCCCAGAAAAAGAAGCCATGAAAGCAACTGAGCACATTTATGCTCAGAGAGGATGAACCCTTGAAGAAACCCCATTTTGGACACAAAATGTCATCTGTTCAAGATTTTGCACAATCTACAGAAACTGATTGCCATGACATTTACTGAGTGTATTCATATCCCCAAGGACATTAAATCTCTTTAATTTGAATGACATAATGGTCCTTCCTAGCACCACAACTATGAGACCAAACTGAACTAGAGATGTAACATCTATTTGCCAAACACCAAGTACCAATAATACTGATGACTTCAAGTGGGTACTGAATATGTTAATCATATTATACACTGATTATACACCAGAAAAAGAAACCTACCAGCTGCAGACTGTGAAAAGCCAAATGTATTCTCTGTTCACGGATGTGCGATCTATTAAGAGTTGCTGATGGCACTGATGGAGTGATATGGTAATGATGTGAAAGTCCAAGCCAGTAACATTTGCTCCCAGCTATATGATGCTGTGATGATATGACACAATAGCATCAGAGCCAAAAACAACATCAGATACAGTTTGTTTTTTCCCTTGCAACACAACAATGGTAACTGTTGTAGCTGTTTATGCAAATGTCTCTATGAGTGGAAAGTGATTGAATGAGGTTAAGTGTCTCATGAAAGAGGACTGTTCTCAACCAAATGTACAATAAGATAGAGATAAAGAGAAGTACAGCAGCACAGTGAATGAAACAGACATGAGAAGCAACAGTGAAACCAAGGATTGTACAGAAAACAGAAAGATATGTTGAATTAATGGGCAATTTTACGTTCTCCCATTTGTGCGGTTCCTATGTATTACTTGCTGTGTGAGGTTTTCCAAACATGTTTCAGAAAACCACAAGCCAACACTATTTTGGTAAACTCTTCCTTTTTCATAACACAAGGGTGTTGCTTCATGAAAAAGATTTAGATTCCCTCTGCAAAGAGTGTCATTTGTGACTTACACCTCTTAATGAAAGCATGCACATGGATAAGAAAAGGACTGAAGAGTTAGATGGTTGTCATGGTTTAATGAATGAAGTGTGTGGTGACAATGGATACCAAAGCGCTGACAACAGTATTGAAACAGTGACAGTGTAATGATACATGTGGCAGACAAATCCCTTGAACTTTCTAATTAAACATGGTGAACAGACAGTCGATTATAGCAGGAACACAGTCATAAACTCAGACTTTTGACTCATGAATTCTTGTCATTAATGGTTCTAAAGGTTTCAGAAAAGAACTCCTTTCTATATAAAGTCAGTGAGTTAAGTGTGTTGGACAATTCTCTGTCTAAAACAAAGTGAAGTGCCATAAATCTTGTTTGTAGTATGGACTTGTGCTATGAATGTAAACATATAGCAGACTGTATGTACTGTATGTATCACAGTATACACATCTTGCATGCTGCTACCTGTTCTCATATAAGATAACAATAATGAGAAGTCATGTCAACAATGGTCAGCTTAACATCTTCAGTTACATGAGGCATCACGTCAACATCAAGCCCACTTTGGTGGAATAACATGAAACAATCAAATAATCATGTTACTCTACAGGAGAGCCGTGACACTGGCATGGTGTCTCTCAGTCAGTAGAAAGCATAGCAGAGAGAAGCAGGAAGGCTCCTGCAACAAAGACATGATTGCACAACCAGTCTACATAACAAAGCGATACAATAGAAAAGATGTAAGATCAGATCAAGTCAGTAGTGCGAAAATCAAAATCAGCAACTAAACAAACAAACCAGCAGCTATCAACCCAACATTCAGCTGCATCGTTACACAAACAGAAAACCATGTACCCATACATTATTCAAATAGGCAGATTAGTTTGAGAAAAAGCGATATGAAAGAGGAAAGACAGTTGGACAGTTAGTAAAAGTAGTGAGAGACCGAGAGCAACAGAGTGAAAGAGGCTTCTCTCTATCACCACTCCCCCCTGAAGATCAGATTGCTTAACTGTTTGTGTAAGCCTGAATCCCCCCCCCAGACTCATATACACTCACACACAAGCACCCTCACACAGACACACTCTGATACAGACTCCCAGGGCTCCCTTTAATCTGGTGTGTGGGTGTTCCTGGTCACACTGACTCACGAGGGGACACAGTTACCCAATGCTGATGACGACTGCTAACGTGTGTATTTTTGTGTGTGAGGGTGTGTGTCTGTGGGAGGTTACCCCAAAGACTCTCATGTGATGCCAGACAAGGGTGGATTCAAACTCTCACCAGTCAGTGTCATTCCCCTGCTGCCAAGGTAGCTTAAGAATAGAAAAGCCAGAATATAAGCCAAATGTATCAACAATAACCATTGCAGTTTTATCATCTGTCTGCTGGGTATAGTGTTCATTTTAAGTACAGAGGACATTGCATGGGAGTTAGAGAAGGAATGTGGGGTAAATTTAGGTAAGAGGAACCCTCATAAATCCATTACTGAATGATATTGATGATGGGAACAAGCCAATCTGAAGGATGACTTTTCAACTTTATATAAGTTGTCACTAGGAGAGGTTATGGCTCTAGGGATGGCAATGCCGGCCTATTGGTCAGTCCACCACTTCGGTCCAGACTGAAATATCTCAACTACTCAAGGACACTGCACTTAGTTGGTTTTATTCTTACCTTTTAGAAAGAACCTACTCGGTCACCATAGGTAATTACTCATCTTCTACAACTCATTACCTGTGGTGTACCGCAAGGTTCAATTTTAGGTCCAATTTTATTCTCTATTTATATGCTTCTACTCGGTCAAATCATCCAATGCCCTAACGTCTCTTTTCATTGCTACAGAGACGACACACAGATATACCTTCCCCTGAGACCCAGTGATCCAAAAATCAGAAATCATATTGTTCCCCCAAACCCTATCAGTCTCATTCAGAATGGCCATGGTCCATTATCGGCTAATGTGAAGCCTGCTGCCAGAAATTTGGGAGTACTATTTGATTCAGATCTAAGCTTTGCTCCACAGATCAAAAAAGTTGTCCAGTCCTGCTTCCATCAAATGAGAACTATCTCCAGAATCAAACCAATGCTTTCACACTCGGACCTGGAAAAAGTCATTCATGCACTCATCTTCTCTAGACTCGACTACTGTAACTCCCTCCTTTCTGGCATAAACCAAAAGTCACTCTCTCGCCTCCAACTAGTTCAGAACACAGCAGCTCGGCTTCTTACTGGTTTTGACAGACGACATCACATCACGCCAATCCTGGCTTCTCTCCATTGGCTCCCCCGTTCAATTTAGAATTGATTTTAGGATTTAACTGATCACTTTTAAAGCACATCTGGGTCTAGCCCCAAGCTATATAGCAGAAATGTTGACCCCATATGATCCAGTTCGCAGCCTTAGATCCTCGGGTGGGGCCCTTCTGGCTGTTCCAAAGTCGAGGCTTAAATCTAAAGGTGCCTGTGCTTTTGCTATCAGGGCTTTGGAACGACCTGCCCAAGGAGATAAGGCTCGCAGAATCAGTAACTTCTTTTAAATCACTTCTTAAAACCCATTTTTATAGACTTGCTTTTATGTGATATCGTCTTTTCATCGTCTTCTTATTGCTTTTACTGTTTTTAATTATTTTTATTTGTATTTATTGATCATTAATTTTAATCTTGGTTTTTTGTTTTGCCTTCTGTGTATCCTGCTTTTGCTTTGTCTGTTTTTAAAGGTGCTATATAAATAAAGTTATTATTATTATTATTATAACTATTGATTGGATGGATTGCCATGGAAATGTGTACAGATATTCATGGTCCCCAGAGGATGAATCCTAATTACTTTGGTGATCCTCTGACTTTTCTTCTAAAGTCCACCAGTAGGTCAAAATTTTCACTTCTCCTGTAAAATATCTCAACATCTACTGGATGGTTTAGGACAAAATTTGTACTGACATTCATGGTTCCTGGAAGATTAATCCTAATTACTTTGGTGATCCTCTGACATTTCTTCCACCATGAGGTTGATATTTGTGGTTTTGAGTGAAATGCCTCAACAAGTGTTGGATGGATTGTCATGAAATTAGCTAAACACATTCAAGCCCCCCTCAGGAATTGTTATCACTCCTCTAGCGCCATCATCAGTTTGCATTTCCAATTTGTCCAATACTTTGGTTTATGACCAAATACCTGCAAAACTAATGACATTCCCATCAGCTTCAAGTGTATGAAAGCTGCCATGAAAGCAACTGAGCACATTTATGCTCAGAGAGGATGAACCCTTGAAGAAACCCCATTTTGGACACAAAATGTCATCTGTTCAAGATTTTGCACAATCTACAGAAACTGATTGCCATGACATTTACTGAGCGTATTCATATCCCCAAGGACATTAAATCTCTTTAATTTGAATGACATAATGGTCCTTCCTAGCACCACAACTATGAGACCAAACTGAACTAGAGATGTAACATTTATTTGCCAAACACCAAGTACCAATAATACTGATGACTTCAAGTGGGTACTGAATATGTTAATCATATTATACACTGATTCACACAATACAGACTGACAGGTTGGCAAGCCCTTAAGGATATATGACGTTACTGTGGGACTGAGAGAAGTGTTCACTAATTGCACTGAATCTGTGTGACTCCCTCATTAAAGTTATTTATTTAATGATTATTCTACTGAAATGACACTGGCATAGCTCTCTGTGTTTCAAGCCACACATTTATATCTCACAGTTAAATCATTTTTAAAGACATTTATGCCAACCGCTGAAGCACTCAGGCAGTATGACTCCACTCTATTTGATATCCATGTAGCTTTGTCTGTCCCAGCTAATTTCTGTGACATTTAGTAGTGTTCCACTCTGCTGAATGGATCTCAGCCAAATGTAAGTCCAATCACTGTTGCTGTTGCCTAACGCTGGTGTCTTTGGCATCAGATGCCTGCATACAGTATTAAGAGCTTGGGTGCCATGGGAGACACAAAGCCTTTTTTTTTAATAGAGCTAAATAGCAACACGTGGAATACAATAAATGTATATAAAAGCAACCCAACCCCACACACAGTGTAATACCAAACTCTGCAGAGATGGAATTGCAAAACATAAAGTTACAGTTAACTTGGCCCTGGTCAGAGTGTTTTGGAGTATATGTGCTGCAACTGAAAACTTTGTGCTTGCTTCACTGACCAGAGTTTACATCTGATTCTACACTGGAGGCTTCCTTACGCAAAGTTACACTTTGGATGAAGATTATTGCATGGACAATTTTTTGCACATGCATACAATGCTGTGTGTGAATGAGCACAATGAACAGTCAGGCGGTCCCAGCTAATTGTTTTGACCTCACTATAATTACAGTCACTCCCACTTCATCGGCCTATTTGTCAGCACGTTTCCACGACGATGATTAGTCATTTACGATTGGCCCGTGCCCTGGATGGGATGTGTGCCCACCGGTTGGAAGTGAAACTGAAGGCGGGCTCACACCCCGTGGTGAAGTCATGCTGGTTGCAAAGTTGTTTTTCAATTTATCTCACACACACACACACATACACACACACACACACACACACACACACACACACATGCAAGCATCTGTGTACACTACTTGCATGTTTCCCAATTCAATTAAGCTAAGAGATGAACATTAAGAGATAAACACATGCACACATAGACAAAAATGCAAACATACTCTAAACAAATGGTAAAAACACACCCACATCATAAAGAACACCATTTTATAAAACAGCTGATGGTTGTTCGACTGGGGAATTCAACACAATAAAAAATGTTGCACATCAGGAAATGTAGACTTATCTATTGACAAGGCTGTCCTCACAGTGGATGGATGCTCCACCAGGGAGCAGTGATTTCTATGTCTATTACACAGCTGGTGAACAGTCAGCTGTTGATTACTTCCATTCCTGTCCAGTGGTCACGGCCTGCACATCACATCTCACCCATTTGTTCTGTGTCCCACATGATTTCAGTTCACAAAACTCAGCCTTGTGGGAGCCTAGGAGCTTGGCTTTAGTACACAGGTTCTTTAGTTTAGGAGCAGCATATTATAATTTTCTTCTAATCTGGAAGAATTGACATTGATGCACTAGTGTTAATAGGTAATGTAAATTTCATTATTGGTCACATTTTCTATTTTAAAGAGCAGGCTGCTAACAAAGTGAAAAATGTAACTCCCAAGTTTGTTTTTTAAATTTTGATGTTGATGTTTTCTCACCTAGAAACAGGCTATATCACTGAGGATTATTTAATGACTCATGATTACATAATTTGTTGATATAAGCTGGACTTGCGTCATAGTCTAATGATGCATGTGCAGAAAGTTGACCACCTGTCAGTTTTTTAAAAGAATTAAAGTGGCCGCCTTGCTTGTCCTCTCCAAAGGATAGTTTAATCATATCCTGTGTACTGGAGCAATGTACCTCATATTGGTGTTTATATCTTGTAAAGAAACACTATTCTGTGATGCCTTTCAGCTGTATCTCAGCGAGCAGTGGTCAGCCAGATAAGACTGGATGGTCTCTCTGTCTCCTCTAGTGGAACAGAAGTGATCACAAGGGGCCACACTTTGGTTGGTGATAAGAAGCCCAGTCAGACCAGTGATAGCTGACGCCCACCAGTGTAAACTACTGGTATGTCACTGTTCTTAATTGGTGTGCCATGGAGTGAGATCAAGTGTTCCTATAAGACCTCCATATACGCAAGAATGACCAGAAGCAGTCAAAATTGCTGCATTCACATAATTAAAACACAATTAAAATGGGGGGCAGATAGGGCTCAAACATACTGTGGGTGGGGGTGAGATGACAACAGGTGGAGTTGGAGAAAGTCAGGAGATCGGGGTTAATGTTATTAGATTTAGTTTGCAGGTATGTGTGTGTGGTAGGTGGGTGAGTGAGGGAACCCATCCTGGCTCTTTCTAAAATTACATTACAGACAGAAGTGGATAACACTCACACATACACACACCCACACACAGACAGAGATAGGCAACCATTGTGACTCCGTTCCAACTGGTGATTAGCAGAGGCGGAAACTCACAAGATGTCAGAGTGTCTTTACGTACACATTCTACACACATGCTAATTTTCCAGTGGAAACACTTCCTCTGTGTGTCTCTGACCCCTCTCTGGTCCAGATCAGAGGGAAAATTAAGGGTGGACTACTAGCTCGGAAATAATGTACTGCATGTACTGTATACGTGTGTGTGTGTGTGTGTGTGTGTGTGTGAGAGAGAGCGCCCGTGATTGAGAGAGGAGGGGAGGGTTGATTTTGAGCTTGCTCACAGACATTTCTGACACATTGATCACGTTTTTGATGATAAATGTGTTTTGAGTTGTGATTTAACATTGATTTTGAGTAAACATTAACGCAGTGAAAACATGGCTGACTGATACAGTTGTTTCAAGTCTGGCATGAATAGTCCTGGGCAGGGAATCTCTGCTTTACAAACACACACACACACACACACACACACACACACACACACACATAATCTCCTCGTTCCCATTGCTTTATTGAGCATCTGGGCTCAATTTCACACTTCAAAAACATTGCGAACAGCACAACCAGTGTTGGCCAGCGCTGTGTGTGCGTTGGACAGCAGTTGTCCGATTGGAGGGAGACTTCACTGTTCATATTGTCCTGCTTGTTCATAGTGCATGGACCACCGCCAACGATGGCAGGGACAAGAGCTGGCACATGGAAATAGAGCAGCCACTATGTTGGGGGTGGCCTCGCATTATGTTAATGTGTGTGTGTCAGAGCTGGAGGGTGTGGAGGGGAGGGCTGGCTGCTAGATCTGCGATCCACCAACTCTGACCAGTTATACAAATGAACACAGGAACACACACATACACACGACATGGAATTTCTGCCTTTATCCTAGATAAGCAGTACCTGTTACACACACACCTGGAGCATCCATGTGACTGGCGCCAATCTAATCTCAGCTTTAAGCAGAAATAGACAGACAGGTAGACTCTTACATTGTTAACTTGCCTCAAGCTAAGATGCAGTCTAAGCCTTAGTATGAGTCTAGCACTGAGTCACAGGACTATTTACTTTAGGATTGACCTCTGCCTGATTTTCTCTTTGATCAGTGCCTCATCATATTTTTAATATTATCTTCATATCCACATAATCATTATTCCAAGCCTCTCCCTGTTCCTCCTTCATCAGAAGCTGTTGTTCATGTTCATCCCCATCGTCTCTACCACTACCACCGTGGTCATTATCCAAACATCATGCTCTCTTTTGCTGTCAGTTTCATCACTGTCCTCTTCTCTTTCTCCTCAATTGCCCTTTAAAGTTTAAAGCCCTCGTGTAATCAGCTGTGTGGCTCAGACGGGAAATCCCCCTAAAATGAGTACAGGAACTACTCCAAAACTAATCTCACTTTTAGTCACAGGAACCCCCTCCCTTTCCTTCGCTGTCTCTTTCTGATTCTTTTCTCTCTTCGCTCTGTCATCTGTCCAAAAAAATGTCGACATATGCTTTTCAACTTGTCATCCTTTCACAAACATGGCCGAAGTTCCACTTAACAGCAACATTAAAATTATACTCAACCCAAAATGTATCTTAGTCCCTCTATCTTCATCCCTGTAGGCTTGCAAGGTAGTTGTTTAAAGTTGGCAGTTTTGTCCTTGTTTATGAACAACAGTGGCTGTAGTCAGCTTAAAGGAATAGTTCAACATTTTGGGAAGTACGCTTATTTGTTTTCTTGCCGAGAGTCTGAGCCTGAAGATGGTTAGCTTAGCTTAACATAAAGACTGGATGCAGGGGAAACAGTTAGCCTGGCTCTGCCCAAAGGTAACAAAATTCAGCCTACCCTACTAGCACCTCTAAACCTCATTTATCAACACGTTATACAGCCAAGCAATAATTCAGTTGAACTATATTACTTTAAATTCTTGTTACTTAAATTCTTGTCAGATGCAATGACGGTCCAGTTTCACAGCAAAGTTCTGTGCTCTAATCCACTTTTCTGCTCTCTGTCTGTACAAACACCTAGCTAAATCTCAAAGGCAGTATGGAACAAGGTCTCACAATGTCCCAGAACAAAACCGAGTGTGTCAAAATAGTCCCAACTCCTGCTGTAATGCTAGATTAATAAGCTACTGTATGTTAATACATATAGTCACACAATAGAGGTGTTTCAGGAATACAGCACTGTATTATGTATATCTTGTAAGGCAAATCTACAAGGAGAACAATAGTGGTTTAAATGTGAGTATATTTCATATCTACCACCCAAACTGTTGTGACAATCTGTAGTGTAGTTAATTTGTAGTCTTATCCTCATTTTCAAAATATCAGTAATGCATTTTTGAGTTATTTACTAGAACATTTTAGAAAGGCAAGAGTGTTCACCTGGTATGAATTGTCTGGATACCACTGCCTCTCATCTGAAACATTTAAATATTTTTAATCAACACTAGACTATCAATCACCAACCAATGAAAGTTATTGGTTTTGAAGTTATTGTGTCAGATACATACCTCCGGTTTTAATTGCACATAATGAAAAGTGAAAACTTTGAATGTTAACCTTGACCCTGAATGAGCTGCAGAGGCTGAAGGCAGAGAGAGCTCAAACAGATGGATCTGAGAAGCAGCTCTTGCACACAGACACACACAGACACACACACACACACACACACACACACACACACACACACACACACACACACACACACACACACATAAATGCTCACATACCATATTCCAACCCGGGAGCTCTATTCTCCGAGAATGAGAAGACATTTTTGTGTGTATGAAAACCATTTTCATCTTTAGAGGAGAGGAAGTAATCACACAGAAAATTGCAGCCATGAAAGCTAAAGGAGAGATCAGTAGAATCAGGCTGTAGTCATTATGGGTGTAGGATGTAGGTTTTTTATCATTTCACCTGACTAATGTCAACTTAGTTCACAAGTCACTGAACGTAATGATATAATTTTGGGTGGGTGGCCTTTTGGGAAAGATTCTTCTTGGAAAAAAAGCAATGCCACAGCAACACTATTCCACAGTCAGTGTAATTTAACTTCATAATAGTAACAGTGATGATAGTAATATCCCCTTTGCATTACATCCCACTAACCTAGAATTAGTAGAACTAGAGTGCATTAGTGAGTTTATCCACTCATTTAAAAAAGGATTTCACAATCCACAGTAACTTTATTGCTAAATGCAGTAACATGTCTGTATTTAGATGAATGATTACTCCCAAACAGTCTAAATATCCTACAACAAAGAATTTTCATTGAAGTCGTGAAGTCAATCAATTTAAATCAGTGAGTGTATTCACAAAGGCTACAACTTCCACTGCAAATTTGAATCTAATCAAAGAAAAAATAATCAAATACGATGAAACTTCTGTTCATTGCTCACGATTTATAGGTTAATCCGATTGCTTTTTTAGCATATGTTTCAGCTTTGCCTTTTTATTAATTAAACACTTTTATTCTTTTCTTTCACTTTAATTACTAATAACAAATTCCTTTAAATTGTATGTTCTTTTATGTTCCCTTGTCTAATTTGGCATTAGCTACTGCCCCAGTGTATTCAGTGCACTAGTGAACTGCAGTCTCTTCTCAGAGTATATGCATTCATCTCCTGAATTCAGTCCCCAGCCTATTGAGGTATGTGTGCATTTCAGGGTGTGATCATCCTAAGAGACACAGCTTGAAAATTTAAAGCTGAAATATTCTCTCTGTTATTTATTAGCCTATATAAGACCTGGAGCCTGACATTGCTAATAACCTTGTATCTACAGTATATACAGCATTTGACAAGAACACTTTTGAGTTCCAGCTTCCTGTCGGTTCATGTTAAGTTTGGAAAGGACATGCATTAAGACCTTCTCTGGCTTGACGGGAAACACCACGTGAATGTTGTGTTTCATTTGGTTCCTTTATTTATCACAGCCACCAGTTGTCTGGATGTCCTTGTACAGCAAATGTTCGTGTCTGTGTGTGTGGCAGACAGCGAACGAGGTAAACAGACTCGGCGGCCGGCAATGGAAAAGTGACTGCTCCCTATCTCATGTCTCACAGGACGAGATATGGTGATGTTTCTGTGTGTACTTGTGTTTTGCTCCCAGGGCGGTTATCAGGTGCAGTAGGTGGCAGGAACAGCTGCAGTGACCCTCAGCTGATATACCACTTGAATGCAAAAGGGACAAAATTGGACCCGCTGTTTTTGTGTGAGCGAGTGTGTAAGATGAAGTGTGTGTGTGTGTGTGGGCTGGCACAGATGCAACAGGGTTATTTCTGTTGGCACACAGTAATTAGCTCTAGGAAGAGTCACAGTGGTTCCAAATGTTGAAACATCCTGTGCTCTTTCAGTGATTTGGCAATTTTTACATCCTTCACTGAGCCTCAACACAGTGCTTTGTCAACATATTGGTCAGACTGTAATTATGAGCAACTGTGTCAGAATGAAAGCTCACGTCAGCCTTATTGGGAGACAGAGACAATATCTCCCACATTGTGAAAAGAAGAGTCGACATACCTGTGGCCTGCAAAGCCATTGGTAGTAGTTACATCAAAATAAAATCCAGTCTTAACACTAGAACAACTGATTCAGCTAATTTAAAGGAGCCATACACTGTTTTTATCTCTTCACTTTAAGAGCAAAAGTAGCAAATTTAGGCTATTTAAATGATGACTACAAGGCCAGCAGTGTGGGCTACCATCTTGGAAGTCAGAATAACGGGAGGTTTTCCTGTTCTTCCCATTCTGCTGACATTGCGTGAATGCAGCATTATGTAATTTCAACACCTGCTGGGTCATTGTGTTAGTCCTACATTAGAGAAAAGAAGGGAATCTAGTCAGCACTAAACAGGGCTGTCTGTGGCTACAAGATGAGACAATATTAAATCATAAAGATGTTAACTTGCTTTGATTGCAGACTTTTGGAGGTTTTACCCATCATTTATTTCTGTTTAAGCCTCAGTCACTCCCATGAAGTCAGTAAATTTGGTTTTGGCCAGTGGTTGTTTTTTGTGTACTGGTGTTGGGAAATGTCTTTTCTGGCATTTGATGAACCAGCTCCATTTTTAGCATTAATCTCCAATCTGGGAGCAGGACAGACTCAAACACAGAGTTTCACAGAAACAAAACTTGATCTGCTCACAACATTTTCTTACTTGGGGGGTTATAATTCCCTGAATTTGAATGTGTGAACTCTGTACACACACGCAAACATAAACACAGACACACGTGCATTCCATTATTAGTAATATTTTACCAGAATAATAATCAGCTGTTTATTGTGTTTTGACAAAGCGTTTACAGTGAACCACAGACGGCGTGGCTAGTGGAAAATCTTACAGCATTTGGTGATAATGAGCAGAAGCCACATTAAGGGCTCTTTAATTTGAAGTCAAACTAACACGTCCACACAGTTTATAGCAGGTTGTGGTTTCCCTTCCGATAAATAGGACAACGCTGTACAGCTCAACCATAAAGCGCAGCCATAATTACAAGCAGTGCTACTGTGGATTTGTGTGTGCATGCTTGCAGCGTTCAGGTCCTGGGTGGCTCTCATCACATGTAATGAATGTTGTTGAGTATTTTAATGACTGGCTGAACTCACAATACAAGGGCTTACTGTGCAAACACTGTATTGATACGCATTTCTGTTAAATTCATCCACATTCATGCGTGACCTGTAAACATATGTGAAATGTAAACCAGAATTGGAGACATTTGGAAGTCGCAGAGCCATGAAAAATAATCAGCTGAACTGCTTAATTCTTCAATGCAATTACTAAACACAAATATTTAGTGTGTCACTTTCTGGTTCACAAACAAGGACACATGGATGGTCACATCTCCGGTGATGATGGGGTGTTTAGATCTGGCATTTCTGAGGCCTTACTCCTTGCAGCTGTTTAAAAAAAAACGCAGATTGGCCATTTTGATGACAGATTCAAACACTGTGTAGAAAGAGGAGGATTCAGTTCCTTAATTGCTGTAATTCTGAAGCTAAAAATCTGGACACAGTCAGGTTTTCTCTATCAGCCATGCTTTGTATTTAAATTCAAAAAGGTGTAGAGTCAAAAGGTGTGTTGTTTTAGATTCATTTTGACCACGTTGAATCAAGATTAGTGCTGTGCTTGAGACCACCTAAAATCAGGTTGTGGGGGGGAGATCATTTCTACTTTCTGACATAATAATAATAATTTCATTTATATAGCACTTTTCAAAACAAATGTTACAAAGTGCTTCACAAGGCAACAAAAGCAAGATCTAAAATCTGATCTAAAACTTTTATTAAAAATGCCATTAGAGATAGGCCTGTAGTTGGCTGGATCAACAGAATTTCTTTTAAGAGGGGTTGTAGGACACCATGTTTAAAACTGGACAGAAAGTTTCCAGTTACGAATGAGCTATTTATAATAGAAACAATGGAGGGACCCACAGTGTCAATGACCTCTTTCAGGAAATGGGATTACATCTAGAGCACAAATAGTTGATTTCTTACTGTTTCCTTTAGATTCGCAGAAGAGAGGCTCAAAATGAGAGAAAACGGGTGGCTTTGAGGGTATAACAGAGAAAGCCTTAACCAGTTGATGTGCGGGATCTTATTATGAAATTAAGTAAGACATTCTTCAGTGGGGCTGCAAGATTTATGTTACTGAATTACACCCTAGGGTTATGGTAGTGGTCTGCAACTAAATCTGCAAAGAAAGTCATTCTTGCATCTTTAACAGCTACTTGACAGGCACGCATTAGATTGTTAAGCTTGTCAAGAGATGACAGTTGTTTATCACATCTCCACTTTCGCTCTGCTTTACGACACTGTCTTTTTAGAGTGCGAGTGTCCTCATTAAGCCATAGACATGCATTTGGTTTGCGTTTCTAAAGTGTAACAGGAGCAATATAATCCAGGATGAAAGCACAGTTGTTGTCTAACTAAGTCATTGGTGTAAGTAACATCAGTGTTAGTAGCTGTGGTGTAAGCCTAAAAATATGGATGCAAGAAAAGTCTCTGAAAACTGAGTTGCAGAATTAAATTACAGTCCACTGTCTGAGGTAGTTGTATAATTGACACAATGAAAGAGATAGTTTGGCGATCAGATACATAGCTTTCTGTTGCTTCTAAAGAATCCAAACAAATACTAATGGACAGAACAATGTCCAGGGTGTGTCCTTTTGAGTGTGTGGATTAATGAGGTCAATAGAGAGAGGATTTGAAGGACAACAAACATGAAGATTAAAATCACAGAGTATCTAAACTCTGTCATATTTAGGCATAATTAGAGATAAAATTAGCATTTGACTTGGGAGGTCTATAAATCACAATACAAAGCAACTGACTATTTCCTCTGATAATAAAACTCAGCAGCTCAAAGGATATGTAATCACCAAAAAAAACAAAAACAAAAAAAAACATAATGTGAGAAATCTTTTTCTAATGATGGCAGAGCTTTTTGATATAGCCTCAGTGAGCGCAACAGAGAGTTGATAGATGCCACATCTATTGATACATACCAGCTTGTAACTAACATTTTAATTATGTTAAGTGGCACTCCATTCATGAGGTGTGCACACATTTGTAGATCTTATCCCAAGAAAGATTTCTCTTGTTTCTTACAAATTCCGCTGCTATTGTATAACTCTTTAATGCAAAGACACAGTTTTAAAGCTGTGGTTTATAAATGCTGGGAGCGACTCATTCATACACACACAGGCAGGGACAGGCAGATGTAGAGCTACAAGCACACATGCACACGCACCAACAGATGTGCTGTATTGTATTATAGTGCGACGTCACAGTGTGACCCCCACCCCTGTTATTAATTGATCCAGAATGTTTTGGATTCGCTGGCTTCCCATAACCAAACCGCAGCTTAAGACAAAAGCTTGTCTGTGGAGTATTGGGCTGCACTTCAGCCAATGAAAAGTAATATCATGTTAAATCATTTTAACTGTTCAAAACCTCAGTTTGGACTCACTGATGCTTCCAGAACCTTAGCAAAGATTTAACCGGGAGGAGCGGTGGTCATCTTGCATTAAGTGTTCAAAACCCCAAATGGTTTTCTGCATGATAAGAGAGGTTGAATAGTTTCATTAGACCTGATCCTGAGATGAGACTTTATATTTTCAATGAGAATTCTGAGCTAAGAAGCCAAGCATTAGAGGATAAATATTTCTAGGAAGCGTCGAATGGTTGCCCAGTGATATTGAGTAATACTGAGTATTTCCAGGAATAACACTACTGCTAACAACAAGAGCAATACGAAATAAATATTGTCAAAGCAAGAAGCACCAAGAAGCTTAAGAACATCCAATATCTGTTCTCTTTGTTCCTCTAATGCCACAGCCACTGAACAAAGACAGCATGGGTGTAATCAGCCTTATTATATTATATTTCAAAGCTTCTTATGTAAGACCAGGTTTTGCGTATACTGTTGTGTATATTATGTATTGAGAGAGGTTGAAAAGGTGACCAAAGTGAACTTAAACTGACCCTTTTCATGAAGCATAACATGTGGCAACCTGATCGATTTCCACTCACCTGGAAATCTCAGCTCCCAGCAGTGGTCCGACTTTGACGAATTTTTCAGTTGGTGAAATTGAAATTTACTGCACTGTGTAAACATCTTTTTTTTTACACCATCCTTTTGCCCCTGTAACTTTTATGTTTTAGTCACCAGGGGTTATGCACAGACATATTATCACCAGCTACTTGTACATTAATCAAAGCCCTTGACTCAATGGCCAAATTCTTCTTTTTAGTGTTCTCAAGTGCAGATTTTAACCCATAAAATGCATGCAAAACCCTTACAAAATTGGGTTGTTTTAAAAAAGAAAAGTTGGCACTGTTTGATGACAAAGTGTAAGTGATACATATTGTAACAGAGGTTATTTTTTATGTACAGTGTAACGTTTCTTTTAGTCTTGGTGTGTGTGTGTGTATTTGTGTGGTGGAACGATTTACAGCACCTTTGCTCCCCTACACAGCACCCACTGTAACTGGGAAAGGGAGGGGATGACATATGCAGTGTTTCCTCGGACGGGTTCTATTATTTTCTTAGTTCCTATAGTAAGTTTCATGTCTCATTTATCTACACGTATACTTAATGGACCGACAGTATCCAGGGCATCAAACGTGCAGATGATGCAGCAGGAATGATATAAGCCTCATGGTTAAATGTACTGCTTTGACAAGTCACTCAAAGTCCAGTGGGGTTAAGAACTGGCCCATAAAAATGTACATGGCTCAACAGTTACATTTTGCTGAGGCATACTGAGAGAAATGTACCTCTTGTGTGGAAAATGTTTGATTTCAGAGGGCACAACCAGCACATGTGGCTCGTTCTTGAAGTGGTTTCTTTGTCGAGCCTGTGGAAGTGACTCAGTAAAGGTGATAGATGCTTCATGGTTGAGTCAGATCCTTTAGCAGGTGATTCAGAGGGGTGGAGGCCATGTTGTGGTGCTTGCCTTGGACATTGGCAGTGTGGATTTTAATCCTGAACCTTGTTGTCTGTATTGCCACCTTTTTAGCCAAGACCATGATTATTCCTTAGCCTTCCTTAGCACATAATAGCACACCTACATTCACTAATTTAATTCCAGGTCACTGATGGTGTTTTTCATCTCAACTGTGACCTGTGTTGAGTTTCAAAACTCAAATAAAGCAGTGAAAATATCATTCAGAGTTGTGCTATTGAGTTATTTAACAAAATCTTGTGTACCTTTTTGGTTGTCTAACCTTAACCACACTATAGTTGTCACACACAGATATTGATGGACCTTGCAACTGTAAAATCTTGGGAGTAAACATTTTGCAGATCTATACAATATGAACATGTCCATGAAGCACATTAAAGAAGAACATAATCCTCCCTAGAAGAAAAATAAGCACATAATTCATAGGTGATAAGGTTGGCCTCCTGATAAGGCATGAAAGTTGGCGTCATGGCTCGCGACATTGAGGGTACTTCGCAGTCATTTTGTGTTGCCTTTGAGCAACAGCTACAGACTCCGCTTTTACCGGCGGTTCAGACCGAAAGCAGCGATTAAAAAACAAAAGGGGCAGCTTTGGTAGGGATGTGTTGTTTCAGGTATGAGTGAGACAAAGAAATACAATCCAGGAAGGCCAGTTTGAGAAGAAGATCCATGAGTTTGATGGGCTTATCAGATGGCAATTTATAATAGTATAAGATAGGATTTTACAACTCTGGAAAGTTATCACGGTGACAATCAGTTTATCCTCTGTCGCAATGATCGCCAGATAAACAGGAGAAATGCACCAATCATGTTATCTACCAGGAATGAATACTTGCATGCATTTGATTGAGCATCTTGCTGGATGATGTTGCATTGTGTTGTAGCAACAGTTGAGCCAGGTTAAACTTTTTTGCCGGAGCCCACTGCGTTGGCACCGTTTTCGCGCAGTGCTATTGTCTGTCTGAACACAGCCTTTAGTTACATTGCCCTACAGACTTTTCCCTGAAAAATGTGTGCTAAATGATGTAAAAAGAAGATACCATACTGGGATCAAAGGAACAGTAAATGCAAATATGAAATGGTTATTTGTTAAGGCCTTGAATCACACATTCAATTCCCAACTGATAGGCGCTGGACCTGAAAATACGGATGGCCAACTATGATAAAATTATTGTTCAAATAAGGTAAGCAGAAGAATTGTTGTTTTAACATGTGATTTTAGTTCAATATTTTAATTTTTCTTTAGTTTTTCAGTTATTTTTTGTAGAATAGTGGTCTTCCTTCTTTGCATGCTGGATGAGATTTGTCCGATCCACCACTCCAGGCACCTCCTGTGCCAAACCCCTAAATTTCCTCCAAAGCATGAATTAATACAACATACTAATACTGCTTTGAACAAAAAAAAAAAAAAAAAGGCAAAATCATTCACAACTCTGGAAAACAAACAGTGATGTATGACTGACATTATAAAACACAGAGGCTGGTATTATTTTCTTGATTTATTTACCCTAAACATCTGAGCATATTTTCTGCAGTACTTGAATTTTGAAAATGCCCATCATGTTTTATGAGGTGAACGATTAAACTGAGTATATCAGTGTGTTGTACATTCAATGCAATCTAGGCCATCTCAGAATCTGTTGTATGATTTAAGAATGTGATTGGCTGAAAATATAGAAACATAATTTTGTCCCTGTGGTCTTTATTAGGGTGTGTTTTTACTTTCAGAAATGCAAACCAGAGAAGCCTACAAGCACTATTTATCATTAAAGGCATTAACTCCATATGTGTTTTTTCCCTCCTTGGCTGACTTTCAGATGGTGGTATCTCACTAAAAGAGAGAGAGAGGCTTTGAGGATAAGAGGAACCACACCATTTACCCTACTGATATCTCTCTTTCACTCAACAACCCATCTCTCCTTTCTACCATCTCATTCTAGCCCTCAGTGAGAGGTTGACATGAATTTGATGTGCCTGCACATGGTTTCCATTTCCCCTTCTCTCTTTAGCTCCAAACCTCCCATTGTCGTCTCTATTTTCGACTACTCTGATCTCCTATTTCTCAACAAGTCCTCCAAACCTAACAACAAAAATTGTCATTGCCTTTCAAAATGACCCATGAGCGTTTTCTAATCTGATCGGCAGGACAGCATCTTTTGTCAGAATGTTCTAAAATGTATATGACTATTACAAAAATGATTCATATGGCTGTTGCAGATCTGCCATTGATATGGTTAGGTTAAGGAACAATAACCACTTGGGTTGGGTTAGGGAAAGATCGTGGTTTGGACAAAAAAAAAAAACTTGGTAGGGTCATTGTCAATCATGGTCATGGTTAAAAAAAAAACAATGTTGACTGATTCTTGCCAAAATACCCTCACTGGTCACATCCCATTTCTGCACTACAAATACTCACTCCATTTCCCATTTACTCCTCCCATTACCTGCACAACAGATGAATTCAAGCATGAGTATCTTCAGCCGGGAGTTCACCTATGTTGGAGTTTGATCGTGCGGGTATGGAAGGTCGGCCAGTAGAAACAGTGATGCACTATTATTACAACATGTTTCATGATCATGTTTAATATCAACCCTTTTGAAATACAATATGCACTTGAGACAACTAAAGAATTTTTTACATGTACATATTTTATGGTCATGTTTAGACAGACAGCACTTGGGTTAAGGTTAAGGAAAGATCATGGACTTGGTTAAGTACTGAAAAAGTCTACAGTGACTTGAAGCACAAGACAGGATGTGTTTACTGTATTAACATATATCCCAAAGCACAATCTTTCCTAACTTTAACCAAAGTGCTTTTGTTGCCTTAACGTAACCACCGAGGGAATTAGGATCCAAGCCATAGTCTCCAGTATCATAAATCCACTAGGCTCCACGGAAGGCTAATGTGATAGTACCTTAAGAGGTTTTGTGACACTAAAAAAACTTTTTCACCTCCACCCGTCTTTCCTTGCATCCCCATCTTTGTTCCATACCAAATCCCCATCTCTATCCTCGGGCCTCCCCCAATCTGCTGCTTCCAATTTTCTCCTTCCTTTCTGACCTCTTCCATTTTAATTCCTCAATCCATCCCTTTCTCTTCCTCTGTTGACTCTTACGGGCCCTCCAGTCCCCTCCATCCCTCTTTGACTATCTCTCTTTCCACCCATAATGGGATATGTAAGCCAGGCCCGACAGCGTGTGGTAACACAGAAGGCAGCTTAGACCCCCCAAACACGCCAACCCGTCAATCTCGCTAACTCAATACAGGCAGCCCCTCAGATCGTCAGAGCGATACGACAGGAAAAACTAGGTCATATTTGGGACCATAGCGGAGTTATTATGGAACCAATATACACTAATATTGTTATCCTTCAGGAAGGCCGATGCAGATCTGCATGGCGAAAGTGCGATCTGACAGTTTGATATGAAGAAGGAGAAAATGAGAAGAGCCGAGTCCCCAAAGTGAAATGGATATTCTTCGCCCCATGATACAAAGCTGAGCCTGTCTGTGTAGGTTATGTAACACAAGGTCACCTGTGGTCCACTGGGCCTCAGTAAAAACAGGTTGTGTTGAACATGGAGGTCTTCATCAGTAGTAACAGTGGTCCCAATGATGATCATTGCTGTTCTCTGATTGAGGTTTATACTTATAATATCTGCACAATTGTCTAAACAACAGCTTACATGGCCCCCAGGATTTTGGGGATGGTAATTATTAGAATTGATTTCAGACAGATGCATTTGTGTTACCTCTAAAACTGTTCCTTGTTGCGTCTTGAGAATATTAAAGCTGAACTAAAATTTGAATTCACCTCATTTTTTGTGTAAGGAAATCTGGACTATGATACTGCAATAATTGTGCATATTGTTCTATTTTTCAAAAGAGGTTAAAACTGTTTTTGGTCATATTTGTGGAAACAGTGTATAAGCTTCAAGCCTCGGGGTGGGTGACTGACATTTGAAGTGGTCTCCTAGCAATGTTGCCAGGAGACCGCAGTAAACTTCTGTGGTGTGCTATTGACTGAAGCAGTATAGAACCTGTATAGCCTATGAATGTTGATATAAGATGTTTGTTTTTTTTCAACAAGCCCACATAGTGTTGGTTATGTACTGTTAGCAATTTAATACATCTGACCCTTTAGATCATTCAACATTTGGGAGGACCCATTGTGCTGTTAAGTTTGTATTCCACTCGAAAAGTGGAAGCCAGCAAGCTAGGTTAACTAGCTTCCACTCGGACAGTTAAAGCCAGTTAGCTTAGCTTGCTAACATTAGCACTGATACCTGCTGAGTCATTGACAGCTCCTGCACACTCAGCGTTGTGTTCATCCCACATTATAGAAAGGAAGGGCTCTAGCTAGCTGTCTCTCTGTCATGGGTCCTGTTGTGGTGACAACAAATGAAAACACTGTCAAAGCTCACAGCAACAGATAGTTTAGCCTCAGCACTCTGTACCCTGTGATCCGAATAACAACACAAAGTAACTAATGTGCAGAGTCATGGAGTAACGGAGTGCTCAAATCACAAATGGTGATAAGTAATGGCTAACAATGTCGGCTCTCAGCTGGATAACTGCCTGTGTGGCTGTTGGTGATAAACCATTTTTAGTACCAGGTATTGCACAAATCAAAGCAGACAGCATGGACATCATTGGTACCCCCTTAGATAACACTAAATAAGAAGCCGCTATCACAGCAGAAAAATAAATAAAACTTACATCTCTTCTTTTGGTAATCACAATTTTGACCAAATAACACCAAGACTTTTATATGCTGATTTCTTAGCAAACAAGAATTTTGCTAATACCTTGAAAAACAATCTAACTTTGCTTTCCCATGAGTGTTTTGTCTCTGGATAACATAAGATTTCACTGGTATAACCATGGGATTCATTACAAGGCTGCTTTCTCAAAATAGTCCTGCACTGTTGTGTCTATGTTTCTCAGTGCTCCACATTTACTGTACACTTAGTGCCGTCCTCTTTCTGTCACATAATTTCCTACGGTCTCCTTCTCACTGTTTCTATCTGTGCAAAATTCTATGACGGAGGCCGAGCCAGACAGTTTGAACCAACATGGTCTATGTTACGGAGATGTTGAAGATAATCGATTTGACCGTGACGAGGCGGAAGGTAATTCGCCTCAAATGTCATCATGCTGAGTCAGGTTACAGTTGTGGGGGAGCAGGCCTGGAGGTTTGGGTTATTTCTGTCTTTCTTAAAAAGCTGCTACGTTCATCAGATAACCAATACTCTCTCACTCTCTTTCTTTGGCCCTCTCCTTCCTTTCTGTTATGGTCTCAAGCTTAGTTTTACACACATACAGTGTGTGTGTGTGTGTGTGTGTGTGTGTGTGTGTGTGTGTGTGTGCTTGCAAGCAGACCTCACTACACCTGGTTTACTAAATAGACCATGGCTTCCTAAATGTCCTAAAAGTCAAAGATTATCATACAGAGACATATTAGACTACAGAGCCTATTTGATAATGATTTTCTTGCATGCACTCGTGCATACACACAGAAACACACATACATTCTTACAGTGCTGCTAAGTAAATGTTTTCCTCTTTGACACATGGCTTGTTGAACACTTGTTGCTCATGCTGCTCTGATGCCAGACTGACACCAAAATGCATGAAGCAGAGTCTCACTAATAAGCTGCTTTATCCAAATACAAGGCTATAGAAAAATAATATTAAATCCATAACAAAAATCCCCTTATGAAAAAGACCTGAGAAAAAAAAAGTATATGCACACATACAGTATATCCTGAGGTAAATCTGTAGTGGAGATTTTCTGTGAAAACCTTATCGTTAACACTGTATGGTTGGCAGTAGGCTACACTCTTTCATAGTACCATAATATATTAGATTTAGCTTGTATAGCAAACTTGAATTTAACTAGTTCAAGAAAAATCTTAGCTTTGAATCAGTGCTAACAAGGGTGAAAAACCCTGTGTTAGAACAGTTTCTCTGATGGCAAACTGTTTAGTCCTTTAATGTCTGTCCACGCATCCTCCACAGTCGGCTTTCATCAAGTGGGAAATCTGTTCAGAGCACAAACTGTGTCAGACAAAGCGACCTGTCAAACTGCCCTTACGCATTTGAGGTCAAAGGATTAGGTCGTCTCATGGTGGCTTTCACACACAGGAATTTATAACAAAGGTATTGTTTTAACATTTTACACCATTTTGTAGCTTTGCTGACGGATTTGAAAGGAGATGCTGACGGTTGATGTGTTGTGATTGCTGATTTTTCTATTTATTTTATATATTATTCTTGTTTTTGTAGCAAACAAAAATCAATTTATCAAGGATTACATATCTTGCTCATGCACTACTAATATACTATGGCTACTGAAGCCTGTACTGTGATGAGACATACACAAATATAAACTTTTTTTTATTGATAGTGAAGTTTGAGTTTAAAAACAGATATCACATGAAACCAGCTGGTCATGATACATGTATTACATATTATATTAACTGAAACAAAAATACCAGCAAACCACCCAGAATTAACACAAGCTTTTGGCTTTTTTATAAAGATGAGTCAAGCTGTGTAATACACATGTACCATATCACACCTCTCCATGGTAAATAAATTACACTTATACAGAACTTCTCCACCTCAGAGGCCAAAGCACTTTAAAATTTCTCTTATCCACCCATTCCCTCATGCTTTACCTCCTGAGCCGCCCCACTTAATGAATCTCTATCCCTCTCACAAAGTGCTACACATCACCTCTCCACCCTTTTGTAGATCATCGCATCATTGCAAAGGACAATTCTATCCTAATTTTACTTACTACAGGACCAGCCCTGGAACCACAATCACAATGACACCCAAAGGGACTAAATTACAGTAACCACTCTAGCACTGGTCCAGTTGCAGAACTGACTTGTAGACTTCTTTTAAATCTCACACAATTTCCTAATCCTCAATCCAGACTGTTATTTTGGGCTGGTTGCCAGGCAGAGTGAACCATTTTGGGCTGGTTTCCCACAAGAGGTGGGTGGGATCTGAGCTTTACCTCTATGGGTCTGAATAGTTCTAAACATCTTGCAAACCTGATATGTCGATCATTAATAAGTAAAAACTGGATTTTGTCATTTTATAATGCATGATCAGCAAGCATTGTTTCTTTTTTTTTTCTTTGTTTAGTCCTCTGGTGATTAATGAGCTGGTTTAGTTTCCTCTGCAGAGATGAGGGAGATTGCTGACCAGATACTGATCATAAACCACACAGACGCACACAGAGGTTGTGGTCAGAGTACTTTTCCAAGGGAAGTCTGTAAAACTACTTTCAGTGGGACTCTAAAACACCACAACGGCCAACAGGCTACTGACACCAAGCTCTCTGGAGTCCTTTGTGTCTGCGACTCCTTGTGTTTGTGTGCGCGGTTGACACCTCTGGTCAATATCAGTCCCTCTGTCTCAGTCTCTCTTTCTCACAAACATTTATCTTCCTGGCTCTCTTCTCTTAACCTTATTTTAGCAGCCCAGCCAAGCCCAGCCCAGGCCAGGCCAGGCCAGGCCAGGCCAAACAATCAAACAGTTTAAACCTCTTTATCTCCTGCTACTCTCCTTATCATCACAGTTGACTGCTGGCTCAGACCGCTTGCCTCACAGCTGGCTCTGCTGATGAAACTGTTTTTCCTACAAGCCACCCCTGGCCTATGATCGCATCTGTTGTTTAATCATAATTTAGCTTTACACATAATTTGTGTGTCTTCAAACATCTGCATCATGTTCTCAGTAGGTGATGTGGATCTGTGTCAAATTATTATTTCTTTCCCTGTGAAAGTTAGATAAATGCATCATTTGATGAGCACTGTCAACAATTTGAACCCCCAAAATTGCCTAAAGAAATCTAAGTAGACAACCATTGGCCTTAACCAAGGCTTTCAAACGTCACAATCAACCAGAATAGAGGTAATATTGACTAGTTATTAAGAACTATTGAAAGGTCTTCCTGTGTAGTGAGGGAGGGGTTTCAGATGTGAGCTTTGATATTTTCCTGGCAAGGAAAAACAGACCCACCCTGCCTGTCTTTAACCCCAGAGTGACCATTTTAAACCATTCCCTGTTGTCTGCTGCTGTCATCCTAACCTACATCTGCCAGTCAACAACTGCAAGAGGTCGCCATGAAACCTTCACCTACAGTACCACCACCTCCTCCCCCTGCACACATCCTAAACTTGGTGCCTTAGTATTTTCTGCAAAAACACAGATTTTTCCTTGTCTTGTCTTTTCTGTTAATTGAAAATTCCACGAAAGAGGAAAGAGAATAAAGGATACATTTGTGCACAAAACCCTACGTATAAATTAGTCTGGCAAATTCATTGACAAGCTGGTTGTCTTGCAGGGCGTGGTGCTACTGCTTCCACAACCTGGACTAAATGTGTGTGTGTGTTGCTGTCTGGCCAACATATGTAGAGGTCTGGCATAGAGATACTCACCAGGGTGTTCCTCCTGGATAACTGTGAGAAAATCTAAAAGGCTGGAGAGAGACAGTGTTTCTCAAACTGTGGGTCAGGTCAGGACCCGTGCTCTGACAGCTTCTGCTGGTATCCAGGCTTTGATTTACATGGGAATGGTGCTCAAGGACACTTCAGCAGGGCGGACACTCAGGCCTGGTGAAGAGCAAGGCTTGGACCTTTATGATAGGTTGCATAATACCTTTTGTTTTATAACTGATCCACATGATTTGAGGGACTTTTAGTTGGTGGCTGTCTAGACATGATGATCTCTTGGATAGCTTGAGGTGTGGCAAAAATCAGACAAATCCTTTGATGATGCACATACAGTACGTATTGATTGTTTTAGGATCAAAACATTTCCAATGAACACATTCTCTGTTTAAAACTGGAAAAATCCTCACAGCCACCTCTGTTACAAAAAGTAGAGCTTAACATTATTTAACTCCATTTAAGAACAAACACATAGAGTTAAACATCAAAGGAATAGTTTGACATTTTGGGAAATCAGCTTCCCTGCTGAGAGAAGACTGGACTTCCACCGTCTCCTGGCTTTAGCTTCATATTTAACGGACAAATATAAAGTGATATTGATCTTGATCTTGAAATATTGAACTATTCCTTCAAATTTTAGGGTTAAGAGTTAGTTTAAGAGTTAAAATTAGGGTAAGGGTTGGGTTTAGATCATGTTAAGTCTTCAGGAAGTAAGCGTAGGTCAACCAATGTGACTACGTGACAAAAACAAGGGTGTGTGTGTGTGTGTGTGTGTGTGTGTGTGTGTGTGTCCAGCGTACATGTACTGTAGGTCCATAACCTTAGAGTTGGATGGATGTGAGCTGTGTGCACACAAGGATTGCACAATCTGTCATTGTGTGTTTGGCCATCTCGGCATATAGCCTACTCACATTTGTTTTTTATTGATCCCCATTACTGACTTGTATTGTTGGAAGCGTTTTTGAGCAGATCTGTTAAAACTGATATTACCAAAGAGCTGTGTGTTGGTTCTGATTGATGAGACTGTGGGGAGTAAAAGTAGGCCAGGACTCTGAACATATGGAAAAGGGCAGGGGTCAGGTGTAAGGGTTAAAGCATGGTGTTTATGCCAGGAATATAGTATAGGGACAATTTCTGCTGCTGCCACCTATTGATACAGTCATGATAATGTAAGGATGTGGATGTGGATGAAAGAGAAGAGTAACAGTGTCCATGTGCTTTAATGTTACCGTACTGTAATAACAAAACCAACTAAAATGCCTTTTATGCAGTTTCTTAACACTTTATAGTTATGATCAAATCACATCTGTTGTATATCATCTAAAAAAAATTAATGATGAACACTCATAAAGATCACATATCAAATCATGTTTTACATTAGTAATAGATCAAGAAACTGTTTGGTGTTATCATTAATAGATTATAAGTCATTTAAAATTCATTAGAAGTAATTATGAACATTTGTGAATGATTGATAAATGATTGGATATTATGTGGTTGAAACATTTACAAATGATTTACAAATGCATAGAGGCACTGGTTTTTGATTTGCTGATTTCTGTGCAAAAGTTCCCCCAATCAGAACAGTGGTGTGTGAAATATCACGTTTTAATTGTAGTGATCTCATTAGGTCAGTTTGCCTCGCTTGCTGGGAAAGCTGTGTAGCATGTTATGTGTCCGCCAGGTACGACATTTTAATTGGCTCCTTATGCGCCTCTAACTCTCCGCTTCACAAATAGCAATTCACCTGTTAATGACAGAAAATCACGAAATCACCCCAAACTATGTGCAATATAGATCAGCACAGCCACAAGTACAATTCAATGTAACATTCTTCCAATGATAAAAAATCTCTTTAGAAAAAAATTCATTGTAAAATATTTTAAAGATGCCTGTTAGGCCTTGGGAGAGAAAGAGCTTATCATGCCCCTTATAAATAAGAAATGTTTTTCTGCAGTCTCCCATGCAGGCTATGATCAGGTAAACCCTGCTTAGCTTTTTAAACAAGTCTATTTTTAATGTTTGTGAGGTGCTGGTCCTATGGGATAGGAATGTGTTGTTGGAGTAAGGCATGGGCATTAGGGTGAGGTTGCGGTAAGGCACATGGGTAGGGGTATGGTTGGTTTTAGGTTAAGAGAGAGTTGGACTACATCCTTGAGATGTAGTCCATGGTGCATGGACACAGGTCCATTGGTTTGGACTGTACATGAAACCTCTGCCTAAATTTCCCCCAGGTAGCGCCAATAGTGGGGTAGAGTATAAATATATGTTACCACAGACTTTTTGTCAATTTCTGATCAAATCTGTGGTGTGGATAGTTTATTTTCTGTGTAAATCCAGGCTTTGACATTTCTACCCTCTTTTCCCCCTCCTCCAAAGATCACAGTCACTCTCTGAAATACGTTTCAATACCTCTCATCACTACTACTAAGATGTCCATGACCCCAGTGTTCTTCATTCTAATCCTCTGAAAGGATTTGGTCTCAGTTAAAATAAATACACACCAAAGAGAAGAAGAAAGAATTACAAGTAAGAAGAAAAATAAAGATTAACATAAAGCAGTGTGGCAAAGTTACTCAGTATTTCTTTGCCTCCATACTTGGCCTTTTGTATATCATTCTCTGTGATGAAAGGGTGAGTGAGAGTGTTGTGGATATAAACACGCCAAGGAAGCTGTTTGGCCAAAGCTGTGCAGGGATTCTACAATAACAGACAGCGCACAGCTCAAGGTCGATCAGGTCTTGCTCTTACAAACACTGATCCACTGGTGGCCTCCCCTGCTTACTATCTGGGGCCTGTGCATGAGTCAGAGCTGCGTCTGTTCACAAACCTCAACATTACACCAAACAAAAGACAGAGGCCTGGAAACACTGATGGACATGATGTGTTCTGTTGTTACTGGATGATGCAAACGGCATTATTCAACCTCATTAGCCCCACCGCACAGACAATAAAGTTGTTTTGAGCAACAAATGAACAAAAAACAGACACACTCAGACACACCCATGCCAACCCACCTACACATGCAACAGGCAGGAAAAAAAGACAAAAACATTTCCATATTAAACTTATTACGTGACACTGTCTTCAGGTTCAGTGACTTCATGGTGAATATGTATTATATATATTAACCAGTTTCCCAGTTCAAGCATGTCTTTGACCCCTTGACATCCCAGAGGGGTCAAATACCGCCAGAGGGGACACCTTTGTCATTTGTGTTCAAACTGAGGTACAGTTATTACCATGTCAGACTTTTACTTAGTGATGTCCCAACCATGTTTTCCCCCAAACCATTATGTATTTTTTCAGCCATCTACATAATACACCTTACAGTGCACACTTCGCTAACAATGGGTCTATGTTAAAGAAATTTTGAGAAATACGCTTAATCACTTTCTTGCTGAGAGCTGGATGAGAATATTGATACCACTCTTTTATCTGTTCATTGACTATTAAGCTACAGCCAGGAGACTGTTAGCTTAGCATAAAGACTGGGAGCAGGGGGAAACAGCTAGCTTGACTCTGTCTAAAGGTAAAATAATCCACCGACCAGGAACTCTGAAGATCACTACTTAACACATTATATCTCATTTGTTTAATTCCTATGGCAGGATTGCCAGCTCTCATGCTTTTGGTGTGAGACACAAGCTTTCAGGCTCTGTCTCACGCTCTCACGCTGCCCAAACAGATCTCAAGCCAAATCAGAGGAAGCCACAAAGCCACTCCTTCATGAAAAATACAGCAGGGTTGTCAACTTTCAACAACCGGCTGGAGTGAGATTCTCAATGTCAGTTGGATTTAGCCCCAGATGCTCCCTCGGTGACCCTCAAGGATTAGCGGTTATAGCTGATGGATGGATGAAAACATTTTATTTTATGCTAAAATGGCAGGAAATGGTCATGATGAAATGAAGAGGGCAAAATTTTCCTTTTTTTCCTTTTCATTTGTAATGTCTACTTTGTAAGTTACTTGGACTGGTCCGGGCAAACTGCAATTTTATATATGATATTGGATAAGGGCTGTACAGGTAACTTCCCCAACATGTATTGTACAAGAACACATACACATTTACACACAAAAGGTGTTCAGTATTGTGTGAGTATTGTTATTTGTTTTGGCTTTAAAGTTTATAAGGCGAACTTTAGAATTCATTTGGAGTCATTTTTCTACCAACAACTGTAAGTCTAATATTCACTCTCCTTTTAGCTCTGCTTTAGTTTCCACCAGCCTCTGAGGGAAGTATCTGGTTCTTTAGCTGCTAAATGCTCCACTATGTTCACCAGATAGTTGCTAACTTGGTCTGTCTGACATTACATACATACAACATGATGCTGGGAAGATAGAGTACTGTGGGATTTTTCACTGAAAACAGCTACCTGCTGCGGCTGGAAACGACCCTGATGAGGACATGAATCAAACACGAAAAAGTCAGCAATATGGCCAGTGCTGGCGATCTTGCCTGTTCTTACTCATAATAATCTCTGCCCATCCCAGCTGGTGCAGGTTCAAATCAGAATCAGCATTAATATTGTTTGGTCAGCGTGATTTTTACCAGCGATGTGTCGATTGTAGCGTTAAGTGGAATCATGCTGTGAAACACGAGCCTCCTTCCCTCCCCCACAATCTTCACAAACATTACAGTTAGTGTAAGCCACTCCATAAATCTCATGCTGAGGGTAATTACTGCAGCACAATATCCAGCCAGCAGAGAGAGGGGAGACAAGGAGAGAGGGAGAGAACTAGGAGGGGGAAAAGAAGAGATGATTCCCCAGTTGCATTAGTCATGTTTTATATCTGTGGGGGTTTGAGACGCTGACACAAACACACACGTGCATGATTGCATATGTAAATACAAAAAGGTATATGTGAACGTGCACACACACAGATGCACATTTTGCTCATTCACACTCTTGTTCTGTTTTCTCAGTGCATCTCTCCCTCACTCACTCTCTCTCTCTCTCTCACACACACACACACACACACACACACACACACACACACACACACACACACACACACACAGCCAGTGTGCGCTGAGAGAGGAGATGGGAGCCTAACGCCTGGTGTATGTTCATGGAAAACTGAAACCCAAATGAAACTTGCACAGCTGTGGGTGCGTGCACGTGCGCATGCTTGCATCTGTGAAGTAATTTGCTTGTGAGTTTGCTGAATGTATACAATAGACGTACCCAAGCTTGTGTGTCATTGTGGATTTCTGTGGATTTCATGGCAAAGATGCAGCAACTTCCATGAATTACTGGCAGTTACTGGAAGACTCTCAGAAACACAAACACACACACTTACATAATATCTGTCGTTCACTCACAATGTGTCTTTCATTCAGCACCAATATAATGGAGGATTCAAAAAATTAAAAGTTAGGCTAAAATGACCATTCTCATTCTTCTACATCAAACATGAAAGAGGAAGTAATCAAATCATAAGGACCCTGTATCTCATGACGAGTGACTGTATGGAGCATCAGGAGATTTTAGTGGATGACAAACATTATTTGATCACATCCACAAGTTTAATCCTGTTGCTGCCACAGAGTTCCACGTTCTAAGGCCACTTAGCCCTCTAGTGATTCATTAATGTTAGACTCATATTACATCACACTGTAAACTACGCAGCGCTGTTTGACGGAGTGTGTCTGCTCCAGCAGCAATCCCACCCACACTGACAGAGTATGTGTGTGTGTGTGTGTGTGTGCACATGTGCAGACCCATTACCGTGTGATATTGTGTTTCACATTGGCTGCCAACCCATTTTGCATTGTGATGATTGTCAAATCAGTTTATGATGGTGCGATATTCATAATTGACGTGGTTGTAAATAAATCATTCAGATGTTGGTGCGTGTCTGTTTGTGTGTGAGTGTCTGTTTGTGTGTCATACCCCCTGCTGAGAAGAAGGAAGGTATTTTTCCCCACATATGGGAGATGACGTGTCAGTGACACCACCCATTCACACACCCAACACATAAACTTCCCTTCTCTTTTAAACACGAACATGCACACACACACACACACACACAGGTACCCATACCCAAACATACGAACTTTACACAGCGGGAAATGATCCACAGAAATCAATTAACACTCACTCTGTGTGTTGTACAGTATAACACTGTAGACAATTAAACTCTTGCCCTGTATTTATTTCTATTGGCCTAAACACACACACACACACACACACACACACACACTACATGCAACCCTTCAGATATACACTCACCTGTTAGTGTGTATTATTGGGCAGCTGTTTTCTATTGTATTGTGATTCTTTTTCAGGAACCTTAACAAACAAGCACCACACCCACCAGCGTGGGTTCCCACAGGAAGAGAAATCGTAAGTTTGACCTCTACTTCACAAATAATTTGTGTCCCAAGTTAAGCCTGTACTCATGCTCAAACAGGGTTTCTGTTGCTTTAAAATGCATTATTTTCATATCATATAATACAGACAGATATAAAACAATACAATGTACAGTATATGCTTGTTTTGTAAGTTTGCAGGAATATGAGTCAATAAAATCACTTGTATGACCCTTGTTTCCCTGTACATACACCTACTCTGTATCATAACACACAGAGAGTAACAGAGTGATTACATAATTGTAAGCGCTTACACTTACAATATAAGTTACTACTGCTGTGTCATTAGTCAAGAAAAAAATTCTACAAGCCTACAACCCTAACCCTTCGCAGGTTCCATACAATTAAAGTCTGGTGGTGAGCTGTGTGTGTGTGTGTGTGTGTGTGTGTGTGTGTGCGTGCATGTTTGTGTTTAAAAGAGAAGGGAAGGGAACCAGCATGAACATGATGGTTTCAAGAGTCTGCTTCCAGCTGCAGTCAGACCGACTGCACGTCTCCATGCAAATTCTCAGCTGTCATTAATGAATGAACATTTAACAGAGGACAGTTTTCTTGCTGTGTACAGCTATTAATTAATTGCAATCTGACTCTTTTTATGTAGGACGTGAAGCTGCTTCTTTTATACAATACAAATTGTTTGTTCCATTTTTCCATTGTTCCATACACTTGACTAGATGCTATGAGTTTGAACTCAGTCTTTGGTCTTGCTGAACTGTCTAAGTTGGTATCACATGGTCAAGGCACTGTAACAAGTTGAGACCTGTAGATAGTTTCCATTGTGGCACCGCACACTATTCAGGCAAATACTGCTAATTGCAATTCAAATGGTGGATAATGGAAATGTAACAGTTAGGAGCTGAGGATGAACATCATTAATATGCAGCAGCGTATTTGTACACACGTATTAGTGCAGCACATGGGCAAGATTGCACATGGCTGGACTATTCAGATGTAAATGCTACTGCAAGTTTGTGTGGTATTCTACATCACAAATAAATGCTATACGTGACCGCTTATGTTCTACTGTGCCCCTGAACACATCACTTTAATGTTAACCAGGCTCTAATGTTTTGCATGTGATGCGGCCACATGCTAGACTTTAGAACACAATAGGTTTTCTGATAAATTTAAACCAAAAACAGCACAAGTTCATCACTGCTGCAACATGGACCTCTGACTGGTCGGCCATGGGGACAATCACACACAAAAAAAGATATGCTGATAGAGAGATCTTTGTACATTATGAAGACATTAGACAAATAAAAACACTTACACAGAGAAGGCAGAGAAGTTTGGGGCTAAATGTCTTTCTTATGGGACATGTAGACAGGATGAGCTACAATTAATGGACTACTTTACTACCTGGGCTACAGCCGCCCCCAATATGTTTTACTTGCCGTCAAGTTGTGCATGATTAAGATGGAGATCGTCAGACTTGACTTGAAGAAGACTATTCTATATCTTAAATTTCAAACAATGAAGGCTGAAAGCAGAAAGTAAAGGATGACACTGCAAGTCAAAAGTTTCTTCTTCTTTTTTTCTATCCATCTGAGCTTTATTATTATTTATATGTGAACTATTAGAGAGCTTCTACCCAAAGAACACAAGTGGGTCTACTGTATGTACAGTGGCTAGTGGTGAGACACTGACTTCCCTCTGAATTTATGTTAAACAAATACTATACATGATGACCTTTGCTGAAACAGCTGCAGCAAATAAAACCACTGTAAAATGATAATGGTACAACGTTACAAACGTCCTCCCAACTCCCAGTCACCCCCTTCTGTTCTGTAACACAATGACATGGAATAATAATTCTGTGTCACTCCTCCTTAAATGAGTGCATAATGAAAAGTTACAGTCTTATTCGTACCAAATTCCCTTTGTGTTACTATCCCTCTGCCATGGCTCAGCAATGAAACACCCCTGTGCAAGACACCCACTTGATTTGTCTAACTCAGACTGCTGAGGCTCATATTGTCTTCAGCTGAACTTAAGAAGTAATTTTTGTACAGAACGAGGACTGTGGATTTTGTCCTCCATCCCTCTTGAGAAAGGTGCTTTCCTCCCAACTGTCCAGTGGAGCCACTTTGCAGCCAACAGTACAAGACTGTGGTTTAACTGGGAGGCTCCCACATGTGAATCTGTTTAACTGTAAATGCATTGTGGCCTGTTGCAGTGTAGTAACAAATCATCCCTTCCCTGTGTACAATTTAAACAAAATCACTCTAATGAACTATAATACCATTAATTATGACCAACAAGTTTTGATTTGTAGCTATTGTTAGTGGAAACATATTATCCAAATTGTCATATTTTTATGAACTGAGAAAAACAGCCTTGTTTTTAGTATTTTGTTTTGTTTGACCACTACTCAAAAAATGCATTTGAGTTTATTTAATTGGGGTTGAACAGATACCATAAAGCCAAGGATTGTGGCATTTTATTTTAGCATTTTAATTTCTCCAATTAAAAAAAAGAAGAAAAAGAAAATACTAAAGTCTGAGTTTTACTTGACCAAAACAAATTGCATGTATTATGTAAGCTAGGATTTTTACAATTATGTCTGAAAAAGCAAATATTGTTGATAATACAGCAATAGATCGACAGATAGATAATTAAATATATAGACAGACAGACAGCATTGAGATAGACTGATTGCAATTGTTTTGAGGCCCAGCAGCTCAACCTCAAGTTCAACCAAAGTATGTAACATAACATTGGCGAGTTGGGCCACAGCATGAATCCTTACATAGCATTTGTATACAGACGTCTAACAGCAGAAGTACATACTGTAAATACACTAAAAGGTAACAGGGTGGAAAAAAGAAGAGTTAAAGGCAGTTAAAGGAGAGCAAAAAGAGAGGAGATCTGTCCAACAGCTGGCTCTATGCCCATTTTATAAACTGAGATGTGATGTTTCAAAACGTATTAATATAAAAGCTCCGACACTCCAACACAGCCCCCACTCTCCTGATCTCCCCTAACCCCCCTTGCCCTCTCCTGCTTCTTTATGCTCTCTTTCCTCTCTCACCCACTTTGACGCCAAATTGTTACAGTAACGGAGCACCATTGGATAATTTATGTCCGCAGTGTGGGGAAACAGCTTTAACATACAAGTGAGGAGAAGAGTAATTTCATGGACAGTAATGGGCCAGCTATGGGTGAACAAAGGCAATATGGCAATAAGATGTGGTTGTAAAATGGAAAGTTAAAAGACATGACTGTGTGGTCCATGAAAGTGAGAGGTGGTCGAGATGATGAGGCGGTGCTGAAAACTGATCCACATATTGCTTCTCAACAAAAGGAGTTCTACAGTTAAGCATGGCAGCACTGACAGGATGTAATTGGATGGATTTATACTGCTTTCACCTCATTCGGTTCAACTGTTGGACTCTTTCTAAGCTGGATAATTGTTGACATATTGGATCTTGTATGCTACAGTGAAATTGCCGTAGTAGAACAGCCCTATTATAGCGTTTGTATCAGGGTCAAAGATGAGAAGTGCACGTTATCTGTCCCGGGGTCTTTATTTTTTGGATATAAATATACGTAAAAAATATATTAAATGAATATATTTTTGCTCTTATGTTGAAACAGTAATGTATTAACAGTGAACCATTATAAGTTATGGGATGTTTGGAGCATAATTCATATAATACATATCTGCATGCTAGGAATACAGAAGTTCTACGGTTGAGAAAATGTAGTTCCAAAGGAAAGTGCTGTCTGACGGCAAGGTAAAGCAGTGAAAATAGTCTAAATATAGCATACACTAAAACTAATATTGATTTTTTTAGGTGGCTAAAATATATTTTGCTGCTGTCCCCATACACAGCACTACATTACTTAGCTTCCGTGCCAGTACTCCTGCCTGCTTCTCCAAACTGGGGCCGCGCCGACCACCATCTACTGTAGGTAATACACCGACTATGGATAAGTACCTCATACAACCCCACTTCAAAAAATCTGAACTAACCCTTTAAGTGGTGATCGCACCACAAATTTAGTGACATCCACGCGAAATAGGTGGGGATATGAACTGATTTAGCCGCAGAATTTTTTTAATCCTGGTGTGCCCAGGCCATTATCATTCTTATTAAATCATGAAGCTTGGTGACCTCACTTAATTGCCCGCACAGCCCCACCCATCATCAACCTGAGCAAAGGTCTAATTAGCCAGAATAACTCAAAACACCTGCATGGTTGTACAGGGCTTTTTGCCTCTTCATTGCCGCTAGAGGTAAGTAACCGTGGACTGGAATGGAAAAAGTGATTGTGGTCATCATTAAATTCAATAATTAGCTCTGTGATTAAGTCATGTTAGGAAAAACTGCTATACATGTGTTCACCGTGATGTATTACATGAGTCAAGCAGCTGTATGTTTAACTGCAAGCTGTTTTTAGAAAGAATGGGAGTCTGTGAGTTTATGGAGTCATAGCAAACCTGCCTTTCCTCCTGACGTCACATGAGAGACAGTTGTAGTTTCAGACTGTGGCAGAATGCATTGGTTGGTCCAGGTTTTTAATGGGCAATAAGTGAGAAAAGCGTAAAACCACACCAGTGTTATCTTTCAGTTGTGAGGGGACTGCTATTACAGCTGCTAATGTATATAGCATGGGAATGCATGTGAGTCTTCTTTACAACATGTTTAGGTGTGGTCCACAGTGAGGCTATCCACAGCTCTGCAGAGAAACACACTCTGATGGAGGCTAATGCACTGGGCTTAAACATGCACTCACATGAGTAGCTGGTGGTTAGTTTGTCACGCTGCTGTAACAAATCTGTCTAGTGTTGACCACATCATTATGATAAGAGAGGCCCATGTATCAGATCATGACATTAATAGGCAGCATATGCAAGCACTGACTGAAATGCTCTTAAATGAAGCACTGTGGTTGTGCTCGTCCTAAATTTAATCTAAAGTTTTATAATAAAGCTGTTATGGTCTCTTTTGAGAGTATTTCCTCACATGCAAATTATAAATCATGACACTGATTGGAAGCATATGTCTATCCATCCTCTATGGAGCATTGTACTTTACATATACGTTTTTTGATGTGTAGTCCTAGTTAATCCTTTGTGACCGAGTGTCGCAGCAAAAACAAGTAACTTTCGCTCACATAAAGATTAATTTCATTTGATGCAGATTATACTGCAGCCATTGCATATATGGTTTCCTGTGGCAGAGTCAAGAACAAGATTTTTTTATTCTCTGGTTTGTGTCGTCAATCTACAGGGAGAAATAAACTATGCTCAAAAGTATATACTAATTAAACAGTTTCTGTTTTTTTTCAACCTACAGTGGATCCTGAGCACAGTAGCAGACGCTGAGTTAGCTTACTCCGAGCTCTATAAAATAAGTAGGAGGCATTATTAGCAAGGCCTTGTCATGTTGGAACATGGCCCCATATTGACACTGATTAAATGGAGCTGAGGACCTCTACTACTTACTCATGGAGAAGGCAGGACTTACAAGTGTGACCCGGCGCTGTCAGGTAGTCCTACAGGACTGAGGAAAGCCAACCCACTCATTAAACACACAAGTTGTTTCTTCTTCCAAATACAGATGAACAGGTTTCAACAGTACTAAGCAGCAGTAACCAAAAAGAGCTAGCAAGGAAACCAGTCAGAAGAGGTGGGAGCTATTTATCAAACAGCTTCATAATTTGCCTTCAGCCCTCACTGCAGGGCAGACACGTGCTGGCACATCTCCCCCAACTGTTTACTCCTCTAAATTTGAGCCTCTTTTTTCTTTTTTTTTTCAGTCTAAAGTGCAACAAGCTGTTCCTTTTAGATTTTTGCACACTCAGGTGAAAAGCAAAACACTTTGATAGTCAAAACTCTTTGGTACCATTAGTTAAACTCTATAAAATATAATCTAAATGAGACAAAGATTTGAAAATTTGATCCAGGGTGATAGTGTGCACTACTTTTTGCCAAACGTAATTTGGTCAAACTAAAAGTTACACTTTCATGTACTGTATTTAAACATCAGGATTGCATTTGGAAGGGATACTGCTAGCTTGTTTCTCACCATCAAAACCACTCTGCCTGTTTTCCATATCTTTTTTTGTTTTGTACTACATGGAAAATATAGCAGACTGATTGTAAGAGAAGATCTGAATGGCTTACTTGTCTTCTGTCTGATCTGTCTCTCCTGTGTTTCCCAACTATTAATGTTACTGGCGCCATATGCTTGGCTCCTGTTGCTACAGTTTACCATGATGTATGTAGGCCAGGGCTGAGAAAGCCAATAAACAGCAAGCTGGGAAAGCAGGGAGACGACGATGACATAATGTTGCATGTACTACAAACACTGAACCTATAGCTACCATAAACCTGGAAAAACAACAGCTGAGCATTACTCCTGTTTGCTGAATCAAGGAAACTACTTTTCACAGAGAGGCGATAGATACAGTAGATGATGGATTCATACACCATTAGACAACAGAACATATTCCATGTACAGTAGAACATAATGTGTCTGATTCATATTATCTTAATTTCAACATGGACTTCCTATGAAACATCTGTAAATACTGTATAAAAGATGAAGGATTTACAGAGAAATGTTTTACAAGAGAAACATCCTCCTAATGACAGCAATGCATTGTTGGTTTCAGTGGGTCCTATGATCATTAAACCTGCTCAAACCATGAAGAAAAAGTGACTATATTGAGCAGTTTGAATATCATCAAAACCATAACTAGAAGACTGACTGAGAACTCATATATTTGCCCAATACTCAGAGGTAGTTGAAATATAATGGACATATATCCCTTTCCTTGTGCCACTGTTTTAGATTTATGACCTTCGGCTAAAGCAATTTCGAAAGATTTGTTTTATGGATGCAAAAGAGGTGGGAAATCAGACTAGCCCACAATGCTTTCAGACTCTGGGAAGGCTGTTAGAAAATGAGTGTTTCTGTCTAGACAAGGTAGTGAAAAAGCAACTGGAGAAGTTGGATTGTTTTATTGGCTGTAGCCATTTGCTTCCTGGTTGTTTTGGCTTGAGTGTGTCTCATGGGCATGTGGATACACCTGCTCAGAGTGTGTGTGTGTGTGTGTGTGTGTGTGTGCCAGTGCAAGGAATGTCCAGCTTGTGTTTTATGTGTTGTGCAAACACCTGCTGTGTGTGTGTATGTAACTTAAACTGTCACCATAGAGGTCACTGGAACTAAATATATTGTATCCTTAAAGGTAACAATCTCATTCTTATCTGAACATTTTTTGAGACAGAGGTAAGTATTCAGACACAGCAGCACTTATTCTATGCTTCTGAATATAAAAACTCTAATAGTTCCATTATTTCTAACAACATTTTAACCTGTACAGCTAAAAGAAAAGGGTATAAAAAAAGCTGAATAAGCTCATTCTCACACATTACATAGATAATTCTGTTCAGCATAAGCTTTTGGTTACCTAAGAAAGGTAACTTACTTCAGATATATAATATATAGAATATAGTTGTGTAAAGGAAGCCCCACACTGATTTCTACTTTGTATGTCATTACAAATAACAAAGAAAATGTAAAATGTTACCTCAAAAAAACATAAAACAAAATGAAATGGGGAGAATTAAACAATAACCCACCCAAATAGAGGTCACTGGTTTGATTCCTGTGACAACGTGCTCATCCTGTGATAGCCCACTGAAATCTGTCCTGCTCACTCATGGTAAGTCACGCTTGATAAGATCATGAGCTAAAACATCCCCAGTTTTACATAATGGAATACATGAGAGTCAGAGCGGCCGCAGAGCTCTGCAGGTAGACCCTCTGATTGTTTGAAAGAGAAACATCTGTTGAATAGATGTGAGACTTTGGTGGAGGCACTGCTGCTTGTTTGAGAACAAGGTGTAACAAAATGTGACAGGAGTAGCCATTTGGCCAGCTTGGGCCTGTGTGCGTGTGTCTGTCTTTCTGCAAGTGTCTGCCTGCATATTGTGTGTGTGTGTCCAGGTGTTATGGGAGGAGAAGGCAGTGACAGGAAATTCTTCTTGATAGCAAGAACCAAAAGGTGTTGACTGACTGACCTGCTGGCTGGTTGAACCACAGCTTTGTGACTTGCTCTCTGGGTGGCTGACAGGCTGAACAACTGACCTGCTGGTTGGCTAACAGAGCACATTATCGGCGACTGGGCATGCAAGCTGATTGGATGGCTTGGACAGCTACTGGCTGGTTGACGGATGATGTTTGCAGACTGTCAAATAGCATGGGAACAGGGAGTTTGGACGATGTGGGGGTGTGTGGTGGGGGATGTCCCTGCTAGTGTGTTGTTAACCAGGCTGAAACAACACGATCACCCACTTAGTTTCCTCTTCGTATCTATTTACAGCCATGCCCTGCATCCCAAGGAGCCATGCAGAAGACTTTATCTAAAAGATTACAAACCCAGGCCATGTTAAAAAGGGTTAACAATGGGGAAACTGTATTGGATTCCTTTTTCTGTATCAAATTGCTTTCAGAAAACAAGGAGTCAAGATTTCTGTTTAACCAGAGTAATAGGAAGAAAAATATAGGTGTCATTTAGATTTATGTCTCATTTGCTACTGCCTTGTTAGAATTCCCCAATTGTTTTCTAAGGCATGTTTTACGTAAATCTGTTATTTTTAAAACTGACTTATTTTCCCTTGATTATAAAATATATTACTTTTTAGTTGTCAGGGCAACAAAGAATCCCTGAATAAAAATGGATATGACAATCCAGGCTGCAAGACGTCATGTTGTGAGGGATTATTTCCTGGCAGGGACTTCCATTTCTTCCTGTGTGTGATTGGCTGTAAGCAGAGCGTAAGATCATTCACACACTGATATAAAACACCCTGATATAGGAAAAATGGAAAAACGATAAAACAGAATCTTTGACAAAACCAAATAAAGGCCTCGTCATTACTGTGATGGATTATGGAGCTCAGGCAATTTTCAGGTCTGTGGAAGCTGTTTTTCTACTGTGCAAGAAAGGAGTAGCAACAAATGGCTTCTGAAGGCAAGAAAACAAGCCCTGATATCTCTGTTAGGCTACTCTGCAAACTTAATGCAAGGAGAGAGTTTATTGTCTGACCTTTCCAAAACCAGAAACACAACTGCAAAAGTGTAAGTCTTAACGTAAGATGCAAAGGTTAGCATGCCCAGCTACAGTAGTAATCTCACCCAAAGTTATGATATGAGTTATGGGATGATACAATAACGTTAGCGGCTCTGTCCTGCTATTGGATTTGGGGACGTTTACACTCCAGCAACCCCAGCCAAACTCTTTCATCTGAAATATTACCCAAGCATTATATTTGCCAAACACATTGGTTAGTCTACCTCCTCAAAGCTTTTTCTCTTGAAAAGTTAAAACTGAAACATACTAGTTGAAAATGAAATGAGCCCAATATGTCATGGCCATGGCCGCGCCCCAGTATTTTCCCCTGTGTTTCCTTATGTTTCCCATTTACCCCCGTGTCTCCTGTGCTCCCCAGTCTGTCTGTCTGTGTCTGTGGTGGGGGTGCGGCAGTCCCTCTCTGACTGGCCTCTGGCTCCCTGCAGATTATGCACACCTGCTGTCCATCAACTCATCAACCCAGCAGTATTTCAACTCCAGCTCTTCGCCCACTGCGCACCAGATCATTTGCTCAGCTTCAGTGGTAGTCAGAGCTTGTAGCTTATGTGCAGTGTATTTCTGAGTCCTTGTGTTGATTCCTTGCTAATATTCATTTTCTTTTCCCTGCTTGCCTCCCTTCTTGTCTTTCTGCTTGACTGTTAGCAGTGTTGCCTCACAGCAAGAAGGTCCTGGGTTTGAATCCCGGCTTGGGCAAGGCCGTTTTGTGTTGAGTTTGCATGTGTTTCCCCATGTTTGCGTGGGTTTCCTCTTGGTGCTGCGGTTTCCCCCACCATCAAAACATGTAAGTTAGGTTAATTCTCCTGTCAGTGCTCTTGACCTGAACTAGAGTTGGTCCCTGGGTGCTGCCCACTGCTCCTAACACTTTTTGTTTGGGGATCAAGAAAGGGTGACTTTAACCCTGAAGGTAACTCGTCTTTGCTTTAGACTTAAAGTGTAAGTCGTAAGTCTAAAGCAAAACCAATGTTTGATCTAATGTACACTGTAAAAAAACAAGAAGTGAAAAAACAATCAAATGACTGGCAGCAGCGGCTACCGAACAAAAAATGTCAAATTAAAGTAAAATATCCTAATTCAAAAGTACAAAAACAATAGATTTACAGAAATTGTCATCAGAGGTTTTGCAGAGAAACACTGTTATTTTACAGGTATCTCCTAAATTATTACGATCAAACACCTTTTTAATAAAGTGACTGCATGATTCAGTTTTTGTAGAATTACAGTACAAACTTTAAATGAAATACAACATTTAATATTTAAACTACTGTACTGATTAACAGTAGAAAGGTTTCTTCAAACTCTCATAGAATATAAGCTTTAAGATTACTGTGAAATGTCCTCAACTGAAAATATACTGAAGAAATACAAAATAAATTGATACATCTGTAAGCACTCCATTGTAGCAACCTATTCATCTGTTATCCTTTCGCCTTAAATAAAACTGCTCCTGCTTTGAGCAAATCTATTCCCTGTTAGGAGCTCAGAGGGTCAGTTGTCCACATGTGACCACAATAATCATGCTGAGCAAAACGTTGGCCACAAATTAAAATATCTTTTAACAGTCATGAACCTTTTCACTCATAACAATCCTAACAAGTTGGTTCTCTTGTAATTCCTTCATGTTGATTTGGCAAAACATCTTTCCTCCTGAACTGCAGGTTTTTTGTTTTTTTTCCAGCTGCATTGGCTTCTGTCTCGTCTGCAGGGAGAAACACAAATTGAACAGTTTGAAGTTTCCCACTGCTTTTATTTGAATAATAACAGATCTAATTTCTCATTCTGGACAAGCTCACAGTAAGCTGACGAAATGAAAATCGCTTCAATTTGTCTGCGTCTTTGCCTTTCAGAGTGGCCGCCAGTTATAACACAGCTCTTGATGAAAAGGAGAGGATGCCCAAATCCTTGAATAAATACAGCAAGACACAATGGAGTTTGGTGTTGGGTGGCTGCGCAGGCCTACTGCGGTTTGAATGTGAAATAGAGATTACAAACTTTGTCACTCCAATCAGTTAGCGGTAAAATCCTAGTACTACCTCAAAGTGATTGGTTTGATATAATACTTCTCCAGTTTCTGCATCAGGAAGCAACTTTCTTTTCTTATCAAACTTGTTGACAACTGCAATGAAAAAATCTCTGAAAATATATCTCTCCTGAGGCTGGTAATTCAGACATGTTTATACAGGGAGGCTGGCTTCTATTTGTTCTGTCTCTATGAACAGGCTTCCTTGTTAGTTACTGAGAAACAACATCAAACATCACTGTTTACTTTGAAAACAATGATATGTGATGCCAATAGGCTTACTTATAATTAACTCACAATTAGTTAATGTTTATACCTTTTTCAATGTATAAGACTAAATTGACACATTTGAATATTAGACATGTACTGGATATAAACAGCTTTACAGTTTGGTTTCTGAGGTTCATTTGTCCCTGTACTCCACAGACTCTCCTCTGCGATAAGAAAAGGTGTGAGGGGAGCCTGAACAGTGGTCTGACTAGACGTTTTACTTATTTAGATAAATTGGTCCGGTCTCTGCTGATAAAGATGTGGTGTGTCTGTGGCCGTGAGTGCCATGAGCATCCCCAATGCTGCGTGTGTCCGCGTATGTTATCGGATGCCAGCAATTTAGAGCTGCACTGGCCTCCTTCATTTCCTGTGAGATACGAGCAGCAGGGCGGTTACTTTGGGCAGCTGAATGCATTTAGAGGGATGAAAGGCGGGGTGTGTGTGTGTGTGGGGGGGGTTATTGTGCTACAGGCCTTATTTGGCATGCTGTTACTGTGCTTTGAAGCTAACAGCTCAATGAACTGACTGTAGTGTTAGCTATATGTGCGTCATGCTGTCTCTGCTGTTACTGGTCAGCTTTAAACTGGTGCCAGGTTTGAGAACACTGTAAAAAATAAACACACAAATAAATCAAATAAACTGATATGAAGATATTAAGTAACAGTAATGTGGTAGGATTTCTGAATGGTTCGACTCCTGCCTCTTTTGATAAAGGGATTTATAACATGGTGAAATACTGACTTGGAGTTGATGCCTCAGATCTCTTGCCTGCACAGGAAAACATAAATGAAGCATATGTGTGTCAAAAGTTTAAACCAGTAAACTAGTTATCTAGCAAAGGGCGTTCATGATACCAATAAGAATTAAAACTGTTATATTTTGCTAAAAAAAAACATGGCACAGATCCAGGTACAACATATCACAGTGAGACTGATGACATTGGGACTGTTGCCCTTTAACGTGTGTTATCTAAATGAGAGCTGTCCAAAACTTTACAGTCAATATTCAAGGTATGTGAACTCTGTAGGTGAACTCTGCATCTTATAAATGTGTAACTTAATCCAGATACATCACAGATAGAGAATTATACCCTTTGACGTGTAAAAGGAAAAGTGTCTACTGGCTTTACAGATTTTCATGTCTACATAGTGGACAGTACACAGATGCAGTATTCATATACGATAAAATAAGATAATCCTTTATTGATCCAGAGGGGAAATGCGGGTGTTACAGCAGCACAGGACAGAAATAGTAATAGTAAAGATAAAGACAGAAACCTTAAAAACAAAAGTATATAAAATAAAAATAGAATATAATAGAAACTACACAAGAGCAAATTACAGGCAATAGCAATACACATACAGTACCCACAACTGGTGTTGTACTTGAACTAATAGTGCACTACCGTCTCAAGCAAAGTGACATAGTGGTGTGATTGATAGCACCAAAGTCAGCAAAGTATAGTATATGTAAGAGTAATATGATGCTGGATGGTTCCTATACTTCCTGAGACAGGAAACGGGGGGAGAGAGAGAGGGGTATGACTTGCAACATGCGGTTATGTGGCGCTGTCGCTCCTGGTTCAGCTTTGACCCACTGCTGTAGTTGTGCATACACAATTTACCTATGCAACTAAGGATTATTACAGACATTTTGGGGTGCATCTCTTTCAGTTTAAACTCCAGAAAAAGTGGATTAGATCATCATGGTAAACTGTCGTCTTGGTTACAACCTTTCTGATTGTTTCCTACTACATTAGACTACCATATATATCTATATCTATATATCTATCTATCTATCTATCTATATATATCTATATATATATATATATATATATATATATATATATATATATATATATATATATATATATATATATATATCTGCAGTGCTTGCCTGACATTGCTGAATTTGTACAGCTGAATGTTTCTTCAATCATGGATCAAGCCAACAGTGCAGCATTTTATAATGCCAAGGATGCATGATGGTCAAATGGAAATTGAACCTCTTTTTTTCAGTGTGTCAAAAGCCCCCTCTCTGTAACATTTCTGCAGGATATAAAGTACATTTTATGTCCTGCACGCTGCTGAACACATTTTAAGACTTGAGTGTGTGAAAATCAGCACATGCCAGCTCTTACCATACTGGAGCACTGATATATTTGCTTTGAGACAAAACGATCCATTAGTGTAACCATTTTATGTAGCTTTGGTTTGGATGCAGACCACCAGCAGATGCTTTGTGTATCATTATCATCAGCGTGGTTGTAGCTGTTTATGAAACCTTTTATAACTTGGCCATGGGAGAGACTGTCCTCAAGTCCAAAGAACATAAAGGCAAGACTGGACTGAAATAGAGATCTGTGATTGTGGTTACACACTACTGGTAATAAAACGTGTTCAAGGAGTTGGAGATTGTGGTGAAGTATACTCTAATGTCGTCAAGAGACTGATTGGCTTCTGCACAGGAGAGTCAATCTTGGGTCTGGCAGATCTGTGGGAAAGCCAAGTGGGTGGCTAAGTGCTGAACATTATCTACTGAAACTACACCATAATTCTTCCCATTGTGGAAGGTCCTTGTTAAGATTAGTTTAAGGCAGATATTGCCAATAATTTTTTATCTCTTCTTTTTCTTTGCCAGACATTTAGGGGCACAGACAATAAGGGCACAGTTACTGTACACTCCAATCAAAGTTTCTTCAAATGACAGAGGAAACAAAACTGTAACGTCTAACTTAACACCCCAAAAAGTCATAACAAAATTCATTTTATAATGAAATTACAACAGGACCATAGACACATCATATTAACAGTGTTAAGACATTTGGGAAGCATTAAAGACACTTTTTTTGCAGGATTCAGTGTCATATAATATCCTGTGCACAACAATGATTGTCCAACCTCGACACATTCCTTACAGTCTTACTGGCAAGGAATTTGTGGACATGATTCAGAACAGTTCTTTACTGTAACTCTGGTTCTGTTCAGTAGCTATGTTCAGTGTAATACCCTGAGCTGTGTGAGTCCTGTTATTACTGGTGTCAATTCATTTCACTGGCAATAAAATTCACTTGTATTTAACATCAAGAGAACTTTATTCAGTCTATGTTTCCCATTAAGTAGCTTCAAAAATCAACCAAATCTGGCTCCAAAATCATTGTCAAAAACAAATCTTCATGTACTAATTTTGACTCTTCATTGGACTCAAAGTATGTGTCTTTTTTTCAGTTGTGTATACAGGGGGTATACCATTACATCATAGCCAAATACTTGAATTTTCCCTCTAGAGGACTTGACAAGTGTCTGTGTCTAGTGTCTGTGTCTAAAGCAACACATTGCTGTGTTTCTTGGCACCGACAAATCTCAATGTAATTCCCTAACTCAACTTTGGCTGCGGTCCTGGAAACATATATGCAGCATGTGGTAGACATGACGACGGAGCTGGGGAACAGAGCTAAAGGGATGTGAAGAAGAGGCAGGGATGGCTGTGGAATGAAGAGAGGAAGGGGGAGTCAAAGGGGTGAGATAGAAAAAAAGGACACACCAACTTCAAAACTAAACATGTAGAACCAGTAGCAGTGACACATTCCTATGATCACACCAACACTGGTAAAATCTGACCAAACCTTGACTGTTATGACAAAAAAACTTGATTTATTTACAATGAATTCACAGGGATTAGACACAATGTGGGTGATGTTGTCCATTTTGGCATACTGTGCACATGGCGTTATGCAGAGTGTCAGTGAAGCTTGCTTTGTGCACCACATCTACAGTAGATGTATTATGCACAATTTAATGAGTTTACTTGTTAAATTTGACAGTTATTGTCCCTGTGGAAACATCCAGCATCCGCGTGTGTGAATGCCTCTCTTGAAATGTAGCATAACCACAAGCCCAGTGACATCATTAAACACAATTGATGCCCTAAATTTGCCAAGACACTTGGAAAAAATGGCTTCATTTAAGCTCGGTATTACTGTAACTAATCCAACGCAAGCAGCAAAATCACAGCACAGATGCTATACCGTCTTCTGTTGCAATGAGCTCTGTGATGTTGACTTCGAAACACCTACATATACAGCAAATAATACGATAGCTCAAATGAGTCTAAATAGTGAAAGGAGGGTGGTTTGATCTAATCTGACATTTCAATGTAGAAATATACAATACAAACATGTTTTAATCACTGGTGTAATACAAGTATACTTCAAGATGCAGAATACTGTAGCATTTGATAAGGTGTAAATGAAGTGCAGAGGTTCCAGGTGTTACAGGTAGTGGTTTGCTGGGATTGTGGCTGAAATCCAACTTTATACACATACTATTCAGTGTGGAATCTCCTCAAAGCCAATCATGCAATTCATGCCCCTGAGCGAAACCAACTTGAGTGCTGTAGAAAAAGAGTAGGGGAAACATTCACAGTGCCAACCAATACAGACACTTTATCTGGGCTGTAAGCCAGAGATGTTCCACTATGGGCAGTCTTACAGATTCATTCAATGTAACCAAATAAAGACTTGCACAGTAGTCCTGACTTACTAAAGTAACAACTTGCTCGTTCAAACCCTGAACAAAATTGCCCTTTTGAAGTCTCAGCATTTGTCTTGAAAGCCCTTAAGGTCCCTATACACTGTGCTGTCCCAGATAAACCTTGACAATCGTGAGAGAAATGTGGTTTTGTTTGGACATCAATTATTGGTAGTCCTATGTTGCACAGTGAAACATATCCACCGACAGCCGATTTACAGCTTCATGCATACAGGATTCCCCTCAATGCCATTGTGCCAAATTAATCAAACCTACCTACAGACCTAATACCAAGTAGGAGGATGCAAATGGCTACACCAAATGGTTACAGATGTTAGCTTCTTATCAAGTAATACCACACTGTATGTATTTCACCTATGGCTATAACATGCTATATTAAGTATGAAGGAGTGCATAATCACAAAAGTATTGAACACACTACATAGGAAAATATAGGCTGTATTAAGAAAGCTGAGTTATTAAGAAGCTAGTGCAACTTAGCCAACATATTGATACAACTCTACGACTGAATAATAAGAGCATTTCCAATGAAAAATACAGAATCAGTTTTATCCGTCATGTGTAATAATGCACTCTGAATTTGACTTGAAGAACTACTGTTGACATATGACAAGATTACACAATACAGGAGTCTGAAACTAGGGGCTGAACAGAAACAGCTGTAATAATGTGGGTTGAATTACAAAATACTACCTGTATGATTTTGGAAAATCTCACCTCCTTGTGTTTTCATTAAACGAGATCAGTAGCTTAACCTTATGGAGCCACTCAAAGCCTGTGTATTAGACCACCCATTGATCTTTCTGAAGGCGACGCAGAGGGTTTACTTGTATCTAGGGTACAACAAGTTCCTCTGGCTTTGACTCTGGTACTGAATCTAAGATTTGGAGCTTTCTATCTAAATCCTGCTCCGATTCTGAAGGGAGGAATGTTTTGATTTTTACTTGGCTGAGGCTCAGACATGGATTTGATCAGTGATCATGATAGATGTAGGGGTTTATATGTATCTCTCTCCCTGACTTTCTCTCTCTTTCCCAAATGGGTCCCCCTCAGACAACATCAATCAAAAAGCATTGAAAATGTAATTAAGCCTGGTGCTGAAAGTGGATTAACATGAATGGGATGAATTAACACTTGATCAGGAAAGTACATCTGCCATCAGTTAATGACTAATGAACAACACAACACATGGCAAAGAGCATCTTTGATTGCGCAAAGTTGCCAGTTGACTCTCTCAGTCGTCTTGGTTCTTTGTGAATGGTGTTCTACAGTAATGGGCGTAGCTGGACTTAAATTTGCAGGTTTTGCAATATTAAAAAAAAACAACGTTAATGGTCAGACAGTGTGATTTTCAATACACTTTTTTACATTTATACCCTCCAGTTTGTGTTGTAATGGAGAGGCACCGCACAAGTTTGATTTCAGCAACAGCTGACATGTCCACCTTCCCTGGAGTGTCTTTGAGTAATAAACACAAGTCTTACCTTTACTGAAGGTGCTCCATGTGGGTGTTTTTGCGATGTGAGACTTCTGGTCAGTGTGTGTGTGTGTGTGTGTGTGGGTGTGTGTGTGTGTGTGTGAGATGTGTTTCCTCAGCTAACCTAAAGCATGTGAGTTTACATTGTCCCCACCATGCATTTTCATCTGTTCTTTAGTGAGGTTTTGAGAGGGGTTCATCAGGCTTAAGACTTAAACTTTCTAAGTAAAATCATGTGAAACTAAGGTAAGAAATTCAAACTAAGACTAAGAGCCGACAGCCATGCTAGAAGCCCTTTGAGGCTGTACTTAGGCTCAGCAGTGCTTTAGAGCTAAATGTTAACGTCGCCATGCTAACATGCTCACCATCACAATGCCGACATGCTGATGTTAAGCAGGTAATGTTTACTGTGTTCACCACCTTAGTTTAGCATGTTAGCATGCTAACATTTGCTAATTAACACCAAAAGCAAAGTGGAGCAGAGGATCATGGGGATGTCATTAGCTTTGAAAGTATTTAAATAATAATAATAATAATAATAATAATAAACCAAAGTACTGACAAACTGAAAGGTTGACCTGATGGTGGTGCTAGAAAGAAAGTCAGGGGATCACCAAAGTTGGTACGATTCATCCTCTAGGGACCATGAATGTCTGTACAAAATTCCATGGCAATCCATCTAATAGTAGTTGAGATATTTCAGTCTGGACCAAAGTAGTGGACCAACAAACCGACCGACTGACCGGCATTGCCACCCCTAGAGCCACACCACTAGCATGGCTAAAAACTGGAGGCACAGGAGGTAATTGCTGGAGGTAATTATCATAGGCAACATGACAAGAATCATAAACAAATTTATGTGTGCACTCTTATGTCTATAGATGTCTCCACCAAAACAACTACAGAATGAGTCAAATGTGTTCATTTGCTGAGGATGAGTAAACCTTGAGCAAGGTTAAGATGGAAAAGAAGCAAATTAAAAATAAAATTGAGCCATTTTTCACAAAATAAATTCAGTTTATTACAGTAATAGACTTTCTGAGTATGAACAGCCGACAGCCCCCGTGCACATTAGACCTCCACTACACAATGTGAATCAGAGTTAAACAGAAGGACTGTTCATGGGCAAAGGTGAAGATTCTTGTGCAATATCTGATGGGAGAGATAAAGAGAGAAGTGGGGGGTAAGAGCAGGACAGAAAGAAATAGGAGGAGAGGGGAAAGGGGCTGAAATAGATGAGTGGGTGATGGGGAAAGAGGAGGACAAACAGGGACATGAAGGATTGTGGAAGAAGTGAGAATGTGAGAGGGTTAACACAATTAAAGAGCAACAGAGATGGCGGGGGTCAGTCAGGCAGGGAAAGGCTGTGTGTGTGTGTGGGTGGGTGTGCGTGTGTGACTCACTGGTAGCAGGGAACAGATGTCATTGCAGGGGGTAAGGCTTTCTCCAAATTGAGCAGCCCCCCAGGATCATTAGTTACTAACATACCAAAAGGAGAGGGGGTGAGAGTGAAGAGGGGGAGGAGAGGCAAGGAAAGTAGAAGAGAGGGTAGAAGAGAAAAGAAGAGGAGAGAAAAGTAGAAGAAGGGCAGAGGAAAGGAGATGAAAATGTGGAGATAGAGAGGAGGGGGCATTATGAGAGAAAACAGGAGGTTTTAGGAGAGCAAGAGAGGGGGTGCAAGGGAGGAGGTGAGAAGGGAGAGGGGAAGGAAAGGAGACATTAAAACAGGAGATCACAGGAGAGGATGTGGCCTCAAATGTGGGGCAAAGGTCACAGTGTTAATCCTAAGGTCCTTGGAGGCCGATGCATCTGTTCAGACTCAGATACCCATACTGAATTTAATTTATCTGAAAAAGTTTTTAAAAAAACGATCCGTGTATCAGTGTGTTTGAATAATATGTGTTCCATATGACAGAGAAAAAAATCTGTAATTTACCCATGATTTTGTGATATTTTTTGGTCAAATGTACAAAACAAGACAGGGAATAATTATACAAAAATGAAGCATTGAATTCAATCAAAAATGGTGGAAATGATGCTACAACACAGTCGAACACAAACATTAAAGGTACCATGATACTGAAAATCAAGAGATAAAAAAAGATTTTTCCTTTAAAACAAAAACAACGTGATTTTGTGATAGCTTCATAAAAATAAATCCTGCTTCATCTCTCCTAACCAAAGCTAATATCTGGTCAATATTCCCAAATTGAGAGCAGATGGTCACTGTGCAGAGTCCTTTTTCAGTCTACTCCTCTTGTGGATGCCATTGCTAGATTTGCTGTGAAATAGCCACAGCCAGCTAGCCATGAGTCACGCCAGTCCCATAAACTGCAACCTATACATATACACTGTGACCAGTGGCGTTACAGTTAAAGGGACTGTCCAGACTCAAAATCATTAATGTAGCCAACTAATACTTATGTTATTTTGTGACTGAAAATAACCATTTTGTGCACGTTGTAATAACTCAATTTCCATTATTTCCCCAGTTGATAAGATTGATAAAAAAGCAACATGCTGACACCTTCATGCCTGAATGTGTGAATAGCCTTTACTTTCAGATGTATCACTGATACATACATGGTTACAAATACTCATCACAAAGCCTTTATCGTGCCATTATTGCTAATAGTAGAGCAGGGAGAAGGTTGAAGTTTACTGAGATTTATTGCTGCACTAATTTTAAAGTCTGGAGTTGTGGCAAATCACAGATGTTAGCAACAAATTCCACAGGCTACCATAAGTTACACAACCCCTGTGAAAACTAACTATTATGGTCACCAAATATGCTGTGTCAGCCTGTGGTGAATAACGAAATAAAGCTCCAACCTTGGCGCTTCAAAAGACAGTTGAAATACAAAATCTTGATTACAAAAAGTTCTATTAGCTTAACAACTATGTAACTGGTTTGATGATTGGAGTAGCATCTTGGTGTATTTCCCCTGAGCCCATCATATAGTGTGTTTGACTTTCATATCATTTTGTCACCTTATCACCTTTGTTGCATATCATCATTCTCTTTTTCACACTTAGACCTTAACGTCTTGACTAGTTAAAAATGTGTAGGGATCAGGTATCATTACAGATCATCAGTATACATTTACATCAAACCTCACCTAACTACACACCCGGAAAACATGTTTCTCAGCTCTGTGGATGATTCTGGCTCAGAGAAATTCTAATTACCAATTTTCCTCCACTACCATCCCTCATCACATTTTATTTCTTCACTCTGGGGGGCACAGATGACTAACAGTTTCTGGAAACTTTGTTTTGACCAAAGACTCTTAAGCAGATGGCTCTGGCTGACAGCTTCTTTGACAGCAAATGCAACCGAATCTGTGTTGAAAAATGTGTCAATATGTCATAAACACATTGCCATGCTGACCAAATAAACTGACCATGATCCCTGCAAGTGCTTCCTGTTGGCGAACAACTACTGTGAAAGTCCCTTTAGAGCATTCCTAGAAACTTTGAAAAATAAAGCCTTCTTAGAATCCATCAGGCTATTTCATTATTTTCACATCACTCTTCAAATGTGTGTATATTGGCAGCCTTTACTTCTCTCGCAGTTGTTTAGTCATAATCACAACCTCCTCACAATAGTTTCTATTAGCTTGTGTCTTTGTTATTAGCAACCTACCTGAGATGTAATGGAGCAGGTCTTCTTTACACAACTGCAAAGCCTTTTTTCTTCCCTCTACGACTGACATGAGCCTGAGCCAGCAGTTTTATAACAGTAGCTGCCTGTATATGTCCTCAAATGATGGAACACATCATTCATGGCCAAAATAATCTATTTCAGCAACTCACTCACTGAGCAACAAGTCGCTCACTCATGTCAGAATTACGTCGGCTTTATCTCTCAACAGCCTTCAAAAAAGAAGTGTTTCTCTGCCAAAGCAAAAACCAAATCATGCTGATCATCTCTAGTGGTGAATAACTGTAATACAGTAGTCAGCCACAATACCACTAATAGTGGGAAATCAGTGGTTGCTGATATCATATTATTACAACTTACAGTACATGTCCTTACTTTCAAATATGTTTCTCCTTTTCCCTCAACCTCGGAGTGCAGATTCTCAGACATGAATGCAGAAATAAATTTGAGTGACATTTTCACATGTACTTTACATGCTGGAATTATATTCTGTAATGTACTGTATAATTAAATAATTACTTAATCCAAGTCATTTGTTAATGGTGAGGGAGGGAGGTTGCTGCAGGGAGAATTTCCGAAGGTTAATCAAATGAATCGACTTTGAATGGTGAAACGAATCCTCTGGATTGAGTTACTTGAAAGGTCTGTTCTACTGGCTACAGGTAAACTGCTCACTATAGGACCTTCTTCTACCCTTTCCAGTATCACACAGGTTACAGTTTGTGAGCAAGTTAAAGAACATTTATGTTAAGATGCCAGTAAGACGTGATGACATAAGTGACATTCAAAACCGTAACCTCAACTCTCACAGTTCATTTGCTCAGTACAAATAGTGGTCTGAATATAGCTGTATATTTCCATGACTTCATAAATAATCAGTACGCACACATGGCCAACATAAGGTAAAGCAAATGAAAACAAAAGGTACAAATGCAGTCATGGGGAAATCCCGTCTCTTACTTCTGTCCATCATTACTGGAGAGAACATGTTATTTAGAGGTCAGTGGAGAACACTGGACATACAGACCCTCTAACCACCCTGCAAGAACGAACAGCTCACAACGCAACTGATGACCTCCCAAAAAAAAAAAAAGCTATCCACATTATAGCAGAGTATACTGTGTCAACTCATTTGAGACCCATCAGCAAATTGTTTTTGTTTCACAATCAGGTTCAGTCTGCAAAACAGCATCCACAGAGACGATCAGATATGACAAGCTGAATCACTGATGATTGATGATCACTGGTGATGAAGCGCAGTGTTTATAGCAACAAATTGTTCTGAAAAGTACAATCACATAAAGCAATACACACACACACACACACGTGTAGCTTTTGCAGCATGAGCCACCACACAGCTCCTGTACTGCTAGCAACCAACATTACACAGACGTGCACAGACAAAAGACCACTCTAAGAGATTCATAAGAGACAGTAGTGTATTTGTGCTAGGATTGAATCCTGTGTTGGTTCACCATTGTATGTACCGAGTTAATGCCTCTAATGGAATTGAACTTTCAAGTTATTTTTCGCTGTTATCTTGTCTGTAGCAGCAATGGCAGCTGTTAATTTTCCTGAGGCTTCCAGCTGGAGGAAATGGCCATTAGTCATTAGTGGAAATGATTTTTGCTATGGTTTGTTGGGCAGGATGCTGATAGTCTTTTTCCAGGTCCTGCAGGATAGTCAGCTGAATGTGATCAGGTGTGTGGGCCAGCCTGGGGAATAATTAGGTTACACCTGTGTGTTGCCATGGCAACAGTGGCAGGCGAGAAGCTCACAATGGCACAAAAAGAACATATCAAGTAACCAGGGCATGGTTTTGGGAAAGACATATTCCTGCTGAGTTCAAATGTAATTTTTCAGTGCTTTGAGCACCACAAACACATTTTCACAGCAGTCTTGACTTGTCATAGTAGGCAAAGCACCAGTGTCACCAATAACTGTAACGATGGGTCGTTCTATTCAAGCGTCCCAGTAAGACATGACAGTGTGACAGTGAGCCAGCATGAACAATACCAGGACTGAAGCAGTCACCATTCATTTTATTATTTACACCTGTACATTTCCTACTGTGACATGACAAAATGTGTTCTGTGAAAAAGGCCTATTCCCCTTCACCTCTTTTGTATTGACTGGCTGCAGAAGTCTAACACTGACTACGTTTACATGCACAAAATATTCCAGTTTTTGCCCTTATTCCGAAAAAGGCGCCATTCCTACTAAGCTGTTTACATGCCTAATGAAAAAAATATTCCACTAATATTCCCGTTCACATGCAGCCGTGCATACTCTGGTGGTGTTTTCCAGGGGTCATTGCCCTAACATGTAGTTTATCATTCTCTGTATCAAAACAGGATTTTTTCAAAGTTTTCCACCGGTGGCAGACTCATTCGAACGTGTGAACACAGCCTCCCTCTTTCATTCGTTCAACCACCTTCTTGAAAAAGTCGGCGTTGCGATATTTACGCACATCCAAAAACCTGTTGATATCCAAGTCTTTCATAATGTTTAAAAGTAGGTGTGTTTCTCCTTCCGACCAGAAATGTGGGCTTTTCTTTTGTGCATGCATCTCTACTCCAGCCTTGCAAACGCACAGAGCTGACCGTAAACAGGCAAGAGGCTGTGTGTCGCAAACTGCGGTAAAAACCCCAGTTGAGACGCATATTCCGAATGCGCTGTATACATGTCCAAAGAATGCTCCTAAAACCCAAATAATACCGGCATATCCCCAATGTCTTAATCAGAAAATGCTATATTTGGAATAAGGCCGAATTCGGAATATCCAAACAGAATATGCTGTTTACATGACGGTATCAAATTCGAAATAGTCATATTTGGAATAATATTGGAAAATTAGTGTGCATCAAATCAATTACTTGATTTTAATAAATAAACAATAAATGGTGGATATTTTAGAATAAAGTACATAAAATCTGGAAAAAAAAACTTAAAATACACTGAGGGTAAATAAATGTCACGACCTTTCCTCATCTCAGTCACTTTCTGTCTCTTTTCTCTTTTACCAGCTTAACTCACACTGACTCACCTACATGCCCATGGCTACCCACCCAGATGCATTCTGACAAAAACCTTTTTAACTGCGGTGGGAGCAGCTGAGGTATGAGAGACATACCACCATGCCGCAAGGTCCGTCTAATCCTTTAAAGCGGCTGCTTCAGAGTGTGCCGAGAGCCTGCTGGAAAATGTCTATCTCAACATGTTGGCCTGCCAACTGCAGCGCCGTGCCCTCGTCAGAGCCATGATTAGTAGTGTAAAATGAGTGAGATTGATGATGTGACATAATGTGATTTCAACTCCAGGAGTTTTATCCTAGGACGCATTCTCCCGCTCAAGCCCAGTGTTTCGTACCCAGGTCGTCTGGTTAGGAAGGTGCCTGGCTGGTTGCTGGGAAAAAAAAAAATCTGGATACAATGGCAATAAAATTGCTCTCTCCTCCTTCAACAAGTGCTGTCTGTAATGAAGTCAGTGCCAACTATAAATCAAATCAGAGGAGTGAATTTGCTGGTTCTTTACCTCTGTAGCTCTATCTTTCCCCTCATGATTATATCCAACAAGCTCAGGGCCAAACCAAACCTAACAATCCAGACCTCAAAACCCCTTCCCCCCTTTGAGGTCCTACCCTTGAACACCAACAACCATATTTGCTCTAAGTGCTCAAAGCCAGAACTTAAGCCGCCCCTCTTCCACCACTAAATCAATCCCATCTCCAGCTTTAGACGCTCTGCCTTGCCGAATAACCTTTGCTCTAGCCCTAACTACCGCAGACCTAAAATGCCCCAGACTCAGGTCTGGTTACATTCTCTTAGTCACACCTCCAGGTTTCCTTCCCCCGATCCTCCCTTCAGCAGTATTAGTTTCAGCCCGGCCCGTTTCATAGCTGAGCCCAATCCAAACAAGGCCCTAGCCAGTGTAAAACAGGGTGCACTTCATAAAAAGGTGATGTCAGCTAGCAACGCGGACAGACGGGACTCTGTGCTCTGAGCATTTGACCGTGTGTGTTGGTGCACGCATGCCTGGATGTGTGAATGTCGTGTATGTGTGTCACTCTGACCCAGTCTCCATCAACAGACACTTTTCAGTGGGCTTCCAAGCTGGCTTTGAAGTGATCTCATGGGAGCCATTAAGCCAAAGCAACAGCCCTGCTAGAAGAAGAATGGCATCATGGAATAGAGAGGGGTGACAGCATTCAGCAAGCACGTTTCTGGATGACAGAAACACTTAATGACTGCTTACAAGCTGTCTGGAGCCACGACGGTGCATTTTATCATACTAAATTGCCTACTTTCAAATCATCATCTAATGATTTTTAACTCATCCACTTCAAAAAAAAAAAAAATTCTAAATTGATTTGCTAGTAAAATGTTATATTTATATATTTAGGTTCTGTAGGGCTTTTGACTTTCTGAATTGACTGAATTAAGAGAGAATTAAAATTCTTTTAAGCGCGATTCTTAAATTTGAAATGTAGGCTTTATTCTTTACTGTATTATTTAATCTTTAAAGCTGCTATAATCAATATTTTTATAATAACAATAGATCAAATGACTATATGTGAAAGAGGTGACTGTTAGTGATGAACCCACAGAGAATTGTCATCATATCTTGACTCTGCAGTTCCTATAATGTCTATGGAGCTATGTAGCATCTTTCAGCCCATTGTTTTGGTTTTTCGGTCTGCAACTTTACTGTTTTGCTGCTCTTGCAGCGTCATTTTTGGCCACAGCAGACAGCTTTTTCCAGCGAAACTTCAACTACCTGTGAGATAATGAAATGCAATCTAGAAAGACCAGTTTGATAGAGTTTAAGTTTGAAGACTTATCAGATGCCAAAACACTGTACAATGGTTTACACTATGAGACAAGATTTTACAACTCTGGAAAGTCATCTTGATGGGAATTAGTTTTACCCGTCTGTGTTTTGATGATTGCATGGTAAACAGAAGAATTACCCGAAATGTGCCCTTGCTCGTATCTGATTGGCCAACGCAACGTCGTGTGGGTTGATGTTGCCCTACATTGTGGAAAAAGTTGAGCCAACTTTTGTGTTAACATGGTTTTCAGTATTGTTGTCGATGAGTCTTACTTGAAATGTTTGTCTTCTCACATTCATGTTTTAATGTGATATTTATCATACTTGAGATGAGTCAATAGCAAAAACACTAAAACAGCTTTCCAGGTTTCTAATAGTTTTTCACTGCTTTTTGAGGCAATTAAACAATAAATCAGTCACTCAATCAATCAATAAATTAGTGAAGCTACATTATAATGAACATGTTTCCTTCTCTGCCTCTGTGCTTTTTCATTTTCTTCTTGTCTGTCCCTCTGCTTTTCCTTCCCCCAATCCTCTCCTTCATTCTAGTCCTCTTCCTCTCTACTCTGTTCCCAATGTTTCATCCACCTCGTCGTCTTCTCCGTCCCTCTTCTCTCTCATCCCCCTCATCTTTCAAACACACTGCGGCGCACAGATTGAGACATACACACACACTCTCTCTCTCACACGCACACATGCAGTTACAGATGCACAGTGATCGAGGCACCACACCCTGGCGGAGTCACGCCTTGATGCATTATGAGGTTACACCCCTGTTTGCTCTGGCTCGTGTTCCAATTGGACACAGTGGGCAAGAACCCATTTTCCCATCGGGTGCTATCGATGAGGGCGATTTGGCATTTTGAGCAGCACCCACACACAAACACACACACATGCACAGACACACAAAACCACAACACAATAAGAATTTACTGACAGTTGAATCATCAAACACGCCAAGTTGCTCAGAGACTCATTAACCCATGTTCTCATCTTTTTTCCTGTTTATGTGTCTTGTAGTTGGCTCAGTATTGCCACTGCACTCCAGAATATGTTTCTTCTCAACTCTGCAAAATAAACATTCATTTATACCATGTTTGGGAAGTTAAGTGTTTTAAAAATGTCTGACAGCTGCAAAGTTGGAGGAATCTTTTGAAACATCTGCAGGTTTTGTTTTCTGTTTGTGGTAAATCCTTTAAATTCTTTTTCCTAATAGCTATTGTTGTTTTATGGCTTGGTATTCTCAGTTTAAGAGAGTATATATGAACTTCACTGTTAGAAAAATGCTTAATTACAGAAATATGGGGGGATATTGGCTAGACCAACAAACAAAAACAAAATCAGTGTATTCCACATAATTCGAATGTTACTGTTAAGCAACAATTTCTGTTCTTGAAAACAATGAAGAAGAGTGCCTTCATGCTGTAGAAGTGACTTGCAGTATATGCTTGAAGCATGCATGTGTTGCTTTAAAACATTTGGCAATCTAGAAAAGGTTGGAGCAGTTATCCTCTTTCTAAGAAGTGGGACACTTTTGTTATTTGGCTCTCTTTGCTCACAGCTGCTGTGCTGTGCATGCGCATAAGTGTGTGTGTTTGTGTGTGTGTGTTAGCCTAAACAAACAAAAGTGCATGTGTATATGTTGGAACCTGAAAAGTATTTTCAACATTATTATTTTCAGCAACATCTGCACACCGCTGTCTACCCGTATGGATGCTTTAGCATGTCTAACGTCTGCGTGTGCATCTTCAAGCAAGAGTGCACGCACTAATGTGTGTAGCAGTTTCCACCCAAACACAGAGTGTTTCTTAGAAGGCTAGCTAGCTGATGTGAAGCGTGGTGGTCTGGCTGTTTGGGCTGAGAGCAGGGGATTTTCCCCAGCAACCTAATTAGACCCAGCAATGATGTCATACAGTAAGGCAACCATGGGTCACTGTTGTCAAGACGACAGGTAGTGTGTAAACCCAGAGCCATTCAGACACAGTTTAGTTCAGCAATTGCGGTTTGCAGCAGCAGACCTCAGATTTATGATGCTTGATAACAACCTCACCTGCTCTTTACATTCACTGTTAGTGTTAATTTTCTGCAAGCAAAAATGGCGTCAAGCACCTAATGTAGCTACGTTAATGAGAAAGTAAAAGAAAGTGTACTGTGTTTTAACACATTTTCTACGAGTTTTTAAGTCATTAAAATCCAGCTGCAGCAATTCATAAACAGAAGTAATATGTTAATATTAACTGTCAAAGTACATGCTGGCTGTCCACTTAAACACTCCCATGCATGAATACATTCTGTTAGGTCAATCACACACACATGCTGTGCTGCCGAATGTTTGTGCCTCAAAACAATACTGTCTTTCTCTGTGCTAAAGGAGCTATAAAGGATGCATGGCCAGATGTTGCCAGGGTGGTTGTCCACCAGTTTGGATTTTAACACACACACACACACACACACACACACACACACACACACACACACACAGAGTTTTCCGTCAATGTGTTCCTCATTTGATCAGGCAAAGTGACACACCACAGACCCCACTATCTCCATTTAAAGGCTCACACAGATGAATAAGCTCTCTGTCCAGATTTCTTGGAAGTGTGTACACACATTTGCATGCACACAAAGACACATCCCATCCACATTTTACATACAGCACTTGTGTGCCCATACGCATTGTATTTAACACGCTGTCAGCACAGGGTTGACGGTCCGAACATCCTTTTCCTATTTGACTTAGGGTCAGTGTCCTCAAAAGAATAGAGGTCTTTCACAACAACTGTAAAGCACACATTGGCTTGATGAACAATATCTGTGGCAGATTCAGGCCTTTCCCACTACTGTCTTATGGGAAACATAACATATTAAACCCTCTAACAGAAAAAAGTGTATACGTTACCTCCAAAGAGGGTAAAAAGTGATTAATGATTCATTCAGTCAGTAACAACCAACTCAAAGTGGATGGGATTCTGGGAAGAGAGAAGAGGAGGAGACAGTGATGTTTATCACCCAAACACAGACCTGGCCAACAAACTGGAAACAACCTGGTAGTGATTTTACAAGACAAAAGGTAGTCTGTCTTTTCCTCATACAGTTCAAGCTCTACTGTTGAACAATGTGCTATGCTGCATGTACGTGATGATATAATGGTGTAGCTGGAAAGCAGAGGAGAGCTGGCAGCGTGTGTGAGGAGAGGGAGATGGAGAGGTGTGGAGAAACAGATATGAGAGCTCCCGGGGAGTGGGATGGGAAAATGATAGCTGGAGGGAGATAAATATGAAAGTAAGAGAAACTCAAAGAGAGTCTGGTGAGACAGAAAGAAAGAGGCGGGAAAATGCTGGAAAACAACAAAGGAAGGGAGAATGGAAAGGTGCACCAGGGAGTGAGAAATATAGCATGAGAGAATTCATAAATAAAACATGGAGAAATCGATGCTGTGGGGACAACTGTTGCATAAGTATTAACATGTTTGGTGTGTATTGAGCTGCCAACCTTCTACAGTTGATGGCAGAGAAAACATATCAACCTGCAATCAGCTTGCACAAATGATGTGGATCAGTGTATGCTGATTTGTTGACAGAGCATGTGAGGTAAGAAGCCTTGAAAGACTGATTAGAGGCTTTATACAAAACAAATTAGCTGCATTTACACTGAGTAAACCGAAAAATAGAGACCCTCGTAAGCCAGCAATGTAATACATCACTGTTGTGAAACGTTGACACTATTTGAAACAATTTTTCATGTTATCGACTCTGTGCCAGAGAGTTGTCAGTTCCACTTTAGGTACATTTTTTAGGCACGAGTTTGTTTTATTGTTGTTTGGACTGCATTACACTACATATATGTAAATTAGATATGTTATATTGAAAGGTTTACTTGCCATGCAGTGTAATTCTAGCCTCAAAATCAGACTGAGTTCACATTTTGTCTTGCTTCATTCATTCAGCCTGACATCGTGTTAATTTTTCAGTTTCTTGTTGGGTAAGGTCTTTTTGTTGTTGTTGTGTTTTGCCCTAACTAATCCGTAGCAAGTGACGTATGCGTCCCGCTAACGGCATTTTCGGTTGATACGAAAGTTGCGATATGGTTACTAGGAACAGTTAACGTTTTTTTTAGAAAGATCAAAGAAATGTGTTGATGTAAAAGTGCGAAAATGTGCAATTCAGAGGAACCAGGCTAGTCCAAATCACCACCACCACAAAGTGAAGCTTCAAAACATGTCATAGACTTAAGTAAAGAATGAGTAAAGAAGTTCGGTAAAAACGGTTGCAGCTCCACAACAAGCGAGTAAGTGGATTTTGAGTTCAGATTGTTCTCTCAAATAGTGTTTCAAGGTCAAGAAAGCATCATGTAAACACCTTGATCACGATAAACTGGTGCAAGAAATGTATGTTTCTAACCAGATTAAAAGAGTCATGTAAACACTCCAGTTACTCTCGTCCAATTACTTTCTCTTTTCTTAATATCTTTATTTTTTAGTATCCATGCTTGCACATGTGACTTCTATAGAGACAGAGCGCATCACGTCATACTCTGAAAACCACGCCCACCCCAGCAGTGTAGTTAGCCTAAAACTGACATCTGGATATTTGACTGACCAGTGACAAAATGAGTGTCAGGATCCCACAGTATTCCCATTCTTCCTGCTGACGCCTCACGTCTGTATCCACTTTTGTCTTCTTAAAAGCTCAGTTTTTTGGTTTGGCAGCTTATAAAAACATCTGGGTTCTTTACCCTGTTGGTAGTGCATCCCACCACACAGCACCTTTTAGGCATGTTTCTGTTGTTTGCTAGCAGACCGAAATGACAAGGAGGCACGTTCACACAATACAAAGTCAATGGAGAGCAATGAATTGTGGGCGGGACTTAAATGCGCTCTGTCTCTATTAGTTTCTTTGAACTTCTGGATACATGGTGGGTGTTATTGCTGGTATTCACACGCGAGTAAATCTATATTAGTGCAGTCGATGCAGGTTTCATTGATTTCTGCTCACCTATGCCTACCTATACCTGGAGTGCTGGACTCAGAACATTATTCATGTCCGAGCTCCCCTTTCTAAATACTTACTGTAGAGTATGTAAACAGGACACCTTATCCCATCATTTTATTCAGCACTCATGTAAATACTTGGTGGTAGTCATCAATTATATTTGGACAGAAAACATTTGGCTCATGTAACCACAGCAAATGTTGAGTTGTTTCAGTCTCTGAAGCCAACATGAGTAAGTTCAGCGTGTCCTGGGACTCCTGGGTCATTAACACTTGCTGAAACCCCCTCGAATGTTTGGCCATAACACACCCACGTGCAAACCTATCATTATTCTCCCTGCATCTCCCGGGCATGAGCCTTGGGTTCGCTTACATCCACATACATGCTGCATTTCCTGGCATCTGTAATGTGTCACCTTTTCAGGAATAGAGGAAAAAGCTGCTCAGTTTCACCACTGACCTCAAAGACTTTTGACATAGGACAATGCATCATCACTGCACATAGAAACACTTAGAAACAACATGTCTTTATTTAGGAAATCACATCTGCTGTGAGATCAAGTACAAAGGGAACCACCAAATTGGGATGGTGGACTTTGGCACATGAGGACACTGACATCTAATTGGTTCCCTAATACGTTTGCATCTCACAAATTAGCAGCGCGACGTTCCAGATTAAGTTGTTCTAACAGGGAAATTAAGCAGATTAAGGTTAAAATGGCCTGAAGGAAACTCTGCGGTGGTCAGGTCTTCCTACGTAAAATAAATAGACGGAGCAGTTTATTTTCACTGTGGCTAAATAGGGGGGGCTGAGAGAGAGAGAGAGAGAGAGAGAGAGAGAGAGAGAGAGAGAGGAAGAGAGAGAGAGGGAAGAAGAAAAAGTGGTTTATTTTCACTGTGGCAAAATGGGTTTGTTTTAACTCTGCAGTGTTTGGAGTTGGAGTTATCCCCTGTGTGAGCCTGGCAGAAAGTCAGAGAGAAACAGAAGAGAAAGGAAGGTGGACAGAGCGACAGGATGGTGTAACACAAGAAGGTAAATGTGAAACTCAAGGTTGGGAAAGAGAGAGAGAGAGAAAAAAAAACTGTTGCGACACTAATATGTTCATGCTCAGTGTTGGGAAATCAGATGATGAAACAAGAGATCCCAAGTGTACCGCTGCTGTGTGACAGCTATTTCTCTTATCATGAGTCCATCTATTAGTATCTGTCTCACTCTGTCAGAACACACACACTAGTTCCCTGGTATGAATGAGTATTATCAAAGGAAACTCGGCTGCTGACGCATTCACAGCATCATGACGTCACCGGTGTAATTGATCCCTGCGTCTGTGCACAGAATAAAGGATTTTTTAAAAAACTCTGTTCTTGGAAACATGAGCTCTCTCTGATTTTGAGCAAATAATGGTTCTGATGACAGCTGTTACATAACTTACATACATATGCAGTTTTTTTTTAGATTCAGATTCAGATTCAGTTTTGCCTTCAGAAATGAATCGTGTTCAAGGAAACAAAATCAAAGCCATTAACACAGTGGAGTAGAGGCAAGAATGACGCTGAAAAAAAACTGTCAAGGTGATTATGCGGTCTTTTAGATAAAGTTCACAACACAACATCGAAAAAGCCAAGCAACATTCTTTTTTAGAGTGGCTATCTTTAAAGGCTAAACACTTGTCGTAATAGACCCCATTTACACCTGACATTAACATGCCATCTGTAGCTCGCATTGTGATCAGATCTCAGCCAGGTGTAAACGCAATCGTGCAGCGTGAGAGCTGATAGGTCACTTAACTCCACGTCTGCCTGCTAGCATAAGCAAGCCCGGAAAAAGCTAAGTAGTAGCAGTAGCTAGCAAGTCTTCCATCGCAAAAAGTGATTTAAAAAATGAAATGCGTCTTTGGCATTGCTTTCCTGGACCTGAGATCATGATCGCTGACAAGTCCACTAGCCTCCCCTAAATACATTTGTCAGATTGTCAGTTTCAGAAAGTTACAAAAACTAAACCCAGCTTTTATCACAGCTTCTGGAAACTTCTGACATACAGCTGTATTGGCTACTATAATAGTAACAAACATCAAAACTGTAATGATATTTTCCCATTTTTACAATTTGCTACACTTAAGTAAAACATTTCATACATCATCATTATGCTGATGACACTGAAAGTTAGACCTTAATGAAGCCCAGCATAGGTCTGGCAAAGCACTGAAGTTGAGCTTGCATTAGCTTACTGGCATCACCTCTTTCATTCATTATTCACATTCACTGGCTCATTAATTGGCTGCTTGGCAACTAGCTGATTAATAACGTCCAATCATATTCATACAAGTGTACAGTGTGGTGTAACCTGACATTTCTAACAATTACTTTGCTGATACGCTCATGCCAACTCTGTTTCCTGCTGCAGCTCCCTCCACCATCCCAACCTTTGACTTTAAGAAATCTAATGTTCATGCATGTTTGATACATTTTGAGATCCCCTTTGAACAGCAGAGCCCTTTCCATGAAATCTGACTGTGTAACCATTTGCTATGAATAATGAATTCCTCCTCCATGTAATTGTCTCTGACTGAGTTTCTTTTGTTTTTGAATAATACTGCCAATAAAAACCTACCTCTTTGCAAAACCCCTATTGCTCAACATGATGTCTCAAAGATTCTTAAAGATAGAGTTTCACAAAGTTATTGTTCCAATTATAGAGAGTCATGTTGGGAGCAGTATTGCATAATTTAATACAACTGTGTCTGGTTATGAAGATCCAGAGCTAAGTTTCTGTGCTGAACACCAAGTTAAATCCAGGTACGTAGGTCACTGCTGGATATCCATGCCCCCCTTTCCACAGCTGAATCTGGACAATTTAGGTTTTGTTTCTGTCCATTTTGTTTTACTGTGAAACAACCAGCTGAGAAACGTCACGAGAGGTCATTGCAAGATATACTGTATGTAGTTAAGATGCTCGCTGTACAGAACCCATTGGAAAATCCTCTGGGCTTCATAAAGTAAGACAGAGGTGAAGTAAGGTTAGCAGAACTGTAACATACTGATTTCTTATGGCCCTAGAGTAAGATTTGCCCAGAGTCACATGCTCTTGTTGACCCAGATTTCCAAGCACCTTGTGCCAACATTATCTTGACTTATGAGACATTTTTATCCAAACTGTGCACTTTCCTAACATTTATTTTTTTATATATGCAGTAGCAAGTGACAATAACCAGGATACTTGTCAGGATGCTTTACTTAATCTGCTGTCATCTGAAATAGGACTGATTAGGCCCCTAATGTAGAGCTTACTGAAATGACCCTCAGCAGGTACAAAGAGAAAAAGATCATGAATCTTCATGTGTCACATGATGAAAGACTCAAATCAAGTGACTGTTGACCTGATGACAATCAGGCCATAATAGATCTCTTTTTGATATAAAACAGGCAGGCTGCTTTGCTCGCTCACAATGCCACATCATGTGATAAAAATACTCCGGTGTTAACAGAAACATGGACTCAAATCAGTCCCGTAGCTTATGGCATCTAGTAGAACATACACAGTTCTTTATTCAGACAAGCCTTGGCTGATCAGCGGTAACATGCTCATTGGCTTTCAGTTCAGTAAACATTCAGTTTAAATTACATTGGAAAGCATTGTCTTGGCTGATACTACACGTCAGCTAAACATGATTTGAAAACGGATTTTGGCATTTAAAGTTTCACTTCTTGAAGTAAAACAGGCCTGTATCGCAGAGTGGATCTGTAGCACCTGTAATGTTAGCCACACCCTTTCAACATTTGTATTGGCAGTGTTCTTGGCAAGTTCTGGGTGAGTGTCCAGTCTGCTTTTCATCAGTCAATGACAGATTTCACTTTACTAACCAGAAAGTTTGTGTCAAACCTCAATTGGACCACAACTCCTGTAACCAAATCCGACTGGAGGGTAATCATCTGTAGCGTCCCATCATCGTCTGCACCTCAGATATGCTGATTTACATTGTGTTAAGTGTTCACATCTAGGAGGACATTCATTAATCAAGAGGGTCACTTTTATGTTTGAGACGACAAAACTAATCAAAGCACTTCCTAAACTTTTGCGTATTAATACATGTTTTCTTTGATAAGATCTAAATAAATCGGGTAAATCTGTGTCCACATCAGTGGGGTTTTTTTTTGCATTGCATTGCAGCCATTATCTGGTGAGGAGTGGGACAAACAAAGCCCTGTTAGTATACTTGGTTGCAGCAGTTTAAACATACGGTCTGCCGGACACACAGGCATTCTCAGTGACAATTTTTCAGTATAAAATAGTGATTTTATTGCTGCTTATAAATCTTACCAGGGCAAACAGTAATTCCTGTACTGCTGCATTTATGTCAATCAAATCACTTATGCTTGCAAAGTTGAAGTTGAATACAAATCCCTTTTTGTGTGTGTAAAATGCCAGCTTAGAGTGGACAAAACTAAGGTTGAGAGTGTCAAATTTTGTTAGTTTAGACAAGGGCTGTGTTCGAAATAACATACTAACGTACTGCCTACGGCATACTCAATCAGTATGTACTGCCTACTGCCTACTAAATGAATGATTAAGTATGTCATTACCAGCAGAATGTATACACTGACTGCATCACATGACTTGTAATCGATCACAACATTACCGGTCCGAGCTAAGAGACACAATGCATTTTGGGGCGGTTGAGTATGTCCAGTAAGCTCACGCCGCATACTCAGGAACTCTTGCTATTATAGGTCTGGTCATCTGGGTATTTCTCGCGTACACACAATCTATGCAGTTGAAACGCACTACATACTCAATTTGACATCATACTTAGTATGAATAGTGTGTTAGTATGAGATTCCGAACACATGTAGCCAAGGTCTAGGTAAAGTATTACTCTGCAAAAAAGATATGTGTTGCCTCTCTGAACTGACTCATACCATGTCTGACACAAAGTGAGGATGGATTTGCCCTGAAGGTGTTAATCACCGTCTTCAAAGGATACAGACAAGGCAAACTGATCTAGCTGAAACAGGATTCACTTACAGTGTTTTCAGACCTATAGTTCGTTTAATCTGGTCTAAATCAGTTGATGAGTTTCTAAACTTGGAGTGTTTCCTCTTGGTTCGGTTTCTTTTCACTCAGAGAAAAATCCAAGCGAACTAAAATGCATCACTACAAACCACGTGAGAACTTGCACTCTGCTTATTGGTCAGATGTTTCTGGGGTGGGAGCAAGAAAGTAAATACAGGAGGAAGATTCCTGTCTTCTGGATTAGTGTATATTTCTGTATATTCCTGCCTTCATACCAAGGGTTAAGCTAATACCACCAGAAGTGCTTCATCAATGCTTCACTGCTAACCTGACTCTGTTGTCTGGTGGTTAAATGAGCGGTAGAAGTCAATGATAATTCAAACCACTAATTTCAGGTTGAAATACATTCAGCAATTTTGTGCATATCATCATGTTGAAAATGTTCTATATATGATTGACTGATATGCTGTCAGAATTGTGAGTAGAGTTAACTTTAAAAAAATCATTTGAAGACACAGAGATGTAGAAATTGTTTCAGGGTGGCAAAAGAAATGAAAAGTAAAAAGTATGATAATGAGAGAATGGACACTAAACAAGGGAGACAGGGATGTAGAAAGAAAGTAATTACTGAGAGACTTTAGTTTTTGGGTCAGAGAGAATTAGTGTGAAAGGCCACGGAGTGAGGGATCAATGGGTCGGTCAGCGGGTCAGAGAGGGGGTGGGATGTGGTGGCTGGAACCTCTGGATTATTGATCACTGCAGACACCAGTCCATCTCACCCTGGACAGCTGTGGCTTGTCCACTCTGACCTGTGGATGAAATATACGTACACCTCAACAGCATGAGCTATATTCTCTCTGCTTTATCTCCACCAGGCCTGCTGGGAGAGGAATGAAAAAAGAAAGGCCTGACAGGCCTTCTCTTTAACGGCTGTTACAAGACAGGACTGCGGAGCCTTTAACATGAAAGCTGAAAAAGTGCAATTTAAATACCTCCACATTGGCTACAAAACCATGGCTACTCTTTTAGCCTCTTATCACTAACTTAGCAGGTATCCTCTAGGATGGTTGGAATGACAGCACTGAAGGATTCTCTTTGTAGTGTAAAAGTAGGAAGCAGGGTTTACAAATCAGTGACAGTGATGTATCTGGGAGATAAAGAGCCTCTCTGTGGGGGTGCTTTGGTCTCTGTGGTACTGTACTGATGGAGCATTATGGGTGAAATCACAAAGGCATTACTTTTTGGTCAAGCTATAATGCTTCATATGCAGATTAATGACTCTTATGGTATCAATATATGCTTTATTGTAGTTTTTTTCCTAATTTCTGTGTTAACTACGTTTTATTACCTTAAACGTCCTCATATCACAAAGTATCATTGTTGAGGTTGATAGAAAACATGCTGCTTTTGACAATTTTGCTTTGAGACTTTTACAGGAGCTTCCAGGGGCCTTTACGAGATTTCAAAATAAAAGTCAGACGATATAAGTCATCATATTACATTATCCACCTCCATTTTCATATCAACAGATCCCATGAGGTTCTAATCCCTGCGCTGGGAGAGATTCAGACCAACGGAAGCAGAAGAAACCGAGGTGGATGACTTCATGACATGCAGCTGGGAAAGACAATATTGACAGCTGACTCCTGATAAAACAATTCAGGGATATGCATGCCAAAAACTGGAAGTGTTGTTTCAAAAAGAAATGGTAGTGAAATCACTGAGGAAACAATAGTGATAAAATGTTCAGTAGAGTATGATTGCCAGTAATTTGGTGCGTAATGATGAGCAGAGTTGTTGCAAACTGTGACTCAAATATTCATCTGAAATGAAAATTAAAATCATCACATCATCATTTTGCAGCTCTTTCATACAGGACTTTCCAGCTGATTCTGCGGCCGTAGACCTGAAGGGTCAAATGTGACCCTTAAACTTCTGGGATCCCAGACCTGACATTCTGACTCTGACCCCTGAGGCTAGAGATCACGCGGGCGATTATGTCTGGCCACTGACCACGTCTGAATCAAAGGAAAAGCAGGGCTTTGGTTTATGTGCCAGTATGTTATGCAGGTAATTATGGCCATCCAGTCAAAAAATCAAGTTGGATGAAATCAGGTGGTTTGTGTCGTATGTGTGTGTGAATTTCTGCATGAGAGAGCTGCTGCGTCTCGCACCAAAGGTGGAGGTGTTGCAGAGGGAGAAGAATTTGAGCCAAACTTCCTTTGATCCTGGACTAGCAGGGGTCCAGTTCTGCCACATGTTCGCCTGTCTGTTCAGATAAGAACAACGAGCGCAGAAAGAGGTCCACAGAGTGGTCAGACAGCAGGATATTCTGATAATGTAATGGGTTAAGGCACACATATCATGTGCCAACATCATCAAAGGGTCTTATCCAGATCTCAAATAAGATGAGAGATAAAATGTGAGTGCTTTTATTGTGTTATTGCAGCAGCAGAACCAGAATCAAGAAATCTCAAAATGAAGACAACATGAAGATAAAGATAATTAAAAGGCTAACATAATATTTAGCCTACAACAATAAAGCTAAAACAGGAATAACGACAGGGTGGATAAGCAGCAGCCTTGCTTGTTGCATAGCAACTTTCCTCTTTGTCCTTTCTTTCTCTCATGCTCTGCTTGGTAAAACCCCAAAAAGCAGAAACACTCTTATACACTCTTATAATTTGTATTAACGTAATAAGTATTAAACCACAGCATATCCCTTTAATGCAGATTTCCAAAGTGCATGTGTTCCTGAGTTCATATCCAGTTCATCGTGTGTCATATTGTGTCTCCCATATTTCCCATCACACCGCACTGTTTGAGAATAATCAGCTGGTGCAGCATTAGCTTAGTGGTAAAACTAATGTAAGTGTTTATTTTTATTAAATTCAGGTTGTATTTTTCACACAGGTACAACCATGTGGTGAAGGAAAACTGATAAGTGGTAAATGGTCACAGTGGGAACTTCCACACCCTCTAATTTTAAACACCATCTTGCCATGACTACGGTCATGGTTATCACTGAAAATGTCTGATTCGCAGACGAGTGATACGTACATAATTTCTACATGTCTTCTGATTACCCTTATGTGGACTTTTTACATAACACACTTATGATATATGGAGGGCAGGGCTTTGGTGGAACATCAGTAACTAATGTCATGCTTGTGATCATTATTCACCCACTATGTGCTCTGTGACTGTTGTGCAGTTGAGTTAAGGCTTGCCTGGCTTGGGGAAGTGTGTTTGCCGTGTGAAGGTATTGTGATATAGCATGCAGAAGGCCGTCCTCCGCCTGTTCTCCCATCTCTTGTGTCACAGTGACTGTTTCATTTGTTCACGCTGAACCTTTCAACTAACTCAATCAAAACTTGGGCTGTCCTTTAAAGGAGAATTAGGAAAGGTACTGTTCTGGTAGCTGCAGCTCTATAAAGAAACCCTGGTTATTTGTTTCTGAAGAAGAAAGAAGAGAAGACATCATTGGGTAATTCTTAGTCAAGCACAAAATACAAAGGGAGTTTCCTGAGTGTTCTCAAACCTGACACTCTCCGCTGCAATTCATAGTATTATGCAGCTTCTGCATTATTTTATTGACCATCCAACATCAAAACAGGATTTCGTTGAATTTCTGCACATAACACACAGCAGTCCTGTTCATTAGGGCAGTGCAATAGGTAGTATACATTTACCTCATCCACATACAGCAGGCAATGGACTAGGTGACTAATAATAATAGTAATAATATAATAGCAAACAGCTTACCTTCATTACTGTCAAAGTACCTTTTTTGTTTTTGTGACATTTTGCATGAGGCACAAAGTTTCTTATCATTCCCATAAAAAGAAAAGCTAAATTGCAATAATGTCTCTGGGATTGCATTTTGGTCAGTTAGAGTTAAGTAACATTATTTTGCTTAAGGTTAACTCAAGGCACACTAATTGGTATTGCCTCACAATAACAAGGCATGGGTAAGTCAAAGGCAAAGTAAACTTTATTAAGCTTTGGTTTGAGTCCACACAGTTTTTGGTATTTATGATAATGCAGATTCTCTCATAACAAAAAAAAAAGAACAGTTTAGATTTGTTACTTGTAAAACAAAGTTCATGTAAATTTGAACATCTACAATCCCATCACAACCAGGCAAACTCCATCTGCTGAAGAAGATTGTGTGCTATGATTGAAATCACTACAACAGCTACTAAGAGAACCTTGTGGTGTGACCTTTTTGTCAATGTTCGTATGAATTTATTGGTTTAATTGTGCCATTTATTGGCAGTGGAGCAGGTTGTGACACCCCATCACAGATCAGTTTCTTTGGCTGTTTTAAGCTGTCATGTCCTTGCTGTCTTTGTGGTAGAGATCCATAACGTCCTGTGCAGTGAGCTGCAACATCCCACTAGTGTCTGTCTCTGTTCTTATCATTTACAATCAGTTGACTGCAAAAACAGACAAAAATGTTTAAGTTAAAAGTTACAAACTAATAGAAATTTTACTGTTAACCTTAAACCACTTTTATATGTGTATGCTGACGACTAACAAGGTAATGACTATCCATTAGGCCATAGAAAATGTTAACGTAATAACACATCATTTAGGTCAGTAATATGACTCATAATTCTAATGGAGAACTTGCTCCATCCTTTGTGGAATCCATTACAGGAAGCAGTGCACGTCGAGGTCTGTTTCCCTTTAATAACTGCTTCCAGTGTCACAGCTGGTGCTGTTAGTGAAAAATGTTATCATGCTCATTTACCAGACAAAGGCTGGGTTTTCACTGCTGCATCTGGAAGTGTTTTCAACACTTCTTGCTTTCATGCTTTAGATACAAAATTGAACTCAAGGCCAGCATTTGGGTAATGAGCAATGTGTCTTTACCAAGGAGAGTCAGATAGAGAACAATGTTAGTTCAAGTGTTTTAAGCTCAAAATACCTATTTGTCAGTTAAAACTGGAATGTCATTTTATGTGTGTCATTGAGTGTGAAGCGTGGCAGAACAGATTTCCTGAACAATTGAAAATAAATGTGAAAACGTTGATTATGACTAAGCATTTACTCTAAAGAATTGCTGGAAATTACTAACATTTATGTCATCTACTGCGTAACGCTTCACAAGTTAAAGTTTGACATCTCTTGGCAATAGAAATCAGTCTTCAGGCCAACTTGTGTGGAAACATAGCTAAAGGAAAAAACAATCCTGAAACACAGCATTCATGACAGTTTTGACAATACGCTGTATGCCAATGATTTTAAAGCCAATCACTCCACAACCAACCAACCAATACCACCAGTTTTCCAGCAACAGTGAAAACACAGTCAAAAGGAGCTCATTAGTAACTTACAGCTGTCATTTAGCTCTCAGATAAAAGCCACTTAGTCCCCTAAGTAAGACCATTACTCTGAAAATAACAGCTCTTTGAAGCAGAGGAGGGGACAGCAGAGGCAGTAAAGAATGACCAGCAGATTTCCTGCTTCACACAGGTCATTCAGACCTGCTCGGCTATATGAGTGTGTGTTAGACTGTAACTGATCGAGGGGAAGTGTGAGAGAGTGTTCATCAATGAACCAATACTCATACATTTCTTTAATCTTGCAATGTCACTGCACTTTTACTATTTGTTTTTTTTGTGTTTGTTGTTTTACTTTTGAACTTCTGTATACTGAAGTATACAATACTACTGTTTTCTCATTTTAAGTTCAATGCATATTACAGTAACAGTATAGTAACACAGTATGCTTTAACTTGAGGAGATGGACGTAATAAATTGTAAAGCAAAGCTAATGGAGAATACAAATGAGAGGTCACTTAGGCATTAAAGGGTTAGTCCAACAATTTACTACTGCACTTCCATAAAGATGGGGGACTTGTTAAAGACAGATTTTAAAAAAGAATGGTCAAAATTGAAGCAATAGAGGCTGAGATATCCTGATTTTTAGTCTTTAGCGAAGGGTCAAACCCCCAAATATCCTACATTTCCCATGATGCAACTCAATGGCTTCTTTCCCATGTCTTCCAAACTCCACACTTTCGGTCTGTAATGCAGGTTTTCTCTTCAAAATGTCATGCCTGTGTCCGAAACCACTCCTTCGTTCACTCCTCCATTAGTTTACTCAACAGTGAGCACTAAATTGAGATTACTACTCATCATCATTTTGCGTCATCACTGTCGCACTATGGTCATTTTCTCATTTATGAAATGCAGCACAGTCCATGCCATGGACACTACTTTTTTCATTCCATTGTTGAATTTTTGAGGGCACTACATAGCGGATACATTGTCACACTCAGAATTCAGACTCTCAAATAAAATGGCGGACAGTGCACGATATAGTAATTTGGGAGTAATTTCGGGCACAGCCTGTCTGAAGCCCAAACTTTATTAAGCTCCCTACAGAGCCAGAAGACCTTATACAACTGTCTTCACAGAGTAGTACTCCTTATAACAAGTAAACTGAACTTCATGTGTAAAGTGCCCCTTTAACATCCTTAGTTTTTAAGATATAACCTTCTATATACATGGTGGCAGTGGTTAGCACTGTCACCCGTAGGTGTGACTGTGAATGTTTGTCAGCTCTGTGATTGACTGGCGACCAATCTAGGATGTACCCCACCTCTCGCCCAATGTCAGCTGGGATCGGCTCTAGCTCCCCCATGACCCTCTGAGGATAAGCGGTATAGATAATGGGTCGAACCTTCTATACATTTTTTTTTTTTTTTTCATATGGACTGCTCCAATCCATGACACATAACGTCAAACAGTTAGTTCAACAAGAGTCCAATTTCTTGGCATCAGAATTGTGAAGTTGTTAAAGAAGATGGATGTCTCTCAGAGGACATCAAGGGGGGCTCTGATGACATATTTCATCTGGAATTATATATGGAGCAATCAATCAATATGAATGTTTAATTTCATGTTTTCTTCAATACTCTGAAGATCATTACTCATGGTCACTTGGACTGATCCTTGAGCTGAGTTACTAAGTGTCAGGACACTGACAAGTTTCTAATCATAAATCATGTCTTCTATAGCTCCAGTCATTTTTGAATAAATATGATCAAAACAAAAACTGTGACTATAGCCCCAGTTCTACGCTGAATCTAAACTGTACTGTGAAATAAAGACCATTTGAACACCTAACTCTATTCTATATTTATAGTGAAAGGTATAAATAAAGCTCAAATTTACATAGTATAAAATACTGACTGGGCATTTAATCTGATTTCCTTAGTATCTTTTATTGTGTTTCAGAAAAAGTTGCAGGAGCAGATGACCCAGATGTGATGGTGGTGTGGTATTTTACACAAATGACAACACGGCAACACTGATGTGTTATGAGCACATCACAGCATCCTCTGCTCCCAGCAAACAAGGCGCTATGTAAACACTGATGGACGATCCTAACCCAACCTTATTATCATCTGTGTGCTTGAAACCATTTAAACTGTTACTTTAATTTGATTATACAAATATATTAACTTAACCCTAATGTTCTTTTTGGGGTCCTGGAGACCCAGAGCCCTCCTTAACGGCTCAAAAAACATACCTAACATTGTTTTGTCACCTTGATACTTCATGACTTTTCCTCATTTCATGAGAACTGCTTAGAAATCTGATTTTGAACTGATGATGTTTCAGAAGTTCGCTACAGACAATGACAAATTACTTCTGTTTGGATTCTCAGAGACCAGATGTGATTTGTGATTTTATTTTTCAGTTGCATTTCATATTACACACAACACATATGTCAAGGAATTAACCACTTATAGCAAATGGTAGTTTGGTTTGGTGGACATATCTGCTGTTTGAGGGAGCTCTTAATTCTGTTTAGAGAGCTAATTCCTCATAATAAAAACATACATGAACATTAGATCTTAGTTCAATCAACAATACGAACTACCGCATACTGTGGGGAGGAGGTTGGAGTGGTGGAGGGAGGGAGCTGCGGCAGCAAACGTGTGGGAATGAGCGTGATCATCAGAGTAACAGTGATAGTTATAATGTCCACGCTGTACACCTGCATGGATATGATTGGATGTTACTAGCCATGCAGCTGTGAATGAGCCAATCATTGTGAAGCATATTGCAAACAGCTGATGCCAATGATGCCAATTCACCTGCTTTTTGCTCATTTGTTCATTTTTGTTGCATCTTTAGCCCCGTTCAGACATGCTTCTCGTTCTGTAAATGTGATGACAATTTAACATGTCAGTTTCATGTCTGAATAAGCACCAGAGTCACTTTTACGTCAAAGTCACGACTGCAATCCAACTAGGTCGGAACTAGCAACATTTCCGTAACACTCTGAACAAGGCACGCATCTGAATTGTACGGAGCCCCGGAGTGGCCATAGAGAGAAAAAATATATATCGAGTCTACATTTTACTACATCGAGCGCTCGAAATGCTATTGCATGCGCACGAGATACAATTCATTTCCACATTTTGATTAATTCGTGCACATGAGATACAATTCATTACCACCTTTTTGGTTAATAATTAAATTAAATCATTAAATAATTTTGGCAGTGCACAAGGCCAAGTCATTCATTTAATTAAACTTTACTTTAGCTTGGGGATGAGTTATCAAGACATGTTGACAACACTTGCTTTGCATGGGATTATTGTTAGTAAAAGGCAATTTACGAGGATTGAGAGCTTGTGGATTATATCATCTGCGATATAATGGCTTTGAGGATGCTATCGATTTTATAGTTGGTCAACTGGAAGGCCCTGGAAAGCTTCATGGGTACCGGTGGATGTGTGCAAAGTGTTAGGAGCGAGGTATCCGCATCAGGAGAGCAGACGCGAGGATCCTTCTTTCTCTGCTCGAGCCAGTCAACTCTCAAGCTCACCAGAGACGACATCTCATCCGGAGGCGGTATTTTTCACAAGGGTCTAATTTCATATGGCACGTAGATTCTGTCACAACCCAGGCTCAGTGGGCTAGACAAAGAGGGAGACCACACACGATTTAAAGTAATTCAAACAATATTTTATTTGCAACTAAAACTAAAACAAAGTAATAAATGAATCTTTAGTCTGTAAGTCAGTAGAGGGTGCAATGTTGAATGTGTGTGTGTGGTGTGAAGGCAAAACCAAGAAGAAAACCAAACCAAAAGGGTAGATGGTGATGGTGAGAGAGCGAGACAGAGTGAGGAGCCAGCTTAAATAACCTAGGCCCAGCCTGCCCAGGTGCAAGACATCAAGTTAAATGGCTTCGCCCATCTCTACCTGCAAAGGAAAAAACAAAACAGCAGGAGGAGCACTAACAGAGTCAGAGGTGGTCACAATTCCTACGACAATGTCAAGCATTATGGAATATGCATTAATGGATGCATAGACGGATATTCCCATAGGGTTATATGGCTAAGAGCAGCCTTCACCAACAGCGATCCAAGAGTTATTGGAAGCTACTTTGTCAAAGCAATAGAGCAGGCCGGAAGTTACCCAAGGCTTCTACGCACTGATGGTACAGAGAATGTTGTGATAAGAGACATCCAACAGTATTTGCGGTGATATGAAGAAGATGACTGAGCAGGAGAAAGGAGTTATATAACAGGAGCAAGCATGGCAAACCAGAGAATAGAGCGCTGGTGGGGACTGATGAGAAACGAAGGGGTTGAACACTGGATCCAACAACTGGGAGAACTCAAGGATGAAGGGCTTTTCAGCGGTGATTTCCTCGACAAAGCACTTCTCCAGCTGTGCTTCATGGCAATCATTCAGGTAAAACAATATGACAGCGATCTGACAAGTGTTAGCTGCAGTTAAACACAGATCATGCCATAACCTACCCCGCCCCCAATAATTAATGTTTTCGTTGTGGGTTGTTATGTGGAATTGTGATAGGGATTGTAATGTAAATGATACAGTAAATATCGGGAAATGGTGAATGTACACACTTTAAAATCACAGGACTAATTTTGAGACTGTCATGTCTCGTCGATTGTGTTAAGTTTCATGTTTCTGTTTCCTGTTCTGGCGTGTCTGTTTTATTTGGAAAAGTCTACCTTTCCTCTCGTTTCTGGTCCCTTTACTTCCTGCCATTGTGTGTTTCCCGCCTGTGTGATTGTTTGCCCCGCCCTGATTGTTTCCACCTGTTCCCCTTTACCTCTTGTGTGTATATATTGTCGGCGTTTTCCTTTGTCTCGTTGCCAGATCGTAGCTTGTGTGCAAGCCTTCATAGCATGCTCTTGTTACCTCGACTTTATTGGATGGAAGAACTCTTTATTCTGAATTAAAACCTTTAAAAACTCTACCTGATCTTGGCGTCCTGCATTTGGGTCTACCTGCTTCATCAGCCGGCGTAACAGAGAGTCAATCATGTTGTATGCATCCACACCACTGTACGTATTGATGGCAATGAGCTGCCAAGTGCACCCACTGTAGGACTAACCTATAAAATCAACCTGACTTAAATTCTTCACCGAAATGAACCTACGCTGAACACACAGTCTGCCCACGATGCGTAACGAGGCACACATAAGAGTTTGCCGAAAAACCTCAGTCCGTTTTCTGACAACTTGCCAGACAGTACAAAAACAATGCATATATTAAAGGTCCACGGTTAATGCATGAACATGGTTAATACAGAATGGAAGAGAGCAAACCCATAGACAACGGCTGAGAGTTACTGAATGTTTTAGAAAAAAAGAAAAAACATATATACAGCTGGCACATAGCTCTTTTTTCATTTCGGGGATAGCAAAAGGTGTCGTTGAATGAGTTGTGTGCGTCTTTACGTGCAGTGGGTATACTTGGATTAAAAGATGAGCATGAATTAACCAAAACGTGGTAACGAATTGTATCTTGTGCGCATGAATTAACCAAAAAGGTGGGAATGAATTGTATCTCGCAATAGCATTTCGAGCCCTCGATGTAGTAAAACGTGGCCTCGATATATATGTTTTTTCTCTCTATGGCCACTCTGGGACTCTGTAGAATTGAATGTCAGATGAATTAAAAGCACATCTTGTTTGCCTTATTAAGAGCACTGTAATAAATGTATCCCTTTATGTTAGGGGATTCACTAAGGATAAATGGATAGATGAAGCCAGCAATGTTACATATTCCATGTCTGATAAGGGTTTTAATTACACTGTAAATCTGTGCTGAAACGTGCATTCAACAGAAACTCTGTTGCCCGTCACTAAGTACGGTATACACTTGTGACACATGTACTAATGTAATGTGAGTACTTTTTGGCTTGTAATATTATAATCTCTCTGTGCTGCCATGTTGCAGACATATGGAGCTTTTGTTAAATGCTGCTCATTGTCCTGTGGGGGTGGGGGTGGGGGTGGGGATGATTGAATACATGTCAACTGTAATTCTCACAGGTTGTGGCCCTGAGGTCTGTGTGACCTCACATAACACCAAGCAGAGGGTGAGAGGTCGACGATCGAGGAGGACGGGGGCCACTGGCGGAGAGGAGAGGGGATGGGGGTGGGGTAGATATGGAAACAGTATGGGGAAAGAAACAAAGAAAGGAGGGACAGAGAGAGAAACAGACAGAGGGAACTATGTGGAGAGAGTTATCCTTTAAAACTTTTTAAATTACTCCTCTAATTCTGCATGGTGGTCTGGTCTTAGAAATCACCGTAGTTACAATACCACAAAAAGATGGGTGGGGTATCCCTGTCCAGACCCCACTCTTTCTGCCTCTCAACACACACACACACACACACACACACACACACACACAGTCTCTTTTGCGCTGAGGCATTCATGTTCTACCACAACTCTCTAATGAGTACACACACTCACTGAGCAAATCAACACAAGTACCATCCTGATTGCTTCAATCTTCTGCTCTTCCTCTCTTCTCCCCCTAAAAATTAAGTCCCTCTCTCTTGCTCAGTCTCTTTCGTTCTGTGAAAGTGCAGAGCTGATGTTTGTGTGTGTGTGTGTGTGTGTGTGTGTGTGTGTGTCTCTGATTATAGGTTCCATCCACAGACGATAGCAGCTGACCAGGTCATGGTGGCATTAGTGGAAACTCTGAGCCAGCACTCAGAGGAAGGAGGGAGGAGGAGGAAGATGCTTTCCTCTTAGGGTTCAAAGGTTATTTCTATCCATTACCAACACTACTCCACCTCAACTGACTGTCTGTGTGGAGGCTGCAGAAAGCGTCTTTACTCTTCTATTGCTTCTATTGCTAAAATACTGAAAAAAGAATAAAGAATGATCTCAGCTCAGACAACTACAAATGACTACAAATTAGTCAGAATTGCGCCATTTTAAAAGGAATAACATTGAGAGTACTACATTAAAATGCATATACATTTTATGACTTTTGACATTTTTATCCTTTATGTTAAATGTTTGACTTCATCAGAGTCTGAAAACATTACTTAGTGAGTGCATCTCACTAAGTTCTGTTTCGAACCTGACTCCAAATGGATCAACCAATCAGCTTGCTTGATGCTTAGGGCTGCATAATGTGTTGTTGAGGTTTAGGAGTGTGTGTCGGCTCCCCTGCGAGCCTCCTGCTGTAGATTTATGCTGCAGATTTTGATTTATAGTTCAGCGTCGGATTACTCCTGATGACAACACTACAACAACACTACATGATGATACATGAGACATAGTAGAGACATAGATACCATAGTAACTGCGTTTACATTCTTCATTCACTTTGTGATACAGAGCGACAGTGGGAAGGTCCACCCTGTTTCATGACAGAATATGGGACTATTCCGTGCAGTTGCTGTATTTATGTTCTCTCATTCACTGTGATAGAGCGTTGATTGTGGTCAGCAGAAGGTTTGCGACAGATGTGCATTACTGAAAAAAAAGAAGATACGTTTTTCTCAACTTGCTTCCTGTCTTCAAGCTCAACAATATCTACCAGCATGAGAAACTTAGAGAAGAAGAAACACAGGCAGCCCAAGCTGACCAATCACAGTTTTTGCGGTCTCCACGTGGTATCTCGATAGCCGCCATAGCACTGACATGTAGTTATATTTTTGAGGAGGTGAACATCAGCTACAACATAGCCTACGGCATAGCTACATGCAAAGTCTCCGTAGCTACGCTGTAACCTCTTAACACACAACTTTAAATCCATCTTTACAATGCAGTGTGGAGTGCAATTCAATTCAACTTCTATTGTGTAAACCTTTGTTGTGTTATACCTTTAAAAAAAAGTTATAATGGTTTTCCCTGTGCTTAATCACTATCTATTCAATGATCTATGTAAAATGTGTTTGCACATACAGTAATGGTTCTAAACCATTGAGATGAGGTTGGATGTTGCATTTAAGGAATCTAACTGTATAGCATTTTTCGATTTTATGGAAAATTCAACATTTATTTAAACTTTTAGCTCCTTTGCTTCAAACAAGGTTGCAGTGAGAATGCATTACATCACCAGTCACTAAAGATCTATGATTGGTTTACTTGTTCTTACTGCTTTTGGTCACACTAGTGTCATAAATTGGGGCTCTAAATTTCACTACACCTAAAGGGGGGACACTGCTGAATCAACTTTTATATAATATCCATTCCAGCAGCCATTTGACCATAAGTTTCATTGGCAAGTTCAAGCATTAATCTGGGTGTAAAAGGATTAACATTTTCCCCAAGATCGTGGCTGTAGCCTGGTGAAAACACTAAAGTTTAAACACCTCTGCAGCCCTCTCTGCTATGCTTGTCTGTGTGTGATGTATCTATTAAAGTGTAAGATAACAATCAAATTTACTGCTTTCTAATGAGTAAAGGTCAGTGCTTGACTTTTGCCCTTCGTAAATATTATTCCCTCCTGATGACTTCCTGCATTTTTGGGGAAGATTTTCCCCATTTTCCTAAATTTGGGAAAATCACAGCTTAACATACGGCCCTCCAGAGAGACATGAGGAAATCATAGACTGCAGGTTGCGACGTATTTAAGAGCAGAGACACGTGGTACCAATTGGACCTGAACTCCTGGAGTAACACTTATGTCAGGGAGGAAAGCCAACATAGCCTGCTCTGTGTGTGTGTGTGTGTGTGTGTGTGTGTGTGTTGGATATTTCTATACGACTGTGTCACGCCCAACTCAAACCATGTCGTGTGTGTGTGTGTCTGCACTTGTGTCTCTGACATAATCCCACCAGTCACAAGACCCAATGTCAACATCCAATCAGTGGTCTGTTTTTTGGTAATTTTCTGATTGAGCTATCTAGAAACTGCACACCCTAAAACCACGCCTCGAGATGCCGGTGATTTGCGACTGCGGTTAAACTACACTGAGTTCTGATTTATTACACCCACCCATTTAACTACACTCAATCAAACTTTCAGCTTCTTTACGGCCCATCCCTTGGACATGGAGTCTTTTTTTATATCTGACCCAGTTTAAACCCACGTGTTCACTTTTAACACTAGAAAGTTATGCTTTTGAACACACAAGCTGACATATGTCTCCTGCAATAAATCAAATTATGTAATTTGTTATGCTTTTACAACAAGCACACTGTGAAGTTTTATATAAGCAACAAACAAACAAACGGGATGGAGAAAGATAGCTCTTTTTACATTGCACATTTACCTTTTGCTGTTCTAAAAGCACAGGAAACATTTGGGAAAAGTCACGTCCACATTTGAGATAAATGAAGTTACAGTGCTGGAGACTTTCAAATCACAGTGCCCAGTCTTTGGCCGTTCTAAAAGTCCAAAAAAGATAACAGAAAATGATAAGTGGAGCGAACTGTAGACTAGTGATTCCCAACCAGGGGTACTTGTACTCCAGGGGGTATCCCTGCAGTTGCCAGGGGGTAGCTCAACTAATTTAAAAAAATATTAATAAAAATATTGAGTCAGCTGTGACATCCTGTGTTGCAAAGGAGAGTACATGACAAGTAGCTGGCAAGTGAGTAGAGAGTAAGCTAAAAGAAATAAAGGAACAGTTAAAATAGTTAGCAAAAAGTAATGGATGAAATGTCCAGCTTCTGCCACTCTAAGTGGTAGTAGTACAAATGCTAATTTGACTGACCTAAACATTGCCAGGTCAGTTGTATGAAAAAAAAAGTTGTCACATTATCCACTTTTCTATTGTTAAAAGTGTTTTTTAAAATCAGTTTAAAGGAGCACATTTGGAACATGACAGGTGGTGCTGATGAAGGGGTACTGTAGTTTTTCTGATGGTGCTGTGGGGGTACATACAACATACTGTTGTATATTGTGTTGGTTGATTCAAATGCTGCATGACCAAAGGGGTGATGAGAGAGATACGTATGGTCTTGGGTTTAAAGAACTTCACTTCAAAGAGGTCACTGTAAGACGAGTAAAACAGTACACACGAGTGCACGCATACAATAATTACAATAATAATATTTGAAGAGCAAGAGAAGACAGCTAGCTACAGTATTTTCAGCACCATTACACACCTGCAACCTTTCATCCCCACACCTGGAGCTACAATAGTGCAATACTGGCGACACTGATAAAGACAGCTGAGAGTGATAGAACTGGAAGCTGTGACTTATTAACACAGTTAGGGGTGAACAAGCTTTACTATTGTTTTAAAAATCTGAGTGTATTTTCTATGAAGATACATGAGCTTGTGGGGACTTGGACACTGGACTTTCCCAGGATTTTGGACTGTTTAATCCACCATTCAAGTTCATATTATGATTCTTTTGCTAGTGCTGACAATATTATTTTTTTTAGACCTCACCTTTAATTATAATAATGAGATCCCCATATTAACTAAGAAGACCCACAAAAAAGACAATATAAGCATATCACCAGCGTTATACCTTGGAAATACAAAGACTCGAGCTAATGATTTAAATCAAGTTATCAAAACTTTGAAGCATGGAATGGATTCCCAAAAAAGATTATAGAAACGATCGTGTTAAAACTGTGTGAAAAAGCTTGCAGTAACTCCAAGATGGACTGTGGATCCATCTACCATTTACTGGAAAAATTAGCCAACAAATCCAGATAAAGCGAACATGCAAGGACCCAACTGACTGATACTATGAACTTCCTTAACAATCGGACTTTGAAACCTGGAACAAGCTTGGAGACTTCAATTTAAACATCTATGGACAACATACAAAAGCACAGAAATAGTTGATCAACGCAAATACTGGGCCATTTTACTTCTTAAAGAAGTATTTACCATCAGCAGATACAAACCTTTCTTGAACAGCTGTCTAAAAGCTTCTAAGGAACTAAGTCGTTTACATGATGTTTAGCATTAGACGTTGATGTTCATATTGACGATATCCTGTTGAAGTTCTGCGTAGGCCTGTGACATCACCAGTCTAATGAATGCACCTGAGCAGATCAAACTACTACAAACTAAAAGTTTGAAACTGCAAAAATGCCTCTGCCCTTTTTTGGAGTAACTCTGCTCTCTACTCTTTTTGGGCTGTGTTTAGCGGTAGATGCAGCAATAGATATTCATCATTTTCAACAGGAGAATGACAGCTTTACCGTCCCTGGAAAAGCACCATCCATCATGTTTGTAGATCCGGCATGACAAAACCAAACCTGAATTTCCTCTGCTGCATTATGGGGTTAAATGCTTTGCTCAAAGAACTGCTGACAGCAGTTCACATGGGAAGAGCATCACACAATTCAATCCTGCCCCAGCCGATCCAGGGATTTGAATCTGCCGTATTATATTTTGCTCATAGTGTTGCTCCTCTAATGTTTAAGCTACACTATGGTTGAGGGGTGTCAGTGTGGGGGATTTGTGCTCAATCTCAGGCTGCTATACTGGATAGAGCAAAAGTAAAACAAACCCCAGATTGACATTGTGACATGTTTTGTGAACATAGGCCCACAGTTAACTTATACCTCCCAGGATAATTGCTCAATATATTCCCCAATGCTCTGCTGCTGTTTCCTGCCTGTAGAGTCTCACAGTAGTGGACATAGAACATAGAGATTGTGTGTGTTTCTATAGTAGGTGTGTGGTGCAGTCTGTTGATTTCAATGGAAATTTAATTGACAACAGTTTTCAGTCTTAGCCCACAGTGTATGATGGATATTGTTGAATACTGGCATTGACAGCAACATGGCACCCAGAGCGCAGCTTTTCTTCGGTGATCAGCATGTTCACGTGTTACCATTTACTCCCATCAGCCAGTGCTGTTTTCTGTGAAATGTGAAATGACCTGTTGATATACTCAAGCAGGTAAGGAAATGTTCCAAATGATTCAGCTCAAGAAGAGGCACTCATGCATGCTTAGCTAAAAAGTAACTTACTGTCCTCCCAAGTAGAAATAAAACTACTTCTGCTACTTTGACAGAGACCCAACAAAATGTGTACCTTGCCATGGAGTGCAACAACATACATAAGGAAAAATGTTCAGAAAAGTACCTTTAATCACTCATTGAGGCCATCATTTTGAAAGTTTCCCATGATGTCAGTGACATCTCTGTTCTATACTGTGTTAACTCCCTCTTCCAGGAAGCCTTTAGGTCTGCACGTGATTGTGTATTTCCTTGTTTAAATAAATACTTGAGTATATGAGCTTGTAAATGAAAAACAAAGAGCAGAGTACTCATTTGGCTCCAAACAATATATGGCCCCTGTGACAATAATGTCGCTCACTGACTGGTACAGTCAGGGACAGACCCACTGGAGCTTGGAAACTGTGTTGTTATGGCACCATACATAAACAATGCAGGTCTACTTGGGGTTTCCTACCACAGGCCACACTTCTATTCATCACCTTGCCTCATATAAACACTCACGTTCTGAACGTGATGTTATACAAAAAGGATGCGTATCATGTGAGTTTGGATATTTGAAAAAACATTTCAGAGTTGGCACAAAATATGACATCATTATGAGCAAAACTCTTTGGGTTCATGTCAGTATTGTCAAGATAAGTCAGTTTGATTTTTGTAGCTCAAAATCACAAATTTGCCTCAAAGGGATTTATAATCTATACCACACCCTCAATTCAGATAATGGAAAATTAGAAGATTAGTTAGACAAAGTGACACACACTGACCTGTTCAAACCTATCCATGTTGCATCATTCGATACTGATTCACTTTAAAACGTCATATAATTTCCATGATTTCTGTGTTTTCATTTATAAGGCCTTGTTATCTAAGTTGTCGAGATGCTTAAAGTGGATTTTGCACACATTTACTCTAACACTCAGCCTGTGAAAACAGTTGTATTACATATTCTGTAGCTCTGGAGGATCTTTCCAGAGTTTGAAAAAATAACCCTGATCATGTGGGAAAACTTGTTTCCAGTGCTGTACTACTGGAATTAAATGCAATACAAACTGAAATTAGAGATATTCTTCTGAGGGACTTTAATGTTCTACTTATTGATATTTACAATACCTGTGAATGTTTTAGTTAGTGCGTCTGTGTGTGTGACGACTGCTTTGTGTGACTAAAGTCTCTCTTGTAAAAGAGATCTTGATCTCAATGAGGTTTCCTGAACAAATAAAGTTTAAGTATGATATTAATTTATTTCATGCTTGTGTACATTAACAGATTTTTCCCAAAATAAAGATGAGAGAGTGGAAAGTCCTTCAGAGACCATCCAAGAAATCCACAATCTACTGTATCACCACTGACATATTTCTGGATTTACAAATACGTAACTGCCCTGCGATAACCATGTATATCCAAAATGACAACTTTTCATGAACTAAGGAAATCAGTCCTGTTTTCAGCTTTGCTATGATGCATTTTCAGATATTAAAATTGAGATTTTTTGCAGCCCATAAAGCAACATTTATTCCCCCAGGTTATCTGAATAATGCAAAATCACCAAATTTGGAGATAAGTGGTTTTTGGCATAGCAAATTTGCAACCCTTTTGTTTCCTAATTTTAGTTTTCCAGGTATTATATAGGAGTTCCTGATGATGATGGTATGAGTAACATGAGTCTTGATTTTGGTTGGATATTCCCTTCAGATCGCCTTCCAGAGGAGCTACTGTACATTGCAGACCCCTGACTCTCTGTTCTGTATTACACAGCACTGCCTGCTGGTCAAAGTTGGGAACTGCGGTGAATCAATGAAATGACTGAAATTCCATAACATCCAAGCTCCAGCTTACACGTGCATATGTGCACCTATCATACAGATGTTTGGATTCTTATACAGCTTCCAGCTGTTCTCTTGGTGTGTAACTTCTCCTTTGACGATATTTCCTGATCATATGCATCATTTTCAGTGTCAGGCAATATACACTGGCTCAATCTAAAGCTCAGTACTGAACTTTGAGCTGTGCCAGTTTTCACACCTATATAGGGGTAATTAGAGACAAAAGTTTTAGGTTTAACTGCCTCTCAGGAACATGCTACAATCCTGCTCTGCTCTCAGGTTTGAATGGGGGTATGGACAGCCGGTGTAAGTCTCTCTCTCTCTCTCTCTCTCTCTCCCTCCCTGTCTCTGCTGTCGCTACCTCAGGAGTTTGAATGAGTTTGGATGAGGGGAGTCTCTCTCTCTCGCTCCTCCTTACACCCCCGAAACCATCCCCTCTCATTAAAACAACACGCCAATCTGTTGTAGCCCGGTAAAAGGGGTTTGGGAGCCGCAGCAGCCATAAAGGAGGCTCCACACACACAGCCGTCTGGAAGGCATTAGACAGCAGCGGCAGAGAGACTTTTGGCCACTTCTCTGCGCTCTGTGTAACCTGGATGCTTGGGGAAACTATAGAAATACTTACCTATATGCCCATCAAGACAGCAAAATACAAATGACCTGACTCATATTTGATTGTTAGAGTCATTGCTGGACACTTTTTTTTAATCTTCTGTGTCAATATGATTGACGCTGCCAAATTTGATGGCTTTTTTGTAACTTTTAAAATATGAATGAAACTGTCAGAAGTTGATGGAGAAAATTATTTATCATTTTTGCATAGTGTACTTTTTATTTATACTTTTTTATATGAATGATGCCAAAGTTGACTGACATGATGTTTGTGTTTGAACACCTAATATGCATGCGGTGCATAGGTAATGACTGCAGACAGACTGTTCAAAACTAGAGAAGATAAGCAGTCGTGATTTTTTTTGTGCGTCCAGCTGAGCAAACTTAGAGGAACGTGCCCGAATCTTATTATTTTCTTATTAATGAGGATCAATTTCAGCGGATTCATGAGACTCATTACTACACAAGTGTCCTTTGAAACTTTGTCAAGACTTTTTCTCCCTGTGGAGCGGCACCAGAGCCGCCGGAGTTGACCGCATCCTTGCCCAAGGACGAACGAGAGGACAACAGCTGCTTTAAGGTAGGTGGCCAGTGATCATTTGGTTTGGTGACCATGCAGCATGTTCCATCAGAAGCCAGTCATTAAGAAGTGCTTTGGAAACTAATGAACTGCGTTAAAATCATTCCTAGGAGATGCTCCAAACTCTCATTTCAATACATTTAATATATATATATGAGGTTTCTGTCATAATTTTAAATAATAAGGATGTTGTCCAATATTTAAGCTCAATAAAGGAAGTGATGCTTTAAGTTGGGGGGCATGCCAGCTGTCACTAGAGTAGTTAGTAGTAGTTTTTTATTTCTTGCCATGCGCCTTAACGGGTCGTGCGTAAAACGCGGATTGCATCTCTGAAAGGTTGTCTTTTTCCTCCACAGATGTTAGATACTGTATTTGAAATGTTGCTACATTAAAACAAAGAATATATGTGTCTCAAAAATGTAAGTCCTAACAGGCACGAACATCTGCATTCCTCCTTGTCAAGCAGTGCCAACTGTGGAAATGTGCGAAACATATCCACCCAGATTAATCATCTTATATGAATCTACACATAGTTTTTTGCTGAGCCAATTATACCCTGAGAATAAACGAATTTTATGACGTCGCAAGCCGTACGTCATTGTTGGAGGTTTGTGAGCCAATGGGAAGGCTGGATTTGGACACGTTCAGCGTGCCTCGTGGTGGGAGCGTGTAATTTGATGCCTAATGTCAAAGACCGCTATTTGAACACAATGTGAATACTGAATACCCCTTCACGTTTTAGCCAATAATTTAGTAATTATTGGTAATAATGTACTCTAAGTGGCTGGGTATGATTCCAGACATTTACCTTGCTGAAATGTTCAGCAGGTCATCCAGCCCCTCCCAGCTTCAGACCGATCTTGTGCTTGAGATCAGAAATGTATAGATGCATGCAAACATGACGGGAAGCTTATACAGGTGGCATTATAACTTTTCCACACAGCCACTAAACTCCTATACACAAATGAACATCTGTCACACCCCTCGGACATACTCTCTTCCACCTACAATCCACCTATGAGTGCATTATTTAGAAATATGTCCAGTATTAATGTATCTCAGGACAAAAGTTCTTTGTATGACCAGTGCATGTGTGGACCTTCTATCAATGCACACATGTATCCAGACTAATACCAACATACTGTCCCTAATCTCAGCCCTCCAGGGAGTTCCTCTGCTGAGCGTGGCTCAGTGTGCTACAGTGAGGAAGGCAATCCATCTCTGCAGCCTGTTAGTGGAACATTAAACACTAAAACAGAGATTTAATTCTTATGTGCAGCAATGTGGGTAGTCCATAGAGGTGACAGCTGCATACTATAGCTGGTGATGCCAAAAAAAAGAGGAAGAAAAGTAACTTCTTTTGCACTCTTCAATGGGTGACACAGTCATGCAGTTTACTGCAGCCTCATGGTTTCTACAGGATGTTCCTCCACACAGCGCACGGAGCAGTTTACTACTTAACAGAGGAAGGCATTCCATGGCTGGTCTCCATTAGGGCTCACAAGTCCCACGTGCCATTACTGCTCACAGCAAGGGTCCTGCAGTCTATAGGGCCTTGGGGCTGGCAAGGTATAACTACTGAAGTTAGGAGAGAGTGCACATGTGCAGCCCCTCCCAAACACACAACACCACCACCTACATCATCTATTCTGCATTAATGCCACCGTTTTTTTCCAGGTTCCCTTATTGGTAAAGTAGAAGTGAAGCAGCACTACAGCCAGCCAGTAAAAGTGAAAATCTGGATGTCAGTGAGGTTCTGAGTTAGATTCCCACTACCTCATACTGTGTCATAGTGTCTCACATAGAGGGCTGATGCCAATGCTAAAGTTCCAGGAGTTACAGTATACCATAAAGGAACCCAGGAGCTGTAAAAAGTAAGCTGTGTTTGAGTAGCTGCACAGCAAATATTGTTGGCTCCTGGAAATTTCCATTTTTGATGTTATTGATGATATTACTTATGGTATAGCTTGTGGCAAAGCTCAGTCATGTCCCTTCTTTCTTCCTTAATACCTCCAACCATCTTTTCACTCATCCATCAGGCTGGTTATCGTTTTCTGTCTCTTCTGTTATCGCTTAGCTGTAATTAACTGTGATAATACAGAGTCCTAGAATAGAATTTTCCACCATGTAAGGAGGCAGCAAAGTTATTTTAGAGCACTGTTGATAACTGTCTGTAGTCAGATAAGGGAACGTGTTGGATCAATGGATGACAGAAACAGGTTGGATTCATAAAAGGAGAAAGTATTTTCAACTTTTTGTGTCAGAGATTTCATGGCCTTTACCAAGCTTTTTGTCATACAACGGACTAAGAAAAATCCCTTTTGCTGTCACTGTGAAAATGCAATATAGGAAAGAAAACCAACAAATAATCAGACAGAGGAGCATTCTCGACTGAGCTGCATCTGTAATTGGCTGAAAATCTTGGAGCCTGCCACAGTGGCGTGAGTCCAGTGCCTCAGCTGGCAGTGAACTGAGCCAAGTCCACCACAAGTCTCTTTCCCCCTCCTCCTTCTGGTGTCTGCCACCCCTCCCTCTCTCACTAACTCACTTCATGCCAACCCACTTTCTCTCTTTTCCTACTGAGTAAGAAAGTCTCTCTTTCTGCTTCTCTTCCTTTCTCTGTCTTCCCCTAACACCTTCCCTGTAGTGCATCTGCTCATTCATTAAAAAAAGAGAGCTAGGGATGAGTGAAAGGGAGAAGGCATGCCAAAATACCAGACAACATAGTTTATCTTCAAAACTGAGAATGATTTTACCACAGTGTTTTATTAAATGATGAATTGCAGCTTCACTGCCCATCTTCACTTTAAATTGAACAAAACTAAAATGACCCAACTGTTGTGGTAAAAGACTGAGATGCTGCACAATGAAGAAAGCGATGTAGAGTAATACAAAACACTCCCCTGGCATGTTGTAACCTTTGTGCCTTTGCCAGTTAGAGCTGTATCACACCTGATTCTAATAGCTTACAGAAGGTGAGGAAACAGAGAGACGGTGGATGATGGAGGAAAAGGGGGATGTAAATGTCAACTCCTTTTTAATGTTGTAACTTTGTACCTTTGCCAGTTGTGGCCCTCTCCACCTGATTCGAATCATGTCAGGACTAGTGCAGCGTAGCGCAGTGGGCGGTGTTACTGTTCGGTTCTGGTACTAATAATGACAACGCTCCCACAACAAGAGCACCCTGTGACCACATGGGGGGTTTACGAGAGGAAGGAGGAAGAGGAGGAGGAGTGAGGAGCGTTGGTGACTTCATAGCAGTGCTTTTGAAAACTCCCATGACCTTTCAGTTCAATTAAGAGTGTACAGTTTCATTCATACTAGAGCAAATGGTCTAAAACAGCTACTGCAGCAATATAAGAGGAGTAAAATTAAGATATAACTAGTTGACGGCTGTTCATTTTACATCCATATATTAAATGTACTGTATGTACATATTTCATTTTTGCATTATAACACCATATTCACATTATCTTTTGGGACTCATCTCACTAAGATTTGATTATTTTTCATAAACTATAAATGAAAAGAACACATTTCTATCATGCACACAGTAGACCTTATATTAGAGCTCAAGAAGGAAGGCAGGAAGTAGCGAGCCAGACTTCAGCGTGTCTAGTGTGTCTCGCCTAAGTCAGCAGCCAACTCTGGAGTCTTTCCCAGCCGCTCCCTCTCCTCTGCCTCGTCATCTGCTCAGGAACATATGAGCCTTTCCTGCACCCTGCTACAACCGTCATGAGGGCCATCTCCACATGTAATGCTTTTTAAATGCATCCTGGCTTTTTCCAGCCCTGCCCAGCTCACACACACACACACACACACACACACACACACACACGCAAACTAGTGCACGCACAAGTTCACCATGTGCATTGCTTGTTCAGGCTCCAGACTACATATCTCTCCATTTTTGCATGTGTGTGTTTTCTGTTGGCAGGACATCGTGCCTTTGAGATTTCAAAGGTGTGCATGACCTCAGCAGGTCTGGTTTTCCAATTCAGTCTTGGTGATAACGGAAACTTTGTCCAATATTTAACACTTAAAGGCTCTTTAGCAGGCTCTTTAGCAAACCATAAATATCATTAATATATCTTCATTAGCCTGTATTTATTGTAGATTGATAGTGATGAGCACATTGTCATAAACGTGCCCTCAGTTTATTAAATGAAAGCCTTTTCTCAGTCCTATACTGTATTCATGCCCAAAGTATACCAGCCACAGGTGTGAGCTGGCTCACTCTTCAGAGCAACATTAAAGTTTGATTTGTGAATAAGACTCATGTGGCCAGAGCCGCTGATTTGTGAATGTTACACTTCCAGCCAGTGACTGCTGAGTCACGATAACATAAAGATGTAAGCTTTATGTTATCTCAGCTCCATACAGACCAGCAAACTGTCTTTTTTGGCTCTGCTTCAGATTTATACTGCCTGCGCGGAGCATACAGTAATGACACACAGAAATTCACACACACATATGGTACTTACTGTATAAAGACACACACACACACACACACACACAGTCTGGCGAGCCTTGTTATATTTCCATCACAGGCCTTGGAACAGGGATTCCACTGCTCTCCTGTGAGTTTAGTCAAACCATCTTTTCCTCTCTGCAGCGCACACACACACACACACTCACACACACACACACACACACACACATGCGTGCACACATGGCCAGCGTTCAGCAGCAACAGCAAGACTTAACGGCATTCACATTTACCCAGACAAGCCACATATATAACTGACAGCTATCCACTGTTTCATAACATACGTAAGGGTTATTACAGCATGTGGTGATTCTCCTCACTGTACTAAATCACTTAACAGTATTTTACCAAAATGGGTCACAGAAATATTTCCTTTAGTTTCCCACAAACCAGGAACACTAATATGAGACTGAGACTCTAATTCAATGGAAAACTTCTGACACACCACCTTATCTCAAATCTAAAAGCAAATGTGCATAGCTGGGATACTACTCATTTCAGCAGGAATAGCATTTCCTAATTGGATTGGTCCAAAATCTTGTACACACATTCATGGTTCCCAGACAATGAATCGCACTGACTTTGGTAGTCCCCTGACATCTCCTCTAGCACCACCATGAGCTTCACATTTGTTGTCATCCCATCATGATGGATTGTAATCATTTTGGTGATCCCTTAACTTTTCATCTAATGACATCATCAGGTCAAATGTTCAGTTTGTCCAGTAGTACTGGTTTATGACTAAATACTTGCAAAACTGATATTCCCATCAGCCTCACCTGTACTTTGTGCTAATTAACAAATGTTAGCATGCTAACTGGCTAAACTAAGATTGTGATCATAGTATAAACATTATACATGTTGAACATCAGCACGTTAGCATTGTCATTGTGAGCATATTAGCATGCTGACGTTAGCATTTAGCTCAAAGGACTGCCTCACAGAGCTGCAAGCATGGCTGTAGACTGTTAGTCTTGTTTGTCAGTAACCACACAACTCATTGCCAGTTATCCCTTAGGCTACATATTGGACAGATGTTAAACATAAATACACAAATGTATGTATATGTACAGTAAAGATCACAGTAAAAATATGTTGTACAGATGGTAATATAACATAATTTAGTTAAACAATACAATGTGCATAACAGTAAACATTGTACAGTTAACTTTTTTCAGTATGAAAGGTATGTGCAGGTCTATTCATATCTAATAGGGTTACAAGCTCAGATCATACTGCTTAAATGAATGAAACAGATCACATGTGATTTTCTCCAGAGATGTCCTGATCCACAGTGATACAGCAACAGTGGGAAGTACAATTATAAACATCTAGTTTCTGTTACAGTTGGATGGTTCCGTGCCTTGCTTAAGGATGCCTGGGCACTTACATATTTCCCAAACTAGTCCAGGTATTCAAACCAGTTACCTTTACCACAGTGGACACTGTTCCATCCATCAATCTGTGTATTGTTTTGACTGTTCAATCTCAGACTGTAATGTAATTTCAATACACAGCCAAATTGAGTTTTCACCAGAGGGCAGAGTGAGACAACTCATTCATTCATTCATTCATTCATTCATTCATCTCTCTGCTAACCCACCATCTATTCTCCATCCATGCAAGACTTAACATTACTGTAATATTATCTATGAGACGGAGCCAGTGGGAGTTTTACTCAAGAGACTGTTAATGACGTCTGAGTAAGACTGCTAATGCATCCAACCCAAGGTCACCATAGGGTTGGACGCACACACACACACACACACATACACAGCAAAGGCCAGGGGATAGTGACGAGGTGCTATCACTCACATGCACCAAGATACAAAAACAAACAGAAAGCTGGGGTGACATCATCCACATGTGCTAATGACACTTTCAACTCAAACACATACATGTCATATACCACACTACACATGTTGTGGACAACATCCACATGTGTCGATGACACCTTCACTGTCACAGATACTCCTCTGATTAGAGGCTTTATCTCTCAGGGGCTGGGGCCAATTTTGGATGACCATCATGACTGATTTTAAGTTAATGTTTCTGCAGTGTGAGCTAATTGTTAGCCTTGACCTTTGCATTGGATCACACGCCCATAAGGGTTTAAGAGATGGTATGAAGAACAAAGCATCCTAACAAGTGGCAATGTCTGAGCTTGGCCTTTTTGCACTGAATCACTTGAATTCACAAAACTGACTGCGTTTGGCAGCACTTAGTTGGTCTGCAATGAGAAAAGAGCAAAAGCTTAATGTCTGCAGATCATGAGATGAATTGAATTTCACAGTTTGGTTTTGTGTTTTAACCACAAATTTTTAACCAGAGCGAGCATTTCATGTCAGTAAAGTGCGGATCATAAATAAACAAGCAGTCAAAAAGCAACAAACGCTGTGTGGAGTTTGCATGTTCTCCATGTGTCTGCAGTGTTTCCTCCAACTTCTCAGATTTCCTTCTGCAGCCCAAAGACATGCAGGTTAGATTAATTGGAAAGTGAAAATTCCCAGTAGGTGTGAATGTCTCTGTCTGCATTAGCCCTGTCATACACAGAGGTATATCAAAAGATTTGTGATGACTTCTTGTCCTAATACCAAAGAGTTTTACAATATAATCTGCACCAAACAGTCACACGCCATTAGGTACATATATTTTGTTGGCGCATTTATGGTGAAACATGCTTTCTCCTAAGCAGTGGCTGAGTTCATTCAAAGTTGATGCAGGGAGACAGGGTGAAAGAGTTTGTTCTGCGCTAATATAGTTGTAAAACATTATACATACATACAGTCACACACACATGGTGCACAAACTAAAGGAGGTCTAAGGTGAAACGCTCTCTCAGCTTAACACAATTAAAAATGTGTATTTTTACAGACCCCCCCCTCCTCTCTCTCTCTCTGCACCGGCGTAATTAGCTTTTATATGTGCATTTGTGTGTATGTGTGTATAACGTGTGTGTCAGGGGTCTTGTAAATGAGCGACTGACGTTAAGAGCCTTGCCACGTGCCAGAGGAGGCCCGCTACACTGGTTGTGGCCTTCTCATCCAATGATTAAATTAACAAGGCATTATGTCTGAGCCAAGGAGCGTGTGTTAGTATTCCTCTCTCTTTGCTCTGCTTCTACTACTCTGTCAGTGTCTCTTGCTTTGTTTTCGTCCTGCAGTCTTTCTAGATATCCACCTGTCTACTTTTCTGCTCACTGTTTGCTTTTACCCACTTTCTTTTCTTCTCTTTCTTTCTCTCTGGCTCGGCCTTCCTCTCCCTAGCTGTCTTCACAATTCTTTCTTTTTCAATTCAATTCATTATTATTGGCATGAACATTAACACAACATTAAGAGTGATATGTATTAATTACAGTATATCCTATGCATGTATTTGTGTGAGTGTATGTGCCAGTGTGCTGATGAATGGTTTATGTTTAGGGAGGGATGAAGGGGTACAGTAGCCATATTGAAATGATTCCCCAGTTAACAGTAATGTTATGGATCATATGTAGAAACAGAGTAATTCACTCAGCGACCATCTCTCCAATCTTTTTCTCTCTGCATGTCTTTCCCTCCCTCCATCTGTCTTGCATGTTTAGGTGTGGTGTGACGAACTCCTGCCAAATCACAAACACTGCTGGGCTTTGTGTACTCTTCTTTTGATGACTTTATTTTTGGTCCTGATTTACATGTCTTGTTTGCTTGCTTGTATAAGTTGCATGTAATGATATATGCTGATGAAATATGCCATAATATGAATAGTTTGTAAGGCTTGTCAAATGTGCACTATTTCAGAGTTTAAAATCTTTAAAATGCAGCTCGAAATGTCAAAATGACCCACAAAGGAGCACCCCACTGACTCATTGACCAGAGAAGCATACTCTGACCTTCAGTCAAAGGGTCGATCTTTCCTCTATGCAATGCAAAAGAAGCGTCTTCATAATCTTTAAAGCAATATAATGTCAAACCCCTCCCTCTCTTCAACTGTACATCTTTATCTTTGCATCTATTTAATCCTAGACACGATTTTCTTGTTATACTTTATGTGGGCTGTCACAGAGGGGAAGAAGCACACGTGCAGCATTAGAAAATGTAAAAAGCTCTTGTCTTCTTCTTCCCACGGAGATATAAACAGATGACATCACAGGGTGGTCCGCTCTGCGTTGAGCCGAGCTGAGCCACGCTGAGTGGGTCTCCGTTGGTCTGCCAAACAGATGGCGGTAGCAACATAATGAGGGCTGGAAACAAACTTCAGGATTTTGAGCAGAAGATTTTGTGCAGCAGGGCTCGGGTTCATAAAAGACTGTCAGCTCAGAGTTTAGACACAAAAGCAGGGGATGTTCTTCGCCGGTCCCCACATAAAAACAAAGAGAATAATCTTTCATGGTCTACATCAGAGTTCCTTATATGGAATACTTGCCTGAAAATATTTTTGAATCCCTTCTTTACAATACAGAAGAAAAAAACTCCATCATAATAGTTTCTCTCAGGCATTTAGAGAGCACTTGGAGTTTGGATGTTTGGCAGGGACAGCCAGCTTGTTGGTTAATTAGGTCAAGAAATCTTGTAATGTGCGCCCACCCACACACTAAGGGAGAGCTGGAACAATCGGCTACTCACAACTGTCTGACATTTAGACAGGGATCTTGGGGAAGGGTAGAGGGAAGGAGAGGGGGAAGGAGGGAGCAAAAAAATAAAATCGGGGGAGAAACTTTACTGCTTTCTCTACCTGGGTTTGTTGTAATAAAACAAGGTTGTGTGTGCCAAACAAGAGTATGCTGAAAAGCTAGGAATAAGCATTTTTCATATAGTGTATCTTATTAAAGCTTAATAACCTCTATTGCTGGTATTGAAGTCAGTGTTTTCTATGTATGTCCGTAGTTCCAAATTACTTTATACATGTGAACATAAAAGTTTTCTTTCACCAAATAATAGCATGGTCATCTGATGTCTGCAGGAAGTCACTTTCTTCTTGTTGCTTAGTATATTTAAAAGGAAGGAAAAATTTCTGCTATCTCATAGCATTTGGCTTCATTCATTAATACTCTAAAATCCTGTCATTTTTGTTCTACACTGACTAAATGTAACCCTTTTCTCCACATTCTGTCCCTAGATGAGGTGTCATAGAGTCCTCACCTACCTGCGGATATTTGGGACCACCATGTTCGGTGTGTCCCTCCTGGTGGGCATCTCCACGGCTTACATCATGGGCTACCAGTTCTTCACCACAGCCCGCAATCACCTATCCTTCGGCCTGTACGGCGCCATCTTGGTCGTCCATCTCATTATCCAGAGCATGTTCGCGCTCTTAGAACACCGAAACATGCGGCGGTCCTTAGAGACGCCGATCAAACTGAACAAATCCTTGGCGTTGTGCATTGCAGCGTACCAAGAGGACCCAAACTACCTGAGGAAATGCCTGGTGTCAGTGAAGAGGCTGACGTATCCGGGGATCAAAGTGATCATGGTGATCGACGGGAACTCAGACGATGACTTGTACATGATGGACATTTTTAAAGAGATCATGGGATGGGAGAAATCGGCCACGTACGTGTGGCGGAGTAACTATCACAACAGAGGGCCCGAGGAGACGGATGAGAGCTACGCTGAGAGCATTCAGCATATCTCCAGGCTGGTGCTGAACAACAAGTGTGTGTGCATCATGCAGAAGTGGGGAGGGAAGAGAGAGGTCATGTATACACCCTTCAAAGCACTGGGGAGGAGTGTGGACTACGTGCAGGTAATAGAAATGGATATTAATAGAGGCGTTTAAATGAGAAAAATAAAGGAATGATGTGAGGAGGGAAGGGTGGATAATGGAAATGACTAGACTAAATGCAAATGAGGCAAAAAAAAATGGGAAGAGAGGCAAAAAGAAGGGGGGATCGAGGAGTGTCAATGGTGGAAACTAGACACCATTACATAACAGGTAAAATATTCAGTGGTATGTGTCCGTGTGTAAATCTTTGTAGATGTACACACACGCACACATACACACACAGGTAAGACAAGGACAGTTGACATCAGTGTGAGCTAAAGACAGAGTGAAAGGGAAGAAAGTGAGAGAGGGCTGGAGAGGGGAGGGGGGGCTCTGCCAAGCCAAATATGGGATCCACAAAGAGTCTTTTGTGTTGCTTTTCGAAGGACGGTGGCTGTGTGCATCGTGTTGTGAAGTGTAGCGTGAAGAAGGGCAGCAGTAGCTGATGTCTAATAACAGATCTGTTTCACAGAGCTGAGTGTTACATCATCTACATGAGAGGTATTCAGAGTCAGGGCCAAAAGCGTGTCAAGGAAAGGTTCAATTTGGTACGCATTTGTTTGCATACCAATTTGTTAAAATCTCAAATAGCTTAAAGTCTAACTTGAATAAGACAGATCTACATTTCTGTTGGGCTATATGGTATTTAGTGAAATAAGGTTGTCAGTAAAAATCAGTTAAACAATAATAACCTCAGTGTATGTTAATGACACTTAAATTATATCTTTGGAAAAGCCAGTTCCCAAGGGTGTTTGGCTGGCTAATACAGTCTTATAATGCTAACATTGTGTGGTGGTGTGTCTTAAAATATAAACAGGAGCTAAAAACATTAACCAACAGTGCCAAGCTTGGTAACACACAAGCTGATGAAGTACCAGGAAACCTGTTTCTATCCTGTAGGCAGTAAATGTTGAGAAATATGGGCTGTTAGAGATAGATAGTATGGCCATGAACCAAGAGCATAGTTCTTTTCAAATCATCCCTTTTACACCTTCATAATTCTTAGCACTGGACAATTTCACATCAGCTGAGCGCCACTAAAGTTCAGCATGTACTGCACTATTGTTTTATTGGATGACATGTAGATTATTTCAGGAAACAAGAGTTTCTCTGTGTCGTTACCTGACATAAGTCACCAGGCCATGGCCAACCCCTGAACGACACAACATACATTTTTAGTGGGTTTACAATTCAACGTATCTGTCTGTAATGCATCCAATGCATTGGATCATTCTCTGTGGGCTTTGCTGTGGGATGTAACACTTGCTGGTAAAAACAAGAGCTACGGTACATGAACTCATTTTAGGTTTAGTATTAATGGTACATGTTACACTCTAAAAATAGGGAGCTTTCTAATAATAAAAATCCCTTGGCTATAGGCTTTTGCACAAGTGGTTTCCAGCACTACTTTGACTGTATTTTTCAAGGTTCTCTTATTAACAAAATGTACATCCCTGGTGTAAGTTTAAAAGTAAACTGATTCAAACAGTCCATTGGCCAAAACACAAGCATCATCACGTCATATTTGTATTCAGCTGGTGGTGTTGCAGAAAGACATCTTGAGCAATGAGTAAAGCTGAACAGAAACCTCATTACTGTAATAATATTAGAATGATTTTAATGAGTTCGCATTACAAAAAAGGGGACTTTGAGGATTCAAAACTGTTTGATGTGATGCTGTCTAACACCTGCAGCTGGCTACAGCCTGCCAGAAACCTCGTTTAACAGAGATTTCAAAACAACTTACTGCAACGCTGCCAGTAATCATGCTAGTACCCTTCAACATATTGAGAAAGGAGGGACAGTGTTGAATGCCTTTTTACTATCATCAGGTTCTGCCTGCAACAGATGTGTTTTGGTAATAGGGATTGGGCTCTAGGTTTGTTTTCATCACCTGGTTTTGTTACAGAGGAAAATTACCATTTATAGAAGAAAATGGAGAGAGCTAAAAGAGAGCATCTGAAAGATAGTGGGTGGTGATTAAGTTTACAGCTGTTACTCTTTGTTGAAGGGGATTATCCACTGGCCATATTGTTAATCACACCATTACAATTTTAAATTGGATGCATGATCTTTCACTTGTTCCACACATTTTATTTATCTCCTTTCGGAAGAAAGACAGGCCGGTGGTGGTGGGGCAATGAGATAAATAGCACTGTATATTTTGCATTATTTTGTGAATATGAACAAATAGAGAGAACATGTAATCCACCTTTTCTGCTGCAAGTAAGAGGGGGAGACTGTGCATGTAACTTTCTAGTTTGGCATTGAAAGTGTACTATACCTTCGTCAAGTCAAGTCATTTTTATTTATACAGTCCAGTATCACAAATCACAAATTTGCCTCAATGGGCTTTACAATCAGTACAGCATACGACACCCTCTAACCTCAGATCCTCGATTCAGATAATGAAAAACTCCCCAAGCTGTGTGCCTTTTTACATGATAGTAACAGATGATCATTGACCCTAAAACAGAGGTAACACACTGTTTATTATGTGGGTTTTACTCAGGTGTGTGACTCTGACACCATGTTGGACCCAGCATCATCGGTGGAGATGGTGAAGGTTCTAGAAGAAGACCCTATGGTGGGAGGCGTTGGAGGAGATGTACAGGTTAGTTACAAAACCAGGAATATTTTCTTATTCCTTGAAGGTGACACGTTTTACAAACTGAGCATTTCACATCATGCAATCGTCTTTCATGTTAAACCTCCAACTTTTTCTTTTTGCCCATCAATTCCTCCCTAGATCCTAAACAAATACGAGTCGTGGATCTCCTTCCTGAGCAGTGTGCGGTACTGGATGGCCTTCAACATTGAGCGGGCTTGCCAGTCCTACTTTGGTTGCGTGCAGTGCATCAGTGGGCCTTTAGGAATGTACCGGAACTCCCTCCTGCGCGAGTTCCTTGAAGACTGGTACAATCAGACTTTCATGGGATCCCACTGCAGTTTTGGGGATGACCGCCATCTCACGAACAGAGTTCTAAGCCTTGGGTATGCCACCAAATATACTGCACGATCAAAGTGCCTCACTGAGACGCCTATTACATACCTGCGGTGGCTCAATCAACAAACTCGATGGAGTAAGTCATATTTCAGAGAATGGCTATACAACTCCCTGTGGTTCCACAAACACCATCTATGGATGACTTATGAGGCTGTGATCACGGGGTTCTTTCCGTTTTTCCTCATCGCCACTGCGATCCAACTCTTCTACCAAGGAAGGCTCTGGAATATTCTGTTGTTTCTGCTTATTGTGCAGGCAGTGGCTCTGATCAAGTCATCATTTGCCAGCTGCCTCAGAGGTAACATTGTCATGGTGTTTATGTCATTCTACTCTGTACTGTACATGTCAAGCCTGTTGCCAGCCAAAATGTTCGCAATAGCAACAATCAACAAGTCTGGATGGGGGACCTCTGGGAGGAAAACAATAGTGGTGAACTTCATTGGTCTTATTCCTATATCAGTTTGGTTCACCATCCTCTTCATTGGGATTATCTACACAATAATCCAGCAGACTACAAAACCCTTTCCTGAATCAGAAAAGATTGTTCTGATCATAGGGGCAGTCATCTATGCCAGTTACTGGGTCATGCTGTTGACATTGTATACAGTGCTCATAAATAAGTGTGGGAAGAGGAAGAAGGAAACCCACTATGATATGGTACTGGATGTATGACCTACAGACTACAGTCATCATTTACCACTGAACTCTCTTTTTGGGTCATTTTCATGTTGTTGTTATACAAATGTTTTTTAGATGCAGAGCAGCTCTGGAGGCAAAATTGGTTGAGTTTAACCAAAATGGAGTTTTTTCAAACTTGAATGACAATAACATACAGTATAAATGGCAGTGGCTGCTTTTTTTTGTTCATTCATGACAATAGCATTCATGATCTTGGAACAACATCAGCATGCTAGTTTATTACCTAGATTTCTTTAATCTAACATGTTTAGCTGAAGATCAGCTTCTGTAAGCTAACTAGTTAACCTTGATAACTTGGTATGGAAAGATGAAATATATTGCAGTTGGCAGCAGAGTGCTAGGCTTTGTAATATTAGCTACCTCTTATCCATGTCATTTTCACTGGGCTTCAGTCTAACATTTGGAACTTAGCCAAAGAAAATGGGATTTTTATTTCCACCCATTGGGGTTTAACTTGACCAGTAAGAATATTTTACCTCCAGAGCATCATCGTGTCTCCAAGACATGTTTGTACACCCTAACTCGAAACAAATCGACATATTGCCTCCACCAAAAGACGCCAGAAACTACCAGCGCCCTGCCCTGCCAGGATGTCCCCACTGCCAAATGACTGAACAACATCAAGGATTACATTCTTAACTCTAAAAGGTGTTGAGAGAGACTACCACTATCACTATATAATTAGTGTAACTGTAATCTGCATATATCTGGATGGTCAGTGTGGAACTCATGAATAGGTGAAGTTGGTCATTTTACCATTAAAAACAAACTGTATCTGATTTCATGCCAAAATTATTAGTTCTGGGGGTAAAGCATTGGTGAACCTTTCCAGTGTTTTCAGATCTCTCTTAGGAAGAGCTTCAGTATCAATTTACAGACAGTGAAAGTGTGCAGGAAGGGCTTTAAAAATGGAGAGCTGGGAATATAACATATGGGAAAGATGCTTCCTCGCAGTCTTCACACACTTAAAAATGTATTTATAATGCATATATTTCAACCAAAGACATTTTTTTTGTATCACTTAATTGCAACTCCCAAATTGTTGTTTAAATGAGATGTATGTTGAAAAGGTGCAAGATCCATAGAAATATCCAATCACGCTTTTAAGAGGCTACAAATCTGTCTACAATTATGTTTGGATGTCTGCACACTTACAAGTCTTATTATTATTCCCATATGACGTGAATGCAGTATTTTTCTCAACGTTTACAAAGTGAAGAATCTCAGATTGATCACTGATTGGTAGATATAATCTCCACTGGATCAGGTGACCAGGTGAACATGTGACCAGACGAGAGATTGCTGCTGTGACTGTTTTATTTTTACAGAAACAATGACTTTTGTTTTTCTTTTTGGTGTATGTTGCAAAATGGTTTTAACACTATCATTGTTAATGTATTACTTTCTACCAAGTTGAATGATAACCACCAAGTAGACACGGCAGACATGTTCCAATCCAAAGACTTGATTTTTGCCTTTCTTGTGCCCTTGCTCTCATTACATCTCAAACATTAATGTACCAAATGGGAGAAAAGTACTACCTGATAACAAGAATTTGAATAAGGGCACTTGATGGAAAGGAACAAGTCCAGTGTTTGCTATAGACGACTAGGAGCTGACATGAGTTTAATTCTTAATTCTTATGCACTTTTTTGTCTCTCCCGTCGTCCAGCGTGATGCTTGACGTAATCAAGATGAAATACCTCAGTGGTTCTCTTTGCATTGCATCAAGGTGTCAGGATGTCCAAAGACTGATGCATTCTGAAGGTCTCAAGTAATTTATGATGTGTTTGTGATATTAAACATAAAAGTGTCCTTTTTTTTTATATGCAGTTCCTTATTAAGTCAAAGCTGGATTTCTCTGTCTTGTCGGCCCTTTACTGTAGCTGTTTACTTATTGTTACTTTTTATTTCAATGCATTTTATATATAGACATTTCTATTCTGTTTTTTGCTTAGCTACCAAAAATTCTTTATTTTCACTCGTGTTTTTATAAGAAAAATGGGAAAATGTCTTGTGCTTTCAACTGTTCCGACAATGACTTGTATATCTGACCAAACAATGTGAAATTATGAGCTGGGGGTTTTGTCTGCAATAACTATAAAAATGCAATTTGTAGGAATAAGTTATTAATTTCAAGAGAGGAGACGAACCTGTGTTTTTGTACTTTGTACGTAGATAGAAAACAGGCATATTTATGTTTATTCTGTACTTAGTAAGATGTCCTCTGGTATACATGTAAACCCCCCTAAGGTTCCATATGTATACACTGCAAAAACAATAAATACATTTAGAAATTATTTTTAATATATATAACGTGAACATAATTGCTAGGCTTCAAAGTTTTTGCAGTGCTGAAACTAAATGAACAACTAGAATAGCCTATAAAGCCAAAGCAGAGTGAAGACTTTCACCCAAAACATTTCAAAGACATTTGCACAAAAATGTAATTATCTGCAAATTATGTGTTATAAAGCTTTCTAGTTTGTATAAAGGTGCCTTACTGAGCAGAAACTGAGTGACATTTTTATACAATTTTGAGAAGTTTTATTCCGAGGTTTAATGAATGAGAACAACAATTGAACCATGAGGTTGTTTTCATGCCAAACTAGTCATGGGCAGTGTTATCATGAAGCTCTTTTGTGTTGTGCCAAATAAAAACAACTATTGTTTTAATTTGCTGGTGTTGAGTTTTTTATTTAGTTTTTAATTGATCTATTTGATGGATTTGTGGTTCTAACATACATCTTTGGATACACCGGGACACATCATCAGTGATGTAACCTGGGGTCATTGGGTGTTTTGGGTCTTGCAACATCAGACGCTCTCACCCAGGCGACCCCACCAGGGTTGATCAAGCCCTTTACACTCCAAGGCTCGCTCTTTTTGATCCACAGCCATCTAGAGGATCTTTCCGGTGCTACAGTGGCACTTCTGATTGCTTTTGTTTTCATACCCCCTGTCATTCCCAGGAGACTGAGCACTTTGCTGAGGGACCTGCCTGCTGGATAGCACCGGGCGCTCCACCCCTGGCAGCGACACTCCTCCACCAGGTCTACATACTTGGCCCTCTTCCTCTCATTGGCTTCCTCCATCCGGTCCTCCCAGGGAACAGTGCTTGCTTCTTGGAAGTGTCTTATTTGAAAGTCAAAGCAAGATACTGCTCCGTATCATGCTCCGTACGTATGAGCGTAACATTCACAGCCCATAATGCAACTGAAGGGCAGCAATCACCACACTGATAAACAGTGCTCAGAAAAAATTGACCAGTTTCAGATTATGAGTGAACCTAACCTATAGCTATTTGTGTAGCAAGAAGGTAGTAACGATCAAATAAAAAAAGATTTTCCATACCCACTTTTGCCTGATCCCATCCCCATCTTTAACTAACCATTTGGACCGGAAAGAAGACATGATTAGCATTAGAACACAAGACACTTAATGTTCTTTATTTTCTTTTTTTCACATTTATTATTATATCTATTATTATTATTATATATCAGCTTTTATCAATTTTGTCAGAACAGCACAAAGGCACATCTGCCACCTTAGAAGCAGTGTATTCTGTGCAACAAAATAGGCAATTTCATTATGGAGAGTACAGTCTTCTTCCAAATAGACAGTGATGAGTGGTATGTGTTGGACTGACGTGAGTACGTGTAAATGTTGGAATGAAAAATGTAAAATTTAGATTATTTGATTTAATTAATTTATTATTCATTTCGAAATCAATCTGGCCTACAAGTAAACCTAAAATAACCATTAACTATCAAGAGTCATATATAGACAATATCTAAAGCAGTATGTGTACATTAACAATGTGAGCATTACCATTGCCATTACTGTCTTTTAAACCTTTTTCACTGGGTTTCTGTTGATTTGGGTTTCTGTGCTGTCTGGGTAGTTACAGGGGTCATCACCGCACACATCACTTTCTGTGTATCAGAGGAGTTTCCCTGAAATGCTGAGACTTGTGGGAATTGCATAAGCTTTAAATTATTATTGGGTTATACTGTATAGAGAACCCGATGTCCAGCACCAGAAGAAAATGATCTGTCAGTAAATGAACTGCTATATAATCGACACACCTTTCAGTTTTTAATTTTAAAATGAAACAACATGCTTCCATTAGTAAATAAGTGAGTAGTGAGAACGTGTGCAGTCCAAAGGTGAGTCAGCCCATCTGAATTTTGCCAGAATTCCCAGACGGCCAGTCCAAGCACGGATTTGGAGAGCCCTTAAGAGGAAACGGGATGTGTTTATGTGCGTTACAATAGGTGTGTGCAACCAAAACTAGAGAGGGAATACGGATCCATAAATTTACGGACATCAACAAAAATGCTGCCCAACATGTGCGAACACACGTAATTTGGGACACACTGATTGCAGTGACTTGGCTGACTGGAGATGTTAGTTCTGTGTCGAATCAGACGAAGGAGAACAGAAGTCCCTTTATCCACCAGTGTATCAGAGGGTCAATGGTTGTCAAGGCAGTAGTAAACTTATTTACTGGATACTCACACACGCACACACTCACACACTTAGTATCAGGAATTTGGCTTCAGAGCAGTGCAGAAGGATATGTGCTTTTATTACTAAATTGTTGTCCAAGTCGGACATTAAATCACTGATGGTGATGTAAAGTACCCTGTGAGAAAAATCTCACTGTCTGTTTTCTTTTGTGATTCTTCGTTCACTGTCGGACTTCCTTTGCTGGCGCCAATAATGGAAACTTTACACAATCAGAAGCCCATAATTTGTGTTTTGAAAATCGTCCGGGGTCCAAAATGGTTTTTCCATTGATGTTACCAAGTGTTCACTGCATTGCCATTGCTATTTGTATTAGGTGCGATTATCAACAGCGTTAAAGGATCTGGCTACACACATAACAGATCAAAACCAACAATGAATTGACCCAACTAACAAGTAATGCCAGTGTAGCCAACGCCTGATAGGTTTTATTCCTCTGTGCCATAGAACTCCACTGTGTCCAAAAACTATTAAATACACATCACGGAGCCGCACTGTTGCCCTGGGTGACACATTTCATCATTATCATGAACACACACTGCAGTTTATTTTGAGTCAGTCCCACACCATGCTCCTGCTGGAAATACTCACTAGAGAAACAAATATGTATTATTCCGCAGGTAAAAATAGTCCCCAACAAATACACTATGTACTCCTGTTTGAGTAGTGTTTGCTAAAAACTACAGTGCCCAGCTGTTTTAGGAAATTATATATTTTAATATGAATACTAATGACTCATTGATTCAAATATTTACATCTTCATACAATGCCACAGGCAGGGTAGAAAAGTTGGAAAAAAACACAATTCTTGGTCTTGGTCTTTACGTTAAACACCAGCCGTATCCTTTAATGACACAAAACATATAAAATGCAAGTTTGCTTTCTAATACTTTTCCAACCATTATTCATAAAGCATAACCTTTTAGCCAGATATAACTAAATAAATTACATGACACCCTGTGGGAAGACTTATATAATATTATTGTAAAAATTACTGATACCTCAGTTGACTCTTAAAGTAGCTTACAATGGGGACATTTCAATACAGGAACAATAACTAACTCACTACTGTAAAATATCACTGATGCCCAAAATTCTCTATTTTCCATCTGTCCATTGTTTTGGGAAAAGTGGTCCCATATTAATTATTTACGGTATGTGTGTGTCAAATGTATGAATGCATCTTGATCATCCCCACTTTGAGAGCTGTTGAACATTTGATCAAATTACTCAATTAAACATTACTGATTTCTCATTTTTAGTGAGGTCTACTTACACCTCCTTAGGAACCCCGGGATTCTCTGGACACCAGGTTTTACATTAGTAAATATCAGTGTTGACGTGGAAGTCCTAATGACATCCATCCATCCATCCATCCATCCATCCAGGACGAGGATTACTACACAAGATGCTACAGCCTTGTATAGATTATTTTAAGATTTGCTTTAATTCTTGCACATATTTAAAAGAGGTAGCTGTGTTGACATCTGCCACTGTGCACAAAGTATACTAATTATAGTCATTTGTCAATGCCTCGGCCACAACTTGTTGCTGCCATGTGTCATTTCCTTTCCTACAGCTGAAAATATTTAAACTGACTTTTTTCTCTGTTTGACCCAACCACAATCCCCACACTACATGACATGAAAAATCCACCAACTCTTTTACAAACTCTGTCACATTCTCTCTGTTCTGTTTCTGTGCCCCTTGCGTTGTGTCTCTCAGTGAACTGACCCTCATACATGCAGAGGAGAATAGCACATGTGGGCAGAGCAGCAGCACAGTAGAAGCAGCCAGCCTTTTCTCTCAGTGCGTCAGCAGTCAACGCCATCACTGCTTTATCTCTGCCAAATACATTACAGCACTGCTTAGCGCTGTTGCTAGCTATTGGCTCCCTACTGGCAAACTGTCTCCAGCAGCTGACTGAATCATACCCTGCTTGTCCCTCTCAGCTGGTCGCTACTTTTCTTAGGGTTTTGAAACTTCACTGCCTACCTCCACCTCTACCTCTACCCCTAAGCCTTCCCATTCCTCTAAACCCTAACCTTAACCCTACCTACTTTTACTGCAATGTTACAACAATGCACTTCACTAGGACAGATTGCACCACAGAGTCTCACAACTTTGATGACATACAGTTCTGTTAGCTTCACAACTCCCATGTGGTGATACTATGTCTAATGTGTTTCGTATGAGTTGGACCATAAGCTTTGGAAGGTTGTAGTTCTGCATCTGAGAGCACAGACTTGGAAGTTAGACCTTTGTTTTTATTAGATACTTTTTTGCAAAACACCTGCACATGATGAAATCAAAATATGACACATTTCCATCACTGATATGACTGTGCCCATTTTATCCTTATTGGCGTTTTTGAAGCATCTGATCATTATACTTGAACAATATTGCAATATATGTTGTTGGATGATAGAGATGTGTCAACCAGTAGAGATTTTGCTCTTCAGTTTCAACAGAGGAAGCTATCCGTTTATATCTCTGGATGTATTGCTGTGGGATATTGTGGGCAATGTTGCAAATCAGTGAGCAAGACTGCTTTATGGCAATATTTAAGTTACAGATTTTTTTTTTTATCAACGTATTATATCAATCAAGTACCTTGATTTTTCAGGTATTAAATTCACTGAAACAAACATTCACCATGGAGGCTATATAGCTAATTAGCTTACAGCTGAACAGCTTAAAAACCTACCTGCAAACATCAAGATCGGTCAGTTCAGATGTTAAATTGTGAGGTCCTTATTCTTCTGTACCGCTGCTAACAAAACATTGTCTGTCATTGGCTTGTAAGCTGTAGTTTCACGTGCAACGCTGCGTCTCTGTGCTCCTGCCAGCTCAGCTGTCCACTCAACACGTACACTGGCCGCCCACTCTGAGAGCACTTCTGATGAATGTCTCTGACGATGTAAGACCTTTATTTCTTCTTTTACATAATAAAGAATATTAACAATAAATGTGAAAAATGTTCAATTTGTGACTGCAAAAAGGGATAACTATTGTGATATCAGCTGGACTTAAACCACAATGCTTAATGCAGAAATCAATGGTCTAAAGTTGTTGTTTCAAAGAGCATGAGTGGAGTAAGTTGTAACGTAAAATAATAATCCTTTAAAAAATATATATAAGCACCATATTGTATTTTAAACAAGATAGAAGGAGAACAACTTGGCACCACACCAGGGTCAGCACCTAACGGGACTACAGGCCTGCAAAGGATGGCTGTACAAAAAGAAAACACTTCACATTGCCCAAATCTATCAGACACACACACACACACACACACACAGACACACACAGTATGACACATTCTGGACAGAATATTGGCAGTAATAATGTCCACCTATGGAACAAGCTGCTTTGAATTGACCTGCCATCCTTTTTCCATTCATACCAGTCAGAGGAATGACAGGTAGTTCATGTGCCAGCAGTAAATATTTGCGATGTGAGGTACACTTAGTGGAAGAACCTCCAGTACCTCCACTGAGAATATGCACCACGCATCAGAGAAAGTGAGCGACTGAGAAAGAAATCCTCTAAAGTAAATGTATGACTTGATGTTTATTTGATGAATAAGATATTCTCTTTGTTCCAGTAGGATAACTGCATTGGCCTCTGATTGCTGGCATGCACCATGGTCAGCTATAATGCCATATTTACTCACAGATTGCCGGTAATAGCGGTGTATAATGCAGGTGTGCCAGAACAAAATTGTGAAACATGAATTCCAGTAAAGAATGTTAGTTGATATAAATTGTACATAAATAGGTGAATTAGTAAGTATATTCTCAGTACTGGGTTTGCCTTGTGTGCAGTATAATGTTACAAATCCAAGAGCATGCAGTCTGAATACTGTAGACTAATAGCTGTAAATTACACAGTACATGAATGGGGTGGAAACGTTTAGGCTAGAAAGACTAGAAAGAGTTCTCACTCAAGTTAGATTAGAGGCGGTGCATGGAAAATGTTTTGTGCACCAGAGGTTTAGTTAAACAGGAGGCTGTGAAATTGGAAGGCAAGCTGACCGCAAACTTGGCTACAGAAGTTATGTTAGAAGTTTGTGTCTTAATTGTGTCACTTCCTGACTGAGTTGGTGTAAGTAATTCCTTACTAGATGCTCTGGAGTGTGACGTGAAGGTGGAAAGAAAGCTGTATCAGGCCACGTGTGATCACTGCTGACAGAACAAACGATATTCTCCAATTTGATAGTTGTTAGATGGCTTCAATTAAGATCAGGATCAGTTTATTCTCCAGAGTCTGCCACAGGTTTTCAGGGGGGATGATGGGACCACATCGCAGCCGGGAACTGATCCCTTCAAAGTCTGCTTCCTGGTTTCTTGTTTTCTTTAGTGATAAACATTTGTTCCTACTTTTCATTTGTCCAAACTCTTCACTGTTTAGCTTTTTTATAAACATAGCTTTCAGAGCCAACCATGGATTTGAGATCAGCGTATGATGGTAACTTGTCCTGGGGTCTTGGGGTCTTAATCAACATGTCAGGGTGGGGTGTTTTTCCCAATTTGATGCATCCCATACACCCCTGCCCTGTGGAGTTTCTCACCGTGTCTGGGGGTAGAGAAACTTTAATTCAGATAATTTAAGGACAGCCTCCTCCTCCTCCTCCCCCATCACCTCTCAACCCCTCTTTCTTCCTTCACCACTATGATTCTCCCTCTTCCGCCTCATTTCCTTCTGCTTTGGCTCTTTCTTTTCCTCCCTTCTCTGCTCTTCGCCCATGTCTTTCTCCCACATCTTTGTCTTTTTCCTCCTCCTCCTCCTGGTCTCTCCATCCAACTCCATCTTACCTTTCTCTTCCTTTTCCTCTCTTCTGAACCCTCTAACCACATAATGAGGCCCATTCAGCGGGGCTAATTGTTTTAAAAACTCCCATGTGTTCCTATGCCTCAGAGACAGTTAAAGCAGTCATTGATGATGGTAAAACCCTTTTATTTTTGCACGGCATGCACCAAATACTTCAAGTTTAACTATCACATTATTTGTTTGGCACAGAGGTCTTCATTAAAATACAAAAATTAAATCAGAAAATTCTGTATATAATAATATACAAATATCTACAATATCTATCTTCTCTGGTAAAACTGGAATTGCTGAGCGGATGTTTAGTGGGTGACGTTGGTAGAGTCCAGGCGTCTGTTACCCCGCGGCCAAATTACTGGCCACCCACAGCTTAGCAGACTCTCTATTTTTTCACACACAATCAGGTGGTGTAAAGCACGCTTTGTTCTAAGTTTTGATGTCTTTGTTCTAGCAGTTCTGATAAGATATTACTCACAAATTGAATTGCTGTGGAGTCACCACTCCCCTGCATCTCTACAACTCACCTGGGAAGTAAAATGATATTATAGCGATTAGGATTGATAAGAAAAAGTATGAGGACAATAGATATTTTGCTATAAGCACTAGACTTAGTAAACACTCACACTGCTGTATGACAATGAGGATTGAAGTTGGTACAGCCAGTCCAAAATGAGGTTTGGGACCTACTGAGCTTTGCCTACCTGTCTTTCTTCCTTTACCTTTACAGCGGGCAGTGGTGGAACAATTCAGATCCTTTATTTGAGTAAAAGTACCAATACCACATTGTAAAAATACTCCATTACAAGTAAAAGTCCTGCAATCAGAATCTTACTTAAGTAAGAAGTATTATCAGCAAAATATACTTAAAGTATAAAAAGTAAAAGTACTCATCATACAGAAAAATGGCCCCTGTGACTGATTTATTATTATATATGTATATTACATTATTAGATCGTTAATATGGATGCATCAATGCATAAGTAGCATTTTACTGTTGTAGTTGGTTGAGGTGGAGCTAGTTTTAACTACTTTATATACAGTTCAGTAGTTTAGTTCAGTGGTTCCCAACCTGGGGGTTGGGCCCCTCCATAGAATCACAAGATAAATCTGAGGGGTTGTGGGATGATTAATAGGAGAGAAAAGAAGGAAAAGTTCTGCTTCCCAATCTATATGTTTTTTTTTTTTTAATCTAATCTTTGTTTTTGTTTTTTTGTTTGTTTTTTTGTTTCATCTTTGGCAATGCAATGTATTTTATAAGCTTATCATATGTTTTTTGTTTTTAAATCTTAACTTGAAAAGTAACTACAACTGTCAGATAAATGTAGTGGAGTAACACGTACAATATTTCCCTCTGAAATGCAGTGAAGTAGAAGTATAAAGTAGCATAAAAGGAAATACTCAATTAAAGTATAATACAATAATAATAATAATAAAGTACAGCAAGTAAGGGTCATTGGGGTATGCTTGAGTGTTATATCTGTGTGTGTGTTCTGTATCTGCATGCATGCACTCATATATTTATGTGAGAGACAGAGAGAGAGACATCTCCAGCTGTGGCTTGATTCCCATAGTGGGAAATCACAGCTGGAGGGATGGAGCAAAGAGTATAAGTGTGTGTGTGTGTGTGTGTGTTTTGGGGGGGATAGGGGGGATAATGACTAATGACTAATGACTAAGTAAGAGTGAGTAACTGAGAGACTCACTGCCTTTGGGAGTATAGTGAGTAATGGTTCTGGACTGTGATATTGTGGATCAGAGTGTGTATTGCAAAAAAGTCAATTTTCATGAATGAACACAATTCAATTTTCTAATTATGAAAACTTTCGGTTCAGAGAGATCCTGGGGACATAAACTTTTCTCCTTTTCTTTTGTGGTTATTCAGTGCTATTTAAAACATAACCCAAAAATGTAATTAGCAAGCATCTTGGGACAATAATTAGATAAAACATAATAAAATATACTAAATCTGATTTATCCATTTGGAAACTCACTCAGACTTTTATATGAAGATTAAGCTTTATAATTGTTATATTTTATATACACATGGCCATGTCTACATCTTCTATCAATTACATGTCAGTGGAATTACATCATTTTTTACTCATATATCTAATTAGGCTCTGTGCACTATGGTCACAACTGTAGGCACCAATGCTGTTTGGGAAGATATACATATCTGATTCAAGTACATGAAGAAATAAGCATACAAATAAACTACATGTAGGAAAAAGTATCTGAATCATAATATGAAGGTGGAAAAAACTGTATTTGTATGTCAGTCACCTCATCTTCCAGGAGGCCTCACATCCCTGCTTGTTCTGTAACTCCGGTCTCAACTGGCAGATAGTCAAGCTCTAAATTGGGCCAACAGTGATTAATGAGACTGAGGGTGGCGGTCATATTGAACGTGAGTTGTTGTGTGCTTGTTGTCTGGGGGTGTGTGTAATAATCAAGTATACCCTGCCTTAACAGGACCCATGTGTCTTCTCTCTCTGTATCTAGATTTTTGTCTCTTGTCTGCTGTCTGTCTCTTTCTATCTCTGTCTTACACACACACACACATACACACACATACCACCCGAATCCCACACTGCACACGCTCTAATTAAATAAAGCACAGTAAATTTGACCTCTCTCTCCCAGTGGAAGCTGATTAAAGGGCCGCTGACTCTTGTAAGGGAGGGCCTCCTTATGTGTGCGTGATGACCACTTCAGGTTGTGGATGGTGATAAAAATGACGACAGTTTGGGGACTGCATGGACACACAGTAAAAGAAAAATCCCCTTCATCCAATCCTCTAAGCAAAAGTGAAGTACAATGAGGAACAGAGTACACGTAGGAAGTGATTTTGGCTTTCAGAAGGAACACATACGGAGAAGTGATTTTGGCTCTTAGTAGGAACATTTGTAACCTTAACTACAAGCAGAATGTGTGGTTTTTTTCTAGGACATACTGGGGGTATTTGAATATTCTTTTTCCTCTACAACTACAATGATGTTCATGACTGGCCTGACATTCACAATAAAACCATTAACCCATGCGACATTTCTCTAATGCTGTCTATGATAATAATGAGTAATGAGGGTGGGGTTGCTTTATGTGTTTGAACCCCAAAATCCCCTCCGGGATAAACAGCGAAACCATTATTATAGCAGAAAACAATGTAGAGTGCTGGGAAAGCCATGAGATGAAGGGAGCACGGAGCATGCACATCTTGACAACAGACAGTCATAACAGAATTCAGACGGACAGATTCTGCTTTGTTTTATGCAAGTCAGGAAGCACCACCACAACTTTGACTTCTCTGGTGTGCGAAAAACCCATCAAGTCGTGGACTCCTGCTTCAAACAGACGCTGGGCTGGACAATAAGAACATAAGAAACATAAGACACTCTAAAGATGAAATTCACTTGAGGTTTTCTTTCTTTCTTGACCTCAGAAATAGTTGACTCACACAAACAAACAAAACCCTAACTCGAGGTTAACTTACTAGATTTTTTAGGTGCTTTCTACCGCATCTCATGGTCTTCATCAGCAGATGGAGTTTGCTTCATTGTCATGGAGATGTATCAGTTGTTATCATGTTATTTTGGAGTTTTGGTGTTTGGTGTTGGTATGTAATAGAAGATATCTGTGATTACAAGTGACAGCTGAGAAAACAGCTGTGACTTTCCCTATAAAGTAAAGTATATATTTGAAAAGACAGATTTTAGTGGACCATCCTTTGAAATAACCTTTTTCAAAAACTAGTTAGTTAATAGTTAGTAAGTTGTGTTGGACAAAAGTACATGCCAAGTTAATGCAATGTCATGTAAAAAAAAAGCAAGTAGTACAAAACAATAAAATAACTAAACAGTCAGACAATGAATCATCTAAAATATAGAGAAAAGCAGCAGGAAAAATAATCAAGACCATAAAACAATATTTCACAATCAAAGACAGGTGAGTGTAAAAGGTTTTTGACGAGCAGCTGAGGACAAAAAAATGTACCTCTTAGCAAGACATTAAGGGTCACAAACCCACTTTGATAGATTACTTTCTCTCCCCAGGTTCCCGTGTGAATACTCTCCCCTGAGCCCTCTGCCCTCTTCCAGCCCTTTCTCTTGAGGTCAGATGCCTTTTCATCTCACAAATCGAATTAGGTCAGTTTTCTGTTAGAGCTGACAGCCGGTTTTAATAGTCACTCAAATAGAAATCACAAGGATTATCTAAAACAGGAATATATTCACTCCAAACGGAAGCCGGCCATTTACCAGTTGCAGATGCGATTGAGGACTTCAAAGCAGGGTGGTTTGAAGGACGTGACTTGACTTGATTGTCACATGAGCATGAGCATGAGCCTGAGGGTTACAATATGTACCCGCAGCCGGGTTTAAGGCCAAAATGATTTGTTTGGATTGCACAGATGATGCAACATGTGTAGCAGATCAGAGAGCTACAGACTTAAGGTGTAGTAGATTTGGTGCTACAACAGTACTGTAAGTATGACTCATTCTGATCCTCTACTTTATGCTGCCTATTTTATTTCCCAGAATTCTGGCCACCAGTGCTGCAATGAGACAGCAAGCAGCGCTCTGATAACAGCTTCTCATGGTTAACATATTTCTCTCTAGCTTCATCCAATTTCCTCAAAATTAATCCAACTTACTCCCCACACAACAGCAGGGGCTTATTTATAAAAATCTCATATGATCACATTTAAAGAAAAAGGTTGACATATTGGGAAATATGCTTGCTTGCTTGCTTTCTAGCTGAGAGTTAGATGAGAAGATTGATACCACACTAAGCTAACTTAGCTTAGCACAAAGACCAGAAACAGAGGGAAACAGGTAGCTTGACTCTGTACAAAGATAACAAAATCTGCCCACCAGCACCTCTAAAGCTCAGCGAATTGTTGTTTTTACACTTCGGTTATTAGTGAGCTTTACATAAGTTACCCTTGGGCAGAGCCGGGCTAGCTTTATGCCCCCCCCCCCCGCTTTGTGCTAGGATAAGTTAGCCCGCTGCTGGCAATAGCTTCGTCCTTAGCGTACAGACATGTGAGTGGTATCGATCTTCTCATCTAACTCTTGGGTCTAACTTCTCCCTGTGTGTGTGAGCTTTTTGAAGAGACGGACATTCGAACAAGTGTGGCTCATGATGATGAGTGGCTGTTAAATTGCTGTTTCCGCCAAGAAAAGCTTTGTCAGATTAATGTGCCGATTTGGCCCCTGGTTTTGAGAGGAAGACGTGTTGTAACTGCTGTAACCATGCACAACCAAATCTGTTAAATCCTCCCATCATCTCTTTCTCTCTCTGCCACACACACACACACACACACACTCACACACTACTTGGCCTATACCCATCAGGAATATATCAAACAATGACTAGTTTAATCTGGTGCTATTTTAATGTCTTTCACATAATAATTTCTCTTCACCACCATGCAACATCACACAGGAGAAGTCAATAGGTAACTTCAGGTTACATTATTATTAAATGATATTAGTTTATTTTTGGAGAAAAATAGGACAAAACACATTGTTATCGCTCACGCAAAGCTGGCAGAATGATCACAGAGGGAGTATTCTTAGTTGCCGCTGTTACGCATAATTGACCTTTCATTTCTGAATACATAAAATTAGGTTTAAATTCTCCAACTGTATCAATGATCAGGAAATGATTACATCATGTCATAAGAATTGAAGAGCTTTGCTTATAGTCATCACATACGTCACATATGGCAAGATGGAAGATAATGTCTTTGTCTCCAGTATAAGTAATGCTTAAAAACTAAGTTTTACATCTCCAGGGAGTTAACAGTCACACACACTCTCACATAATAATACACCCTCTCTTTGTTCTCAGCGTAGAGACTCTTGGTTTTGATTCTCAGAGAAATTAAGAACCTTTAGATGAGGTCAGATGAAACAACAACTCAAATGGAAAGATTATATCGATGAGATTTTAAAGCAGTTACATTTGTGGTTGATGGTTGGATTTTAGACAATGCTTCCCAATGGCCCTGGTTCTCAGATGTCTCTGTGGTGTGGCTCATGTCATTTTGACTCCCTTTTGGATAGGACGAAAGGAAATGAGTCAGAGACACAAGGCTGAGAGGATGAAGGACTAGGGGTCAATTACACTTCAGCTAATGGTGAAACTAATAAATACTGAAGATAGAAAAACAAGCTTTTTTGACATCCTTGTTGTCCACAACACATTGGATTGGAAACTGGCTTATAAACAGTTCAAATGTCAATACAAGTATGTGTAAATAAAGAAAAGGGGAAGAAAACCCTATTTGACTTGTACTCTGAGGGGAGTAAAGAGAGGGAAGAAGGGATGAGGCCATTTGGCAATTCGCTTACAGGGAGGTTAAAAGGGGATGGCTGGGGTCAGACTACAGGGAAACAACCTCAGACTCCATGCTTCAGGTCAGACATGCCTCATTTGGCTTGCCACTGCACACAGGAGACTCGTGGAAACTCATATTTCTTCCCTTAAAAGGGTCTTGACTGCAAGCACAACAAGGTTACTTATAATTGGGTCCCCGGCTTTAACACTTTAACCCAAAAACTAATACCCAAAAGTGATGTAAGAATGAATGAATAGAAAACTATTCACTCTTTAGAAGAACATGACCACCTGAGTATATGCAGCTTCCTGTTTGCTGGACAGTGCAGTATCAGCCATGTTATAAGTTGTATTGAACATGGGTGTTGTCAATCAATTCAAATCTTATCCTACCAATAAATATTGTTAGGATAAGATTTAATGCATAAAGTGCATGATGATTTTGTGCTGTAGCATTTTGTGTCTTTGTTGATTAAAATTAATGGTGGATAGCAGGGATGCACACACACATATACACACACACACACACACACACACACACACACACACACACACACACAACCAGGCTACATATGAAATAGCACACATACACACAAAGATGCAACTTCCCTCTTTCTCATTCTCTCTCTCTCTCACTCTCACACACACACATAACACACACACAGGCAGGCAGTGGGCTGGCTGTTGATTTAGTGTTGCCAGGGGAACCCGGGATTCAGGGATTCTGTGCTCCAGATGCTTCATGAACAACAAGGGGACTTCCTGGTTCCTGAAGGACTGATTGTGCTCTCTCTCTCTCTGTGTGTGTGTGTGTGTGTGTGTGTGTGTGTGTGCGCTAGCATGCATGCATTTCTGTACTTCTTAGAAGCTTCAAATGCTCGTCAGCTGTAACTCCACCAGCATGTGTGTGACATCAGAAAAGACCTTTTTCAAACACACCCCCTCCCAGTAGGACAGGACGTTTTCTTCTCTCCACACAAGCAGGAGAGTATAAATTGTTACACACACACACACATGCGCACACACACATACAGAGAATACAGAAAGCCTGTGTGTGAAAGATAAAAAAGTCAGAAACAGAGAGAAATAATCAGATTCAAAGAGAGAGACACAGGAAGAGAGAGTGCTCTGTGTATCACAGTGAGCATTGGCCTGTGTTCTCTACAAGGCTACTGAAATGATCTTGTCGCACACACACAGAACAAGATCCCGCTGAGCGTTTACATCTATCATAAAACACCATGGCATACTTTAAGTACTACAAGTTAGTGGGTTCAAGCCACAAGTCTGGCCTGTTAAAATATCCCCTTTATTACATTTCTCCTTTATCAGACGACAATGAAGAGGAATGGGAAATGAATGGGAGCGTTTCAGTAAACCCCCTGTACATCCCAGCAGTGAGCTGCACTGAAGAAATGAGCCACTGCAGATATTGGATTTGGCTTTATTTAATTATATCTAGACTTAAGATCCTATAGTCTCAAAGCCTTGTTATGTCTTACCCATTAGTCTGCACTCTAGAATACAGTAATGTAGTAAACAAGAAAATAATTATTTGTGCTTAGAGCTGCACTATTCAATACTTCTATATTAATAATGAATCAAATATGAAAGGAGTTGCTCATTGTGATAAACCCAGAGAATTATCACCCAACTGCAATTTTCCTCAGCTCTATTGTGCGTTTACGCATCTTTTAGCTCATTGTTTTGGTTGTCCAAAACACAACTTTACAGTTTGGTTAGGGTTAGGGGCCAACTTAACTTACAACTTTACAAAGTGATGATATGTCAGAGTTGTGTTTGCAGCTTGTTGTGCTGCCCCCAAGTGGCCAAAAAAGCAACTAATGCAGGTTTAACGAGCACAATTCCCCAATTTACAATGTGTCATCTGTGTAGTTCTCCATTATATTTCTTCATTAAGACACAATTAAAGATGCACATGCAGCCATGAGGCAGAAACCACATTGGTAGTGTACCAGTTTCTTTTGTCAGCAGTACTCCAACATGCTATCTGTGTTTTCAGCAGCATTTGGAAACCATAGAGCTGGAGCCCATGCACCAGTCCATTAAGTACACTGTATAAACTTTATTGGGACACCACTGAATAGAGGCCAAGCACACCCACAGGAAAATGTCTTCAAATGTGTTCTCCATGTTTCCAAAGACAAATAACCTATATAATTTATGTAGTAGTACAATTCTCTTTTTTATATATTGATGTGTCACTTAGACACATTTTTTTACAGGTACTAGGACAAACGGCCACCAAAGCATCTGCTGAATGAGGCTAGCAAAGAAAAAAGACATGTTCAGTGGACTCTTTCTGGACTCTTTACGGAGTTTGAGAGATAATCTTGCTGCATCAAAACCGCTGGGACAGAGACTGTCAGTGAAGATCTGTGTGTCTGCTCTCTGGGATGGCTCCACAGAGGACCCGCTCCTCTCATGTAGCCTACTACCCTGGATAGTCTGTCTGGAATATTCTGTCTGTATAAGTGCAAAAATGCATGAGGAAAAGTCAGAAAAAGTACAGGGCTGAATAATGCATTTTAAACAATTCAGCTGACCACTTACTGCTTATTGTTTTTAGCCATATTCAATGATGTATTTGTTGTTTTCAGCATGTGTTAGCTTATCTTTAGGAGCTTCATTCTTGTACGTATTAGTGTACTTTCTACTACTGTACTATCTACACTCATTCTGAAAATCTTAATCTGTGGACAGTTAATGACATTGATTAGCAAAATGTTTTAATGAAATATTGTAATACTGTATATCTCTTCAATTCCACCAAGTGCACACAGTGTGACACACAGACCAAACCATGCTCACTGGGCTACTTCACAAAAGATATGTAAGTGAAAATGACATCTGGTGGGAATCCAAGACTGTTCAAGTGCTTAGAAAACAAAGGCTGATTAACTTTGTTACAATGTTTATATTGTGTTTCGAGTCCAGATTAAGCAATTCATCTCATGCCCAAAACAGTTTGAAAAAGAGCATATAATGATTTCAGTCTAGTGCTCAAATCTCTGCCACAGCACGAAAACTGAGACTGAGAGTTTTGTGGGTCCAAATGGATGAGAGGTTACCGTCTTGGACAGTAGTGTTAGTGTTCTGCTCTCAGAACAATGTGTTCTCTAAAACAACATAAGGGTTTTCAGATTTCATCACTGTCCTACAAGAACATAAAAGCCTTTATTTTATTCGAAGTGACTGCTGACATGTGAAAAGATTTCACCACACAGGTATCTAGTTTACATTTGCGTAGATGCGAAGCCCCCAAATTACTTGAACACAGTTGCGCAAGAGAAACCCTAAGATCCAAGATCACAGTGACACATGGCTGGGAATCAAACCATTGAGCACAAATCAAGCTGCCCTTTAATCTCTTCACCGTCATTTGAAACGTCATTTCATCTGAGCTCATCTATGAACTCTCAGTTCCCCTCTGAATTACAGCAACTTAATGTGTGGTGTTAACTTTTTTTCTTTCAGTCATTTTCTTCTACATAGTGATTTAGAGAGATGTATGGGAAAGGAGGAGGGATGGGGAGATAAGGAAAGAGAGAAAAGGAGATATTTTGCACGTGCATTTTACAGTAATTTGGAAATGCAATTTTACATGTAAGCATCATGCACCCTCAGAAAAAGGTGGGCAAGAAGAATACCTTTTTGGATTAAAGAAGCTTAAAAGGGAGAACTAAAGCCACGTAACACAGAGACCTAAACCTCCGGGCAGTATTTCATCCTCAGACAGCTCAGACTTACTGAGTGCGTCTGGCATAGCAAATGTCATTTCCTGCAAGGTATTTATCCATCCTAACTCTGTTCATGTACTGTCTTGGAACAGGATCTGAAGTACTGTTTGTGTGTATGTGTATGTGTATGTGTATGAGAGGGGATACAGCACATAGAGACTATATGTCATTCTCTACCTTTCTCAGCCTCTTATTAGCATGTATCTAACTATAAAGGAAGGAGTCTCTGTCTGTGTGTATGTATCTATGAATGTATGTCCTTCGGTTTTCTCGAGAAACGTTCATCCGATCGACTTTACACTGTGAAGCAGCCATATCATGGCTGTCGACAACGCAATACAGGGAGCCAAGCAATCGGCCCGAACGGGGCCAGGGAGCATAAGACTTAAGAGTAAAAAATAATACATATTCTTGTACATGGTCTTAATGTCTAGATATTAAAAGTAATAAAAATAATCTTTAATTTTGCTATTTCGGTTGGATCATGGAAAATGAACTGAATATATATGAGGCTCAGTTGTATTTTTTTGTCTTTTTACACACATACAGTAAAGTAAGTTCCCTTCATTCCCATGCATGGGTGCAGTAGGCGACTTTCCCAAAAGCTCAGTAACATTATAAACCCTCAGTCCTCCATCCACTGAACAATAGACTGAAAGAGATCAAGGCACTAAATCTGTTTGGGAAAATCACCCCTGCTCTCTCTCACCCTACTGGACTCCAGAAAGGTGTCAGTCTTACCTGGTTATTTAACAGCGGCGCTCAGTATTTGTTTCTTTAGGATCTTTATTGATCATTATATTTCTCCCTGTGACCTGAAAAACTGCTTAGTTATGAAAAATTCCCAGCAGATGCCCCTTGTTAATTATCAGGTGGACTAATTGTCTAAACATTTTTTTTTCTCAAAACTGCATCCATGACCAGAAACAGTAGTATGAATATAAGTGTTTGGAAGTACTTGCATGCAACTTTGCAGAGAAGCCTTTGCAGTGGTTTAAAATGGTGATCAAAAGAATAGACTTCTGAATATCCTGTGTTCAGTCAGAAACCTTTTTTGTTGAAAGCATGTGGGAAATTATAAGTTGCATAGTGCCAGTTTTCAAAGTAGATTGGTTCAAGATTCTTTCTTTCTTTCTTTCTTTCTTGGTATAATTTAACAGAGGCAAGTCTGCATGAAAGAAGAAGTTGCATTAGATTGGCATATTTTTTGCAGTGCACAAGCTCTCTGTGTAGCTGTCCAGGGGCAAAGCAGGCCCTTGAGGCTGTGACACACTTAAGCTTTCGGACTGCTGCCCAGCTTTGGTGTTATTCTAGACTAAACACTCAGTAAACCACAGCAGATACAAACATTTTCACAGCCAGCACAACACTAGCGTCTAAGGAGAAGGAGGAAGTTTGTGTCTTATGTCCTGAATGGACAACACTGAGGGTGACTCCTGTATATTTCATATCCTGTAAATATGAGTAAAGGCTCATATCAAACATGTTTTCAATTACTAAATGATCTCATCTCCTGGCACATAATGTAATTTGTCTTCCATTGACAGTATGCTTCATGGGCACTGAGCATTTTGAGATTTGATACCTGGTACTGATGTCCTTAGACAAATGTAGACTGCGGATCATGTTCTTGCTGTAAATCAAGACATAAAGGTGATCATCCTGAAAATATTCTGACTGTCAATCAAACTAGACATCACCAATTCATTTTGACACACAGAAAAAGACACAGCTTTTCATCACTTGTGTGTAGGAAGTGAAACTGAAAGTTTGATTTTAACATTCATTTTTGATTTGATATCTCAACCACAAGCACTGCTGTAACCACAAAGCCAAGCTGCAGCATTGTTCTTATGTTGTGGTTCAGCCTAGTGGATACTTAAATATGCACCACCCATTCATCTATCCATCCCTCCATCCATTCCCCCCCACCTATAATATGGACCAGAGATTTTGGCTTGGAGTCTGCCATTGTGGGAGAAACCAATGCAAATGTCAGTGCTTCAAACAGGAACACAGTTTTACACAGCTTCCCATGATGCAATATCACAATTGACCACACATGTTAACAAATCAAAAGCTGCTAAGTAATACTGAATGACATTTACTGCCTATTAAGTATGCAAGAAGAGGAGTGGTGCACAGTTTTTAGAGTGATCGATCGCATGCAACAGGGCAGCAGGGATATCAAAACCAGAAAAGGTACCTTTAAAGTACTACAGCTACACTTACTACTACTATACTATACCATACTATACTACTACTTGACTTGAGAAAAATAGGTATGAAATTGTTGGATCCTATGTCTAAATGGGGAATAATGATTTTAGATTGACTATCAAAAGTAAAGTTAGTGAAATTCCAGTCTGAGTTTTCTGAGTCATATAAATTTCCCAGATTCCCTTAACGCAGCACTATGACTAACCATGGGTAATTTTTTTCTAAATAACCTGCCACATATCAAGCATCTAGTAGGAGAAATGGTAATGAGTCACTGCTTTGGTTTTCTTTTTGTCATAAAAGTTCTAATTTACTGAGGTTCTTCTTAATACAGAAAGTAGATAAATTCATAACTTTGCATCCCTGATGTGAAAATGCGACTTCAGAATTTGTGCTGATTGAAGGCTGATGTTGCTATTCTTCAATGGCAAGTTAATAAAAGTGATACGCTTCTTACTTCTATAAGGACTACGATGCATAGAACCACGAACAGCCCAAAGTATATGCTCCTTTCAAAACCTTAAAGATGAATTGTGGTGTATTATTTATTACATGCTTAAAGGAATAGTTGCGCCTTTTGGGAAATAAACTTATTGGCTCTCTCACCGAGAGTTAGATGAAAAGATTGATACCACTCTCATGTCTGAACGCTAAACATGAGGCAACTGGTTAGCTTAGCTTAGCACAAAGACAGGATACAGGGGGAAACAGCTAGCCTCGCTCTGTCCAAAGGTAACAAAATCCACCTACCAGCACCTCTAAAGCTCACTAATTAACACGTTATATCCTGATTGTTTAATCCGTACAAAAACGTGTAAAAACCACAGTTCGCTGTTTTACAGGGGTTATGTGCCAGACAATTTCTTGGCTGGTTGCCTGGCAACTGCTAGGTGCTGCTAGGCGTATTTTAGAACTTTGGACAGAGCCAGGCTAGCTGTTTCTCCCTGCTTCCAGTCTTTGTGCTAAGCTAAGCTAACCAGCTGCTGGCTGTAGCTTCATATTTATCATACAGACACGAGAGAGGTATCAATTTTCTCATCTAACTCCCAGCTGAAAGCGAATTAATGTATTTCCTAAAATGTCAAATAATTAAGTGTGTAAAAGTTTTGGCTTTATTGTAGTGTGTACTGCAGGGCAGTGCAGTTTATTTCACAAAGTCATAAAAGCAGTTTTCTTAGAGACTCAGTATCAGTCACATACATTGTTTATACATACACACAAAGCCAGCAAAAATTATTTGAGCACACACAAACATCTGAAACATAAATACATTTACACTGAGTCATAGTCTCTCAGCTAGCTGACTTTCAGTTTGATGTGGCTGTTAGGGACAGAACGCTTTCCAAATGTCAGCTGTTGTGGGCCTGCAGTCCCCCTAAACACACGCACCCACTATGAAGACACATTTATTGGTAATCACGTGTGTGAGAGTGTGTGTGAACGTGCTTGTGAAGTGTGAGTCCCCTTGTACGTGTGTTTAAGCTGGGGAAGCGGGCAAGTGTGTGTGTGTATGTTTGGGAAGGGCCGTTGTGGGGGTTACTGCGTCTAAATGGTTTCTCGGGTTCAGCCCTAACACCAGCAGACGTCATGACACCATAATCACCCTTACACACACGTGCACACACACAGCTCTCAGCGCTATGACATGAACCTGCAAAAATAAAATGAAAACAGTCAAAGCTGTAGCCGGAGACGTCACACCTCGGACAGGAGCTCTGGATAACAGTCAGGTTTTAGAACTGCAGTCTATAACCAAGAAATACATTTGTCATGGTGGGACATAAAAGCTGAACTCCGTGTTGACTGTATCTGGTTTTTCGTCTCTTTTCATCCCATGGTAGTGGCAGGGTTGTACACTTTTCAGATATGGCAATATCTTCCATGTCAATCGTGGATAAATAAATCTGCTTAGAAAAGCGACGCTCTGGGGCGTCCCGGCAGCCTGGGGGTTTAAGGTGCTGACTTTTGTTGCATGTCGTTTCCTGTCATCTCTCTCTGTTATCAGGGGTCATCTGAGGTCCAACAGACACATACAGTATTGAAAGAGATTAGTTGGATTGCAAAGCAAAACGATGAGAGACTAAGATAGAGACAATAAGCGTTGCAAGGAGAGCATAATAAGCACATAGAGTAGAGAGTCTCTTTGGGTGGGCCTGGGGAGGCACTGCGATTTAAATGACTGCTGTTTGACTGATGGTATACACAGCCACTCTCATAAGCCTGAGCCTCGAGGATGTTTAGATGACCAGCAGCAGTCATAATGTACTGAGTTATGCTCTCTGTATTTTATGGTTTTGTTAACAGCAACCTCTCCTGCAAGAACAATTAACTCCCTTTTCTCATACCCTTCGTTTAGGTTACTATCAACAAAATCACAATAATTTAAGTGTATCTAAGGATACACCCTCCACTTTTTCTTTGCTATAATAGTATTCATACACTACAAAATATTCGGTCAATTTCAGCATATTATATGAAGATGGGAGGGAAATGAAACACCTATGGCTGTAGGTCATGATAATAATTATGCTGATGCTGAGTAGTCGCCTTGCTGTGAGAATGGTTGGTCACTGGATCATCTTGAGCTCAGATGATCCAGTGAACATGCATTAGTTACATGGTGTTAAAAGCCCATCTTAAACATCTTTTCTTAGGTTTTTGTCCTGTGTCTTGTGCTTTAGTCTTGTTGCAAAGCTATCTGCCCACTTTGAGACAAATATCTCAAACAATGAATGTTTAATATCAGAAAAAGCACAGGACAGGCGGATCTTATCCTGCAAGTGATTTGTCCCTACACATTTTTTATGGTTTTGCAAGTAGCTGGAGAACGGAGTTGAATTCAGAATAAAAGAAGGATCAAGTCTGCTGTGCTCCACCCAAAGCTTAAATGGCACATTTAAACAGAAATGCCTCAGAAACAGTTTCTTCTCCTCTTGCTTTCCCTCTCACTCACATACAGACACATACTATATATACAGAGCTCAAACACATACACAAATGCACTCCCCACGTGATACCTCCGGCTCCGCCTAATGTGTAGCGTGAGGTAATGCTTCTAGAGAGGGATGGAGAGGTTGGAAAGGGAGGGATGGGGGGTGTCTGGGGTGTGAGAGAGCGAGGGAGAGACCCTAGAGAAAAAGTGTCCCGCAGCTGTGTGGCTTGCATGTGTTGTTGTGTTTGGTGCCAGAAAACCAAGGAGCTCCCCCCATAATTCATCATCAGACTGTTTCAACTCAGACACTCCCAGTGAACCAGTGAACACAGAACACGAAGCAAGACCTTGATATTTGGTCACCCTCCTGATGCCTTAATATCCAATTTCTTCCCTGTTTTCATTATGATTCTGTTTTATTCTCTGGAAAATGCTGAAGCGGAAATAGGCCATTGTAATGACAGGGGTAGTAGTCATAGCAGTCTTTGAATAACATGTCACCCTCCCTTTTCCCTTCTGTCTAAATGTACTCTAATCCCACACACTTCTTGAACCTAAGGGTCCTAAGATAGAAAGGCAGCTTCATTTAGATCCAGCAGAAACCTGATCTGTGTATCAGCCCTGTTCTGGCCCAGATCTGTGGAGGAAAATGTCAGAACTTGAGTGACAGGGATTAGTGAAGCTAGTCTGAAGGAATGCTACTGCACATGCCATCCATCTGGGATGCAGGTTTACTACAGATAAAGGTACACTGTAACTGATATGAGGACAGAACAGTAAAGTAAATTAGATTAAAACACAGCACAAGCTAGCAATGAAAACTTACAGGCTACAATTTTAGATGTACATTAGATCACCACTGGGGAAAGCATCAGCTGTGTTCCCTGAAAGTCTTTAGAATAGCTACATATTGTGGGACTATTTGGTTGTGGGTCACTGATATCGTCTACATTTTTTAAACATTCTCTTTTAGACTAAATAAAGGCCAAGATTTTCCACAGTATGTATCCTCGAAACCCTCACACTGAACCCAAACATCACTGCACCTCATTCTGATACTCACCTTTTAAACATGGCTGTGTGTTTACACAGTGAGGTGATGCATTTTGGGGCTGCTGTGACCTCATGGTCTTAGACGGCTGCTGGTACGATGATGAAGGAAACCCCTAGCGATGTGCGCACACACACACACACACACACACACACACACACACACACACACATCACAGAGAGAGAGAAAAATATCCTCATAATGCATTAGACTGTATATGGGGGATGGGAAAAAGCTGCATGTGCAGAGTTGTTCTTTTTGCCACCGGACTGTTGGCAGGACTTGCATGTAGTGGTTGGATTTTGCCTGCCACCAATTGCTATTTTTATACCTACAAACTTCTATTTAAAATGCTTAATGTACTGATAAAACTTGTGACCACCAGTGCAGAGACCCAGGTTTATTTCCCCCGCAAAAGTACACACAATGTAGACCAGTGACTTATACTGGTTGGCCAAGGTGCCTAGTCACTGAGTGGATGGGTGATTTCGGTCTCCCCACATGTAATGCTGTCTTGGTGAAACTTTCAGCTGTGAGGTGAAGAGAAGTAGCTGACAACTCTATTGTAAGAGGCATTTTGGAGTCTACACCCAACTCTGGCCAACAAGTGAACTAACAACGACACAGGACCATGTTACACATTGGGTACTGTATACACCAAACTGGGAACAAAAAAGAAGCAGAAGAATCACGGCATTTATGGCAGTATGTTCATTAACACATATATATCATAGTAAAGATGCACTGGGACACATACCTGTATCTTAAGCCATGTCCTACTCAATGATCCCTTTAAAAACAAAGCTCTTGAACTATGTTGAATATCCAGCGACCCATGAGAACAACCCACCTCAAGATCAGAATCAAACCTATGCATATAATGTGGCTCACTCCTTGAAAAAGGTTTAACACCAAATTGACAGAGGTTTTACAAGGGTCCTTCTTTCTAGTTAAAACAGGTATAAGAGTCCTGGCCAGGCAGTCCTGCAAGATATCAAACTGGCTATCTATTGCACATCATTGCATATTGTGATTGGGTGCAGATACACATAAAGTCCATGTGGTTAACACCAGTGTTAAGATGTTGCAGATGTTGATCGTGTGCTGTCAAATTTGTACCGGAGCCACAGCTGGGTACTCAGTTTGGAGTTGCAACACTATTACTGCAACAGAAAGAAAGAAATTTAACCTGGAGATGTGTTCTATAGAGCATGATTCAGTTGTCATGGTTACCACCTTGCCTTTTGGTTTCTTTGATGCTGTTAAATGGAGAAAGGTTTAGCAAGTGCAACAATTTAATTTACCCTTTACAACTGCATAAATCACAACTTTAACCAATAAGCAATGTGTGGAGCAGATTGTGTTTTATTAATGGACAAATCAGTACTAAGGTACATTTATATGCATGCACAGCTTGTACTGTGAGTAATTTCCACACATAAGGCAATCCCAAAATAACAGAAAGTAATATTTTTGCCCTATAAGACAAAGACCAGGTATTTATTTGATAGGAAAGATGTAAAATCAACAAAATGCTGTTCCTGTAAAACCTTCTATAAAAAGAAGTCTATTTAAAGTGTAATTTTGGCTGGCTCTGTAAATTCAGACAAAAAGATCCTTACTTGGTCTCACTGTGCTGTAATTGTGTTTGCATGACTTTTTTCCTTCTTCCTTTAGGCCTACTTCTATTCCCTGAAACACTATTACAGCATTATCACTTTCTGGCAAGAGTCTTTACAGTTTTTTGTGAGATGTGTCTCGGGCGGTTGCCATGACACTGCATACACACACACATGTGCAGCTGTGACTGAAGATTGCCAAAACGTGATAAATGTGCAGATTGCTCCCTCTGGTGGGGTGAAGTTAGTCTCTCTTACTGTTAAACAGAGCCAGATTTCAGGCTGTCGTGTTTCAGGCGCAGATGTGGCGCATTTTGCCCCAAACACATGCTGCAGACGCACCAGGCTGGAGTCGGAGTTTGCGTGTCATTTGTGCGGGTGTCTGCAAGGTGCGACTCTCTCCTCACTGCATATGAATTTTAGGGAGGATCCCGCAAATAATAGGTGGGAGACGAGTGGACAGATGTTGTGGTTTATGCTCATCAAACTTGAATTTGAACTTAACCATCAATGAACTGTAAAATCACTACAGACTGCAACTGAGCTTTTGTTTGTTTTGTTAAGACATTTAAGTGAATGTTTGGCTGCATTTACCTCAGTATTAACATCCACATCAACACCACCTCCACCTGCTCTGCTTTGAGCTGCTGCTCTCTCTCTCTCTCCCTCCACCAGTTGTGCTGCCGTGTCCATTTTGTTTACCATGAAAATGTTTATTGCATTGACAACTGCAGCACAATGCTATTTTCTTAGTAGGCTATGTTACATAATATTCCATCCCAAGCATCTTCAATGGGCAACCTCAGGTAGCGTGAACACAATGTCAAAAGTACAGTGGAAGAATATGGAGGACACATTTGAAGCTCGAACATCATTTCTGTTGAGAGACAACATGGTCAGTCAGTGTGTAATAATGTCACCCACAAGCTTCTTCCAACGTCAGGGTAGCCTTTTATCCATGTCTTATAAGTGACTGTGGGAGCCAGTTGGGGGATCACCTGTAGGATGGGGGCCTACCACAACATTTCCCGCATAGTTGATGTGCCTTTTGGATGGCAGGCTCTGCAACTGGTTGCACTGCTGCCAGTTGCCCATGTATCCTGACAACATAATACTGTTAGAACTTCACACTCTTAGTGATCTTGTTCTACCGCATACTGCATATAAGCTTGTATCAAAGTCTGATTGAAAATTAACATCATATGCTGGGTCTTTGCCATAGCTCAGGGTTTAGTCAGTTGATGACCCAGTGGACACACAGGTGTTTTTAGTTATTTTGGTTGATTAGATCTGCTCAGTTTAAAGTTACTTGAGGTAACCAAACTCCTTAATAAGAATGATTAAGGTGGAATTGTGTCTTAGCCTAAGACGTACAATAAAACTAAAGTCAGGGAGATGTCAGTTGGCCTTTTTCACAGAAGACATTTTGCTGGCTACTGGGAAACTTGAACAGAGCCATCGTTAATGTTATGTTTATGTTATGTTATTATTAACACCTGTGCTTAAAAAGGCCTGTATAGGCCCACAGTCCTGATGACTAATGGGGCAACAAATTGAAAACACCTGTGTGGATGGACCATGGGTGTGCAGGGTCTTTAAAAATATTTTAAAAAAATGTTTTCCCTATTTATTTATTTTATAGAGCATCACTTGGAAATAGTTACAAGGATGTGAGGTATGTGTTTATGTTTATAAGTATAGTACATGTATATGGAAATGTACAAGCACATGTTGTGTGTGTATGTATAGAGTGATTTTGTAACTGTGATCATATCTTCATTATCTTTTTGACAGGACACAGATATTCATTAATATTTCAGACAATAATTCTTTGTTTCCAAGACAATTAAAACTCGTTTTGTAGAGATAGTGACTTTAACCTATCTGGTAAAATGTTGTTGTCTGTGAACAATTTTACATAATGCTGGGAGACATGTGTCATGGCTCGATCACTGTGTCTGTACATCTGATGTACACACAGTGTTAACATAGACATCTATTACAGGATGGCTACTATAGATCATATAACTTGTGTTATGAATGTGGATATTAAGACCACTTTCATTATTATTTACTTAAGGTAACAATATAAAAAGTGGTAGGCTTAACTGGTCTGGCCTAAGTGAACTTAACAGCCTATAAGTTATGTATGTATAAAGTGAAAACGTAACATATTAGGGGACTCTGCTTTGCCTATTACACCATTATGTCAGATTTTATTACAGAAAGTAAGCCCTTTTATACATGTAAAAACAAAGTGTAATCTGGCTGTAATGAATTCAACTGATCTGCAAATCAGGCCATTTATGGAGTGATGTTGGACGTTAGATATAGGGTCTTATTTGAGCTTACGAAAACACACCATTTAAATAGGAGCTCTCCTTCAGAGACAAAAATGAGAGTAGTATGAAAGATGGAAAGAAAATATGAATGACAGTATTTAGAACCAGTAATGCCCTTTTTTTCTTCATGGATCTGGAAATATAATTAACTAATTGATTGACTGTTTGATTGAAAGCATATTACAAAAAAAATCCAAACAACAAAAAAATGTAAGGGGGATAGTCTGTTTCATAGCAAAACTTTAAAAGAGGTGCAACGACTAAAAAGAGAGGAGACTGAGGCAGTGTCCACCAAAGCCAGCCTCCCCTCTTTTAATAGACAACTAATGGAGAAAAATGAATGATGAATCCTAATGAAAAATGGGGAACGGGGGAGGAGGGGGTATGTGTTTCCAACCATCCATGTCATATAATTTTGACTGTGATGAATTAAAGAAAATTATTGCAAAGTAAACTGTGTATTCATTGCAGGAGGTATCATTTATCACCTTCTGACCTGTCAGACTACTTAATCAATTAATGCCCATGCATTAATCCATCTTCAGTCTTACCATAAAGCCAACACAGGATGTCAAATGAAAGTGGTGATTCATCACAGGCTGACCATTTGAGGAAAAATATACACTGTCTCTGTATAGACCACATGCTGAACTTACTTTGTACAAATACAATAACTAAAAAATATTTCTTATTGTCCCATAATATTTTAATGACAGTTCAGAAAGGTAAAAGAAATGGCTACGAAGGAAACATAAACATTTACCTTAACATTTTTAAAGACTATAGCACCGTATTTAGTACGGTGGTTTTTCTATTTTCTTTCTTTACTTTCCAACAATACCAGAAATATTTCCTTCAAAATATGGCAGTATTTTTTAATTTCAAGATTTTTGAAACCTCAAACAAATGCACAACATGGCCACTATATATTAATACTGCAGAAATGTAATGAAATGTGCTACATTCACATTACATTATGTTCTTCCTAAGTGGAAACGCTACAGTCCTCAGCTTGCAGATGGCAATTGCCACAAGAAAACTTCACCTCAACTTCAAGCTAGGTACTTATGAATTGTGATGTTAGTCCTCATTAAGTCAACAACCTTCCTTAAGTAACAAAAGCAATAACTTTTTTACAGAAGAATAGAAATACCCACAGTCAAGAGCAGTAAATTGTGTATTTATTTAAACTAAAACATACAAAATCAATGTCTTATATATGCATGATGCTCCGCCTGTCATGTACATTGCTGTAAAGCACCTTAAATGCACCAATTGCTGACTGGATGTGTTGTAAGAGTTACAGTGTTGAGCAGCAGCAATGAAAGCTTTAAAATTTTCACCCGTGGTGTCTTGGCATTCTCCAAAGAGTCTTCGAATGTCACCAATTTCAATGTTTTGCCTTTACTTTATGTTTGGCTATTTCGATTTTCCCACGGAACCAGAATGCATCATGAGACCAAATCAGCTGATGTAGAAAAAAAGAGAAGCAGCGGGCAACCGCCTTCTCGTGTGGCGCATGGCTCACGCTACGGTACGCCATTTGTGTCTAGCAGCAAAAAGCGCGGACAGTGGAAATAGTCGTATAACAAGAGGTAAGTTTAATTGTGGTTAGACTGTATTGTCAAATTATTGCTCGAATTGCTTTTACTGAAACGATAGACGACTCTCTGGGGTGTTTTCAAGTACTGATTTGGGCATATAGTTCACTGTTTCAGAGGTCGGTGTTAGCCTCCTTTTTGGGCCTCTGTGCTGCCGTCGTTTTCTAAGCTATGGGGCGATCTAGACCCGCCTTAGTCCCGCTGTGATTGGATCACACAACTGATGTAGCAATTTAATTGGACGCGTTCTGTGTATCTCAAAATACAGTTTGGAAACATGTCGCTTGTTAGCATGTTAGCCGCGGTAGACCGCAGCAGTATTCACAACAACTTAACCTGATTTATGTCCGGGTGCAAAAGCTGTTAACGCCATGAAATCAGTTTTCATGCAGTATTTTACACTGCAACACTGGATGTTTTGCGTTGCTGTTGCAGATTCCAACGTGCAGTCTAAAGCCTGTTCGGCTAACTTGATATTACTTTTTAAGCTAGTATCGGATGTTTGGTAGTGAAACCGCTGGAAATTCACCCAGATAGTTAACTTCGCAAGTCGGTAATCTGGCGTTGGCTAAATTGTGTTCAAAGTCCTGTTAAATGACGATGGAGTTGTACCAGACGCAGACATGGCATTCGTTGACCATCTGTGAATGCGGTCTCAACCGTCACCGTTGCCTTCTGCCCAGATACAATACGTTGTCCGCTCGGTAGAGGGGACGTAATACCGAGTTCGACACGAATTAAGACCCTTAATGATTTACAAACCACTCTTCGTTTTGGCGTACAATCAATTTAACGTTAGCGACCACATAAACACATTACTGTAAATTCCAACTGGATATGATGTGCCTTCTGTAATCCTCTAGTCAGATTCTACCAAAATACACGGTGGATGGCGGTAGTGAGCGCAATGAGCTCATTCTCAAAGTTGGTCTCCATTGAAATAAAGTGCTCATTGGTTGACCTTAACAGAACCCCCCTGCTCTCCACAGATCACTTTTTATGGATACTACGTTTACATTTGCGAGTACAAGTAGGCTGAGACTTGTTAGCAGAAACAAGGCATGACCCACTACACACACGTAAATCTAGATAAGAGACAGTATCCAGTATTGATTTCACTCAAATCCTTACCAACGTCAAAGGATGAAATCTAGATAAAAGGTATATAAGAATATATTTTTAACCTTTGTGACAATTTATACATGGATCGTGGAAAATGGGCTTAAACACAGTATTAATTGCTCAAGATGTCCCCTATATTTTACACAAACTATGTATTATATGGTGGTTGAGAAAGCTGCAAATAACAGGGCCTAAAACAAGCAAATTAAGAAACATTTATCAGTTTGAGTACACATATGTGGTAAAAGAAACATGCTGCTAATACAGAACATACAAACAAATAGAGAAGCCCTTCTTAAGTTGCAGTGCATTGAGCTGTCTTGGCCACTGGCCACAATTGCATTGCATCTTAGCCACATAAAAGGACACTTTGAGACTATTGCAACTGTGTGAAGCATTAGAAATTAATTGTTAAGCTATACAATTAAATGTTAAGCTATACTTATTATACTATTATCTAATTGTGGCAATGACTGTAGCACTTCTGAATCATGTCCACAAGCATTTAGTAATGAATCTTAAACCGGCAATGACATATGTATACTCCATTAAATGACTGTAACTTAAGTGGACTTGTTTTCTCTCATTCAGTAAGCAGCAACATGCTGTTTTTACCTAACAATTTATCTCTGGAAGCACTAGATGGCGACATTTACTTGTGTTAAGTCAGATAGTGTTGTTGAAGGATTAATCACTTCTCAGAAGCTTGTGGTTTATTACATAATTTGTGGCTAATGCACTTAACCTGTTTACAGAATTTCCCTTCATTCACTGAATTGAGTTTCAGACAAATGAAGATGCCAAACATAAATTCTGTGTTTGTTTTCTTCCAGGAGTTTGATTCCGTTTTGATAATAGTGATCAGCTTCACTGTTATATAGCCATAGCAGGATATGATATGGATAAAACAATGATATCAGGAAAGGAGGCTGAGGACAGAGTGCCTGAAAATGACACCAGCGGGAAGGTGCAGCCAGATGATGTGGAAATGGAGGAAACTAAAAGAGACTCACCCAGTAGGACTGCCAAGCCTGATGAAGCAGATGAGGAACTCGCTGAGAGGCTGCGGCCAGACTCTGTACCTGATGATGGAGATAACCTCTGCACCATTTGTGGCTTCTCAGCCAAATGCCCAAGATCACTGAAGATTCACTATGCAAGAAAGCATGGAAAGAACTCAAAGAATACCAATAGAACTGCAAAGCCACCTGAAAAAAGTGGAAATATCACTGATGTGAGTCCAGCTGAAATCCAACAGGAAGTAGACATAGAGACAGAAAGTTCTGCTAAAGTTAAACAAAACCAGGAGTCTGGTCTTGATAAGCTGAGATCAGCAACCAATGACAATGGCATGAACACAACTAAAAAGGAAACTGTATTAGACAAACAGCAGGCAGATCCTGAGGAGGTGATCCCTACCCAAGAGAGAAGAGTAAGCAAGCGAACCCCAAAACCTAAGATGATATATTCCTGCAACTACTGTGGGCAAGAGTTTAGGGACAAGTCCCCTCTAGATGTGCATATCCACAGATACCACACCAAAGACACCCCATATACATGTGAGTATATGCTATACTGCACTTCAGTCAAAGTTGAAAGCCTCACACTCACGTCATGTTATTCTAAAGATGTTAGATAGTTCGGCCTATATTTGAAGAAGAAATGTTGCATCAAAACACTGATAGATTAGATATAATTAGCATTACATGTTAATTATATCTAAATTCTCTTATTTTCACTTAATATAATACTGGTATTAGGTGTTAAACAGTAAACATTATTTCTACATTAAAAATGTTTAAAGGTTTTTTACCCATTATTTGCATTTATTTGCATTGCATTTATTGTTCAACATTATAATTGCATACAATTTATATTTTATATTTATATTTATATATTTTTTATACTTAGTTGTTTAAACTGATGGTTGAAAACAGACTTGAAAAAGTGTATCTTTGAAATATCTTTCAGTTGACGCTGATGAGAACATGGACAAAGAGGAGGAAGCTGAGGATCCTGGCAGCACTGTGAAGGCTACTCCCATACGAGTGGCGGCCAAACGTCCGCTCAGCAGGTTCCATCTGAAGTGTACAAACTGTGATTTCAGAGTTAGCACCCCTGCATTGCTGGAGAGCCATGCTCGAGTCAAACACCTGGACCAGGAGTGGTACCGTTGCAAATTGTGCAACTTTCTTTCGGCCACATCTGAGTGGATGGACGCTCACCTGTCCTCAGAAAGCCACGTGCAGCAGCAGAAAGGGAAGAAAAGCTCTGAATCTTCCTCAGATGGAGACTACGTTGAGAATATAAGCAGAGACAGAGCTGGAGATGGTGCTATTATAGATGATATGGCTCAGGTTGCTGGTGGAGAAGTGGTAGCTACTTTGACAGAAGGAGATCAGGAAACTGAAGAGGCAGTGGAGGCTGCCAATGCTGCGTTGGTTGAGGAGGAGGATTTAGAGCTTGAACCTCCCAGAAAGAAAAGAGGAAGACCAAAGGAAGGGTCCACAACCACTTGTGGATACTGTGGCCTCGTAGTGTCCAACGCTACTAACCTGAGTGTCCATGTCCGCCGCAAACACAGCAAGGAGTATGGCTACAGCTGCACTCTGTGCAACTACAGCTGTGTGACCAAAGGAGACATGGATCGTCACTGTATCACGAAGAAACATGTTAGACGTGCACAAGAGTGTGCAAATAAGAACCCAGTCAAAGATCACACAAGTGCATCCCCGCAGGAACCCACAACTGCACAAACCCAGGAACCAAATGCAGCCTCACAGACCACCGACAAAGAGCAGGAATCTGACAACACAGCCTCCAAAGAACACAGTGGAGAAGAGCAAACTCAGTCAGACACAAGCCAGAAAAAAAGTAAATACGACTCTGTTAATGCTTGCAGCCATTGCGATTTTGTAGCTCAATCAATCCCTTCCCTCCATCTTCACGTCAAGAGGAAGCACACCAAAGACTTTGAGTATGTCTGTCTAGCATGTAGCTACTATGCTGTAACGAGCAGGGAAATGTCTCGCCACGCCAACACAGAAAAGCACAAACAGAAAAGCCAGAAATACCTGGAACCACTAGGGAGTGAAGGACAAAGAGATTCAGCACTCCCGTTGAAGCTGAAGGATGTCATTGAGCTTGCGGGGGCAAACTCTAACCCTGAATGTGAACCTCTTAGCCCCACAAAAGAGTCTGAATCTTGTTCTGATGAGAGCCAAGCTATGGAAAGTCAGAATACAGCTGCACCCTCCGTCACCACAGAGCCTGCTGATGCTGTGGCTAGTGTGGCTGGCAGTGCAGATGAGAAACAAGAAGAGAGTATTCAATCTTCCAGTGGTAGTGAACCAGATCCAACCATCCAGACAACTGGACTTACAGCGCTGTGTGAACCCCAGCAGCCTCCAGCAGAACTTCAGCCTGCAGTCCAACAGTCTGCTCAGCAAGAGAGTCAGGAGGAAGGGGGTAAACAAGCAGACAATGAACAGTTAGATGTAGATGTGATGCTTTTAGATGCAAAAAGTGACGGCTCTCATTCAGATACACAAATGTCCAAAGCCCTTCCCTTTGATGCCTGCATTGTATCTATGAAGGCCCTCGCTGAGCAGGAGCAGGCGCTACAGGAAGGTCTGGCTCTAGAAGGCGAGGCTGCTGTGATATGTCTGACTGGAGGATCACCGGTGGCCTCCAGCTTCCTGCCCACCAATTCTGCATATGTCAAGAAGCTCAAACGCAAGGAGGTGAAGGTGAGAGAGGAAGCCAAAGGAAGCAACTCTCGCATACGCTGCGAGGACTGCGGCTTTATGGCCGACGGCATCAGCGGCCTCAACGTTCACATCTCAATGAAGCATCCATCCAAGGAGAAGCATTTCCACTGCTTGGTGTGCGGCAAGTCATTCTACACCGAGAGCAACCTGCACCAGCACCTGACCAGCGCCGCCCACCTCCGCAACGAGCAGAACAGCGTGGAGGAGCTGCCAGAAGGGGGCGCAAGTTTCAAGTGCGTGAAGTGCACAGACCGCTTTGAATCGGAGCAGGATCTGTTTTTTCACATAAAGGAGAAACACGAGGAGCTCCTGAGGGAGGTCAATAAGTACGTGTTGGAGGACACAGAGCAGATCAACCGCGAGCGCGAGGAGAACCAGGGCAGTGTGTGTAAATATTGTGGCAAGGTGTGCAAGAGCAGCAACTCCATGGCCTTCCTGGCACACATTCGTACACACACCGGTACGTATCCTGCTTCTATTTACTCACACACTCTTCCTCTTTCTCCTGCTCTTTGCATCTCAATAATAATAATACCACCACCATCACCATCAACACTCCATCATCACACATTACACACATATTACATATACACACACACATGCATACACATGTACATACACATACATGCATTATTATTACACACACATACATGCATTATTATTACACACACAAAAGACACACACATACATGCACACACATACATACATGCATTACATGCCATTACACACATTACATGCATGATACATGCATACATACATACATTATTACATGTATTGGTGAGCATATATATATATATATATATATATATATATATATATATATATATATATATGTGTATGTATATATATATATCAATGCAGTATGTGTGCTGTGTAAAAGCAGGTCAAAGCTATTACTCCTCATCTTAGGAAAGACTTACAGGAGCCCCTAAACCATACAGCCCACTATGAGTTTGTTAACACAGTTTTAAGAACATTTTTGTAATGCTTTATATCTTATCTCCCTGCAAATATTTGAATGAATAACTTTGTATGACATATTTTAGATGCATTGTGATGCAACTTATTTGGACTAGAAATAAGATTTTGATCAGAAAAATGTAAAAAAACACAAAAACATTTACATAAATGTAATTTTACAACTTTACAGTTGCTGCGTAAATTATTTAACCTCCTGTGATTGACACAGATTGGATTTGTGGTTATTAAAACCACTTATGAGCACTTGAACACATCAAGTTTTACCAAAAATCTTCAAAGGGAAAACAATAATCTCTTTGTGTAGCTGCTCAGCTATTAGGCCTTTGTTTTTAGGTACAGCTGTATTGAGTGGGGAGATATAGCATCTTCTTTGGCAGCTCAAGCTAATGTTAAGGCTACTATCTACTGCAGCCAGGTAATAGCTGTTTCAGTAGAGGTGAAGGTAAAGACTGATTGAGCTTCAGACCAGCAGGAGAGACGCTAATGGACCCCAGATTGGGATTCCCTGAACAACGCTTGGTCAGAGACATGTGCGACTTATAATTGATGTGTCCATTACCGAGACTCAGTTGTAATTATAGTCAATAAGTCTCTGTAAATGTGTTAAAGCTTAGGCTAAAAGCATTGGAGGTCCAAAGAGAGGTGGGCTAATAATTTAAAATAATCAATGCAGACGTATTCAAAGCCTTTAATTTCCCTTGTGTCTGTACGTCCATGTTTGTGTATATGTGTGTGAGCACTTGTATGCCTAGTGAATGTGTGTATATGTCAGCCTTCATGGCTAGCTGATTATGCTCAATCCATTAAGATTTATCTTGTCATTTATAATGCAAAGCAGGGCTGCTTTGGCCTGGGCTTCGGCTGGGAAATGTCCGGCAGGTTAAGAACATAGGGCGCTCCATTACTTTTCCCTGACCATGTGTATTAATTGCTTTTAAAATCAACTTAATGCAGGAACGAGATGTGAGGGCGGCATCAATAAATGCCCTTCTCTGCCTCCTATGGTTCACCCCCCTTCAGCCCAAACTTTAATGGGACTTTAATTGAAGTCCATGCTCTGTGCTTGCATTGTGTGTACATGATTGTATGTGTCTTTGTGTGTGTATGAAGTGTCTGTTGAATGGGAGATCAAATAGGATTGTTTCCACTTCCAGACGCAGTGACAGTTGATGGTTTGTGTAGGTGTTGTAGCTTTGTCATGTAGCTCTTGTTAGAAAACCCAGAGATGATATTCCCTCGGTGCCCTCACTGGATACTGCTGATTTTACTCCATTATGTCACCATATGCCGATAAATACAATGGGCTAAAAATATGTTGCAGTAAAATATCCTGATATGCTGATACTTCAGTAGTATAAAGAGGGGTACCCTGTGTATTTCCAGGGGCAGAGGAATCATTTCACTTTAAGGAAAAGTGTCCTTATATCTAATATGTGTGCCACTCACCTTGTGTGGCCAAAGTCAGATTGCTTACTGCTAAAATCAGATTGCTTAAAGCTGTAAGAATTGGAGGTTAAAATCCAGATGATTAATGTTGAGCCAACACTTTCTTCTTATTAACGATAGTCTATATGTATTCATAATTTTACCCTGTGTCATAATTCTAGAGTTTTGAGGTCACTTACTTAGTGTTACTTAAGAAAATGAAAGCTGTGACACTGAGGTCCCAACAGATGGCTTCAAGTCAAGGGCACATTCTGAGGTTTCGAATGATGAATACTTTGTTTTTTAGGTTTATCTTTTTATTGAATTGAGTTATGTTCTTGTTTATGAGATTTCTTCTCCACTTTCATTTATGCTGTTCTTATTTGTGGAAAGCACCTATTTCTCTTCATTTTGACAACATATGCCAGTTGTTATTATTGCTAAGTTCCCTCATTACAGTGAATTATTCACCTTTTATGTGGTGGTCATTTATTCTGGGAGTTTGTTTGTGGGGCTGTGGAGCTGCACGGTGGGGGTCTGCCAGTTTCTGGGCTGGGAGCACGTCCAGATCCTTTTAATTAAGACCTAGTTTTTATTCACTTGATTAATCAGTGAAATCAGGAGACGGTAGTGGGAGGCTGCACACAGATTTGTCAATTTGTCCCGTAAAGGAAACACGTACACATGCTTGCATTTTGCCAATGAGGGTACAGCTTGAATTTGCATTTTGAGGTAAATTGGTCACTTTTTCACTGGAGTGAGCTGTCTGACCTCAGACTGAGCCTTAAAGTAATGGACACACATGTCATGCATGCACGTTCACATACAGGATGTGATGTGTGTTTGTACAAATAACTAAAAAGTAAAACTGCAAGAGCTCCACTGGCCTGCCTTATGTCAGGATTTTCCAACATTTCTACATGTTTTCCTCCAGGACTTTAGCTTCTATCAATTATAGAAGCATTTAAAGGCATGTTTAGAGCATTCACCAGATCCAGACCCAGACAGGGTGGACCAAAATGGGCAAAAAGAGTACAAACAAAATGAAAATATAAATATCAAAGGTGTTTTTAAGGATGAGATGTTGATTCATCTGCACAAGTTGTACGATCACCATCACTCACCATCGAACTAATCACTGCATGGAATTTTGACGACTAAAAGAACTTTAGACAGACCAGATGGAGAAAAGCGTGTATTTGAAAAGGTGACAGCTGAGTCAAAGTGAAAATAGAAAGTAGACTGGGACAAGACTGAAATATTTACAGCTCTAGACTGAATTGCTGTTTTTCCATGCCAGTACCTCCTGCTGCAGCACTCACCATGCAGGCAGTGGAGGGACTGGTGAAACAGTGTGTGCAGAGGAAAGTCTCCAGGCTTCAGAAGTCTTTGGATGAGCTGGCACCGGACCACAAGAAGGCACTCGAGGACAACTTGTCTCCCAGGAGAACTGTTGGGGAGCTGGGGCGGGAGCTGGCCAAACTTCGTGAGGACAACAATTCTTTCCGACAGACTCTCCAAAGGATGGCGGAGAGGGAAAACCCCAATGGCATCGGTGGTGACCAGAACTATGAACAGCGGCTTTTAACTCCATCACAAGAGCAGTTTTCCCCGCTGCGCCTTTCGTCCTCTCCTAGCCCCCCACAGACACTGGTCTACAGCGCCTCCTCAAGGTGTGCAGAGCCACAATTTTCACCTCACTTGCCATCATCTCCAAACGGGGCATCCACTAATACCTCAACAGCGGCTGTACGAACACCATCAAGCCCTAATGTCCTACCAGACATTGTTCTGCAGGCTGTGGATCCAGATGTAGAAGGCAAAACTTTTAGAGTTACAAAAGACAACAAAGATGGCCACCGGCGTCCAGAAGATTATGCAGCAAGGATGTTTATGATGATTATGGACTTCTCCACATACCTGTCCTGGGTACAGACAGTGAATTGGAATGGGTCGGATGGCAAACAAGGCCTTCCCAGTAATGTTATTCTTAAGTTAAAGGAGCTTCTTAAGCACATCTCGCCATGTCTTTAGGGTCATGACAGGGACATAGCTGATCAAATCTCAGTGGTTCACTGCTATTTACTGCTCACATCTAACCTGTCTTTTCGTGTCGTTTTGGAAATGTTAACAGCTCTAGTCTTTGTACTGGATGGAAGGGGGCATGGTTTGAGTTGTCTTTAGCCATTTGAGATTCCTGGCCTTTTACATTACGGTTCTATACCATAGTTAGGCAGAAGTACCCAAAGTCGTCTTGCAGAAAAATGTATTCCATTATGCTAATAATGGGCCGTCTGTGCGACATTCTCACAGGGAGCGAGGACACCCATCCCCCACAAACCAGGCAGCCTAACATAAATTCCCAACTGATAATTTTACTTTTTAACAGATGTGCGCCACTATAAATGACAAAATGAAAACTCATCTGTAGCCTTTCTCTACCAACTGTACACATGAAGTTCAGTTTCATCATGAGGAGTACCAATCAGCTTGTGAAAACAGTTGTTATGTCTTCTGTGGCTTTCGGAAGAGACTTTCCAAAGTTTGAACAAAAATAAACCCTGTTGATGTCCTCAAGTTTTATCTCGACTTGGGCTCGATAATTTTTAATAGTGAGCATTTAGGCTAACACGTTGCATCATGGGAAATGAAGCTCGGAGTCTGACCCATATTAGGCACTAAAAGTCAGAATCTCTTGGACTCTACTGCTTCAATTTTGACATTTCTCTTTTTAATGTGTGTTTTGTGAGTCCCCACTAAATCACTGGAGTGCCCCTTTAATACAGCCACATATTTAAAAAAAGTATTTTAAAAAATAATTTATTTACTGAAGACAGGTGTTCATCAAACGTTTTTTTCACATGTTTATGCTAACGCGCTAAGGTGAAGTTTCCCCCATATAGGATCATGTTTAATATTTCTGTGACTTGTGGCACTGCATTAACCATGTTCTAATCCACTCACTGTACTGTAAAATAGATCTGTTGGTAGTCTACAATAAAAAACAATGTGACGGATAAAAAATGATTTTGACTGGACATCTGAAACCCTTAGTGTGACAGATTATGATATCTTATACTGCGCAGTAAGGCTGCAGCCACCACACGGCTGAAAGTGTATATAGAAAGAAACCTAACAATCCAGACATTTATTTATATAAAATTATCATGTATTATTCTTTTCCTCCAAACCTGAAGATTAAAGCCATGGCTATGACGGGAGTGTGTGGCATGTGCAAAGCTTAAGACATCACCTTGTGTGTGTGTGTGTGTGTGTGTGTGTGTGTGTGTGTGTGTGTGTGTGTGTATGTGTGTGTGTAGTGAAACATTGCACGAGGTTCTTCTCTCAGGAAATGAATTAGTCATTCCCTGTCTCATCTGGGATGTGAGGGAGCCACATCGCCCCTATGTGGATGGCAATATTAATTTAACATGACACTGCATTGATGGTCAATTTCAGTTTCACGGAGGCTGTTTAAGTGGAGTGGTGGAGTATTAATGTGATAAGATGTGAGAACTGAGGGACGTTACATCTCTCTCCTTTCTGCCATGTCTCATACTCAGCCAGCCATCTGGACAAATCAGTTCCCCACACGCCTCTCTCTCACCTCAACGTTAGGTTGTGTGTGTTTGAGTGTGTGTGAGTGAGAAGGAGGGAGAACGATTGTCTCTCCTTCTGTTTGTCCATGGGTGATTATGTCTTGTGAATTTAATGTGTGTGTCTGCATGCACATGCATAGGTGTGAGGTGGGGCTCTGAATCTAGATGTAGGTGTGTTTAGGTGTGATGGTGGGTGTGGTGTGAGTGTGTATGTCTTGTCTTTTTGTTTTTTACGGGTGTTGATGATTGTGTTGTGTGATCCATTTTTTTTAAGTGTGTGTGAAAGTGTCTGCACATTTAGGTGTGAAGTGTAGTTATGTATAGGGATTTTATGTGTTTATCTGCCTATATTTGTTCTTGTGTATGTGCTTTGGTGACTGTGTAGTGACTTGTGTGCGTGTGTGTGTGTGTGTGTTATACTGTGGGGACATGTGAAATGAAGAGGCTGGCTTTGCTGTTGCCCATGTGTGGACCCCCTCCTGCCCCCCCCTGCCCCCCGTGTTTATGGGCCTTGTTAGCACAGGCTTGCCTTTCAATCTTCGTTACCAGCTTAAAATTCGATGTGTCGTACTTCCAGCTCACAGCAAGTGAACCGTGTATGAACAAATTAGTAATCTACACAAAGTGCTTAATCAAATCAGCGGCTGCCCCTGGAATAAATATTGTAGAATGTCTTGGGATATTCACTGTGAGAGGGTGAGGGTATGCTCAAAGATGCATATGTGGATATCATACCAGGCTGCCACTTAGATTGCAGTGTCAGTGACTGTGTAATGCTGGCCAAAATCTGGCTCAGCCTGCCAAACAAAATTTATTTTGCCAAATGCATATGTTCATTTTTTGAAGCCTACACTTTATGCCTAAAGTGTCACTCTCTGCCACTCTCTCAAACGCTACCCCACCCTCTGGACTTATTAATGACAATAATTAGGGAGAAACCTCCCTGCGAAGCCCGCCAGAGTGATTAGCGCTTTAATGATGGAATGGGAGGTAGTGAGCGCACACAGAATTGATTTACGTATTCGCCCTGACCTTTGGAATCCAATTTACGCAACCACAGGCACAGGAAGAGTAGGTAAGAGATGAAGGAGAGTGACAAGGATAGATAGAGAGTGAAAGAAAAGATGCCTGGCACTTGGAGTGTGACTGTAGTTTTTATGAGGACTGTAGCAAAGGCATCTGTTTTTATAATTCTGAAGTCATTTTGTGGCTGTGAAGTAGGTTGAAGTCCTAGCACAGAGCTAATAACCGTCTTACAAGCTTGGCATTGAAAAATGACCTGTAATGTAAAATCAAATTTCTGCTCAGCGGTTATACAGTCATGTTATATTAAAATTGCCACTTCTTTCTTTCAAACGTAATATTATTGTTATATTGGATATGAACTCTCCATACTTTGTTTTGCAGGATCTAAGCCCTTCATGTGTAAGATCTGCAACTTTGCAACCGCTCAGCTGGGAGACGCCAGGAACCATGTGAAGAGACACCTCGGCATGAGAGAGTACAAATGCGACATCTGTGGGTGAGTTGCAAGGGCGAACATCTTTTAAAGAGGATTGAAAACACTTTCTTTAAAAGGAGTGGAACAAAGGCTTTGCTGTGCTACAGCTTAAATAAGTTTGGAGGCGGAGGGTGGTGAAATCTTTAGATACCTGAACTTTTCCACCCTTTAATAACCAGTGTTCCCCTAGTCAAGTATTTAAATATGTGTATGTTGGCGTTAAACTGATATTGTTACTTGTTATAAGGCATTGTGAGAATTTATTCGGCCTGGTAAGTTTGGGACCAGTAAATGAACATTTAGATGATAACATGGCCTACTGCATCTATAAAAGTCTCATATTTATTTGGAAACAAATATAGTGATAGTTTAAGAGGAATTTGGTATAGTTTCCAGAACAGCTGCCATAGTTTTTGAGCTGAGAGTTGAGAAATTGAGAAGCAAACCAGTGACAGCCAGCGAATGGTCACAGTCCTCCCATCAGGTGTAGGAAGCTTTCATGTTGCTGTCTAAGGAGTGGTCTGCTAATTATCTATTGTGCAGCCCACTTTAAATTGCATTTGTCTCAAGCTAATTCATAATTCAATCCAATTTAACCCTGCACGACCACAATAAGAGAAGTGCTACTAATCTGATGTGATCTGTAAAAAACAACATTAAAACCTTCCACACGCTGCCTAAATGAGCTGCTAATCCAAAGAATATCATTTGTATGAATCTTGGTGTCATATACACTGACTTTAAATTCTATTTCAAATGGGTGAGAACATATCGATATATGTGGTATTTGAATACAAATAAAAAAAGTCAAACTTGAAAGGTTTTGGCCCATTTAATATTCTGGTTGAATCGGTTATATAGGCAAGAAAACCATCAATTTAAAGGCATTTAATATTGACAAAAGCTGGCCAAAGTCCAAAAACTAATAAATAAAATAATACAATTTCAGTTATAGTCTCACCTTAATGTGTGAAAAAGGTTTCTGTAACCTTTAACTGCTCCCAGGCCTTTTTTTAAAAAGACAAATGCATCGCTCCAGTCAGCTTTCCTCATGAATTAAAGGTAAAAGAAAGAGTTTATTTTACCTTCTTTATCGTTTCAGCTGTACAAATAATCCTAATTGGAAGTTTATGTAGGTAACCACGAGCCTATAAATACCCAGAAGTGCGAGAGTACAGTTATTATCCCACTACCTTGTACCCCCTACATGTAGACCATATGTTGTGCTCAGCTCGTTTCATTCCCCTGGTAGACCTCCTCACTGCCTTGCCATGTTCAAATGGACGTGTTAAGCTGTTTAACATGCAGTCGGGGAATATAGTAAATTGTGGGATTTCCAGCTTTGTGCCATCGAGCTTCTGCGGCTACACACTCGCTAAGATGAAGACATATGTAGAGTTATTAGTTTCTCCCTCTGTGTAATTCTGTGTAAACCGTTCCATTTAGTTCAGTCACAGGCCGATTTTGTTCTTCCAAAGCCGAGCAGAGCAAATGTGTTTATTTGCTCCCGCTGATGTTCGCAAACATATTACAGCAGGAGCAAACAAGCTTTGGTTTCAACACAGCTTCTCCTTTAATGAGAAGAAAGGCTCATGTTTCACAAGCCCTCCAGCTGAAAACCCTTCTTCTCCCAAGTGCTGCAAATCTGTTGGGCTTTGACCAAGCGTCTAGCTTTACATACGCGCACACACATACACGCACATACATACGGAACAGTTCTCCAATATGCCTTTAAATGGGACTACTAAATACAGCCCCTGGTTTCACAAATCATACGGATGGAGGAGCCGTGTGCTGCCAGTGCCAGCCACTGGTGACAAATCGGCCCTGTGTGTGCTTTCAGTACTGACTGATCACCAGGCCATCCCTCCTCTTGACTAAAGAGCAGCAAACACAAAGAAACCCCCAGAAACACCCTCATTAAGGCCAGAGCCATACATACACACAGCCCGCTCCCCCTTCCCAAACTTTTCACGTTTGATGATATGTCCTTAACCTGAATCCAAAGCACGTTGCTAATGGATGGCCATGTTTCAGGTGTAGTGTGTAAAGAGAGATTAGAGTGCGATTAAGTTCCGCATTTTCCTGCGGATACTAATGACGCTGCAACATCTTGCGTAACCAAAAAAAAAGTTTTTCCGGATATTTGTTGATAATCATCATTAATCATTTCAATTAACACAAGACTATGTTTGGGCTGCTTTTTTACAATATAATATTTGTGTTTCTGTAATTTATTTCATGCTTACACACTCTTGGGCCTCCATGGGGCAAGGAGTTTTGTTGGTTTAGTTTATTGCTATTTTGTTTAGAGCGTCGCCTCAGCATATTGTTAGTGTGTTTTTTCTTTCTTTTCCTTACCTTAAAAAAAAAAATCTCCCCCCACTGCCATCGATTGCCGTGTTTCCCTTGTTAAACTTTCAGACTCGAAGATCACCTCGGCTCTGACACTGTGAGCGAATGGATGTGCTGCACCTTGGCTGTCCACCTCACTTTAGCCTCAGCTCGCTGCCGCTGGTCTCTTCTCGGGAGCGAAGGGGGGGGGGACTTGTTGATAGTTAAAGATCATATTGTTGTGGCATTTAATTAACAAATGCAAATGCAAGGCCAGGACAGATTGGAACCCTTGACCATGCTGCCAATCAAACCTGAGTGGGCTGGTCAGCGCCTCGCTCATCATCACTAACACTTTATAGGCTTTCTGTCTCTGCCTCACCATTTCTCTCACTTCCTCTAGACGTCTGTTAGTCCACATTTCAACATATCTATTAGCCTGTATGTGTCTTTATTTTAAAACAGACTGATCTGTCTTAATTTGCCTATAAAGAACTTTTAAGGTGCAAAAACAGCAGAAAAACACAAATTGGTTGTTGGCATGCAAGATAAGATTTCTCATATTTAATTGGTTAAAAAAAATCCTCCAGCATGTGAGACGGCAGATTCTTGCATTTCCTCCCGGCGTGTTTTGTCCACAGTGGGGCTCGGCCACTTAATGAGCCTCCTCCTCATCTCCTCCTTCATCTTCAACAGAAAGGCCCTGGATTCAGCATTTCCACCCTCCCGCTCTCTCATCCTCCCCAAAGATGCAATGGACATCCAGTGCTGTTGTAGGTGTTAAATTATGCATAAACAGTGTAAATGCTTTGAGGCATTGGTTTAATATCTCAGCCCAGGCCTTAGAAGTATTAACACTATCATGGACATGGATTGTCCTCTTGTGGACTGCCGTTTTATGATTATGGGTCATAAGCTGCCCGTTTCCTAGTGTCACTTCAGGAATTTGAACAAAACTTAAAAACGTTGCTTTCTCACAACACAAAAAGTTTGCGACGCGCTAAAGTTTGTCTTCTCTGTGGAGGAGGCTGCATTGTGTTTTTCCCTCCCTCCCTTCCTTGTCTCAGTTTTCTTGACTTAGTGTTGGAGAGAGTATATATAGTCATGATTTCATGTTGGGTGTTGTGTGTGTGATTTGACTGTTAACAGGATGGGGCTGGCTCATGTCAGGGTTTTTATGTCCCCCCTGTCTTGTGAGATTGTCTGGTCTGTTCCCAGAATAGCCCATCAGTTCCGCCCTGCGTGGCTCATCCGCTGTAATGTGCCTTAATGCCCGGGCCTGTATGAGTAGTGTGAGGCCTGGCAGTGACAGTGGAGGAGCATCTTAGCTTGCTGCTTATCCAGAGAAAGCCGTCACTTAACTCAGCCCCTCTATTGTCTATCCACACCCCTCTCCTTCTCCCCTGACGTGATTCGCTATAATCCTCAAACAGATTCTGGTTAGAACTCCCTGAGAACTATTTTTATGTTTTTTTTTTTACCTCCCTTCCTCCCATTTAAACATTAATGGTTGTTGCAGATGAAGAGAGGGATCCCTATGAGGATGATTATAATGTCACTCCACTGATCTCCCGCCGCCCCGAAATAATTGTACATCATCGCTTCATAACGTGTCAGAGGGACACGTTGGTGGCGTGCAATTAAAACCGCAGAATATAATACACCAAATTACTGCCTGTCAAGCCTATGAACAACACACTCGGTATTTGAGTTACACTTAATCATCACGTACATTAGCGATTTTGCTAAGATCCCGCCACCCCACCCCCTCCGCTCATACAGCAAGGGCGTGAAACACACCGCTCCTTACAGGCTGAGGGATTGTGTGTGTGATACAACAGCTCTAGGGTAGCTACGTATTTATGTTAGAGTTAGACCTTTTTGAAAGCTGTAAATGTCCTAAATGATCTAGCTGTGTGTGACCAAGAGCATGCACCATGTGTTGGCAGGAACCGGAAGCAGCAATTCTGAATTCATTAACGCACAACAGATACGTAAACACTGAATATTTTCCTCATACTCTTCAGATTCAGTAAGCCTTTTGTGTTTGCATATATCATTAGTGCTTTTATCAACCTTCAGTTGCCTGTGAATATGCAGTTGCAGGCATGTAAAGTGAGAAAATATAAAAATTAAAAAGTATGACCACCTCAAGGCAAACTACCGTTAATCTTTTTTTTTTGTATTTGAATGCACCTCATCATTTTTGTGTCAGGCCTAAGAGTTGGCGAGCTAGTCTTGACTCAGGAGCTGTGCCCTCCAGGGCATCCCTGAACTTCTGTATAGATAAGATGGCAGCCACATATTTATAGTGTATTTACTCTTTATCTAAATGGGAATGGTGCTTTTTTACTTGTTTTGATCCATCTAATTTGCTCATCAGACACAAGGCCCGGTATTTATCCCCATCAGGAAGATGTATTAGTGTTTACTGCTTCGGACACTTAAGAGTTTGTGTCTGGGAACATGGTCCTTGTCAGTCAGTGTAGCCCCCTTCTCCAAAATAAACACATTTTGCTCTGATGCATTTAACTAAATTTAGTGTGCCATTATCGGAAATGAAATAAGTAACGCTAAAGGTCATTTGGAAAATAATGCAGAAAGGCTGGTCTGGAAAGGTTAAGTATGTGACGGAGCTGTTCTGATGATAACGAGGGCTGCGTATGGCTTGGAGAGCTCGGCATCCTGGTTTGACTCGGCACTCTGCGATCGCTCTTTATGACCGAGACAGCTTTACAGCCCGTTACCCCCCATAACACGATAAAGCGCAGCATAATGGATTGGATGTGTTTAGTAGCCTTGGGCTGATGTTTGTAAAATTAATGTTTTTTGCAATAGAAACACACTCATGCACAGGCACACATGCACACACAGAAAAAGGCAAGAGAGGAAAAAGAGAGGAGAGAGAGAAATCAATTCTAGACAGCATCGATGTATCAATATAAATCCTACAGTGTACAGTTTTACACTTTTTATACTTGTTTTGGAGCTGGAGTGTCAAACTTTATTTCGTGTCCTCGCAGATATCTCTCAGCTGAAGAGATGACAACAAACATATGGCTTCATTAGTTGAGTTTGGATTATAGGCCCAATACTCAGAAAGGCAATGAATGCTATTAAATTTGTGTTTCAAATTACACAGCACGAGGACTTGAGGGAGATAAAGTCTGTTTGCTCAGTCAGTCTCGTGTTGGTGAAAGGATGCTTTTCAAGAGTTTGAATGGGACCCCACTCAGCATCTCTGAGCGCGAGAGACAAAGAGAGAAATCTCTGTCAGCAGATCAGTCCTATTAGGTTTTAATAACAATCTCATATTCTTTAGTGGGCCCAGAACAGGGGCCTGGGGGCTTCATAATCGGAGCATTTCACTTTAATCAAAGACAAACAAAAACAAACATTGGGTCTAGACGCTAAACGGCAAGATCAGTAGTTAAGCTAGGGAGCCAACACAGCACATAGGCTTATGATAGCAAGTTATACTACTCTTGAGGACATTTCAGTTAAGAGGCTATTGTCTGCACTATGTATGATCTCAGTAGCTTATTTTTGAAAACATTAAACTTCTCGTGGCATCAGCTTTTTTTTTAATCGCTTTTTGTTTTTGTTAAATCTCAACTTGCAGGACTTGCAGGACAAAAATGAAGTAATAGTAATTAGTAGAAATTAGAATACAGTAGGAGTCATTTTTGCCTTACAAGACCCTATCTTGAAAGCATTTATACACTTTGAATTTACCTTCTAAAGATTAGCATCAGCTAACAAAGGCGAATTAGCTCCATTCGTTAGAGAAACATGAGTTTGCACCCTCCACCCCAAACCAGGTCCCCACGAGAGAAGTGCAGACTTTATCCTTTAAAGTAGTTGAATTCTTTTAAAAAATGTTGCTGAACAATCCATTCTATAGAGCTAATCGTGCCATAGGTATATCGTAGGAGAAAAAAAAATAAAGAGGAGAAAGTTAATGAGTGATTAACAACAGCAATTAAAAGATGAAGAGGAAGGCAGATGAAAAAAGGGGTGTAATTAAAATATCAGTCCTCTCATTGTCAGAAGTGCGAGTGTCATCCATTGTGCACTTATTAAAAAGCTGGGTGGAGGGGAAGGAGCAAACGGCGCTTAATTCCAGCAGCCCAAAGTGTCTGGTAATCTGCCCATGGATGGAGCTGGAAAAGGCTGTAACTCATGTTTAAGTGTTGGGGCCGTGTCATTGCAGGTTCACAGTCATGCATTTCTGTGTTGACACCCATCGGGGCAGGGGATATTTGGCAGTCAGGAGTAATTTAACTTAATTAATGGGATGCATATTTGATGGAGGAATAAAATATCCCAGCTCAGCAAAGTGGAAAAGGGGAAAGATTTAGTGGGAGTTAAAGGTGGAGGGGAGAGTAATTTGTGCATTCAGTTACCGGCTGCTTGAGAGACAGAGAGGGAGAGAGCAAAGGAGAGAAGGAGGAGAGAGAGGGAGAGGAAGAGGGGGTCGGAGCTGATAAAGATGGCAACCGGGAAAGAGGAGGAAGGGAAGGGGAGGATGAGAGATGGATGGTTGACACAAAGCTGAGCTGATGTGTAGAGGGGAATGGGCTGTCCCTCCATTGAGAGGGCCATCAGACTGACAACGCTTGATTTAATTGATATCCGGACTGAGCCCTTCCTCAGCGCAAACAGACACATTACGCTGGTTTGCAAACTTGTGGCAGAGCTGCCGGCTGCCAAGGGCCTTTTTAATATTCATGAGGGGGCTTTTAAGCGTGTTCGGCAACGGTCTCCTCCCTCCACCGCCGCCGCCACCACTGCCCGCTTTCCAACATGTCTTTACTACCAACGCACACACTTTACCTTCCACACACTCACAGCAGACACGCAACACGCTGGTTCTCCCAGACAAACCCGTGGCCTGACGAAAAGCTGTCACGCTGCTCTTAATCTCCCCTGGCACTTTTTAATTGACTTCCTGTAGGTATAGATTATTTTCACGGCGAGTCTGCCACCAAGATGTTTGATACCGTCCCGGAGACTGGCATCTGGGCTGCTTGTAGCTCACCGGAGATGACGCTGCTATCTCGGTCTCCGTCTCTCTCTCTTTCTACCTCTCCCTCTCTTCTTCCGTCTCTCTCTCTCTCTGTGTGATGGCCAGACTTATTGGGGGAACAGGGGAGAGGTAAAATACAATCAGTCATTGCCATCATCATAATTGAGCTGATGTACCTGCTGGGAGTGCTGGGGAAATGTTGGCTTGGGGTGGAAGGGAGGCTCTTTGTGTCTGACTGAAGCTGTTAGTGGCATTAGACCGATATACAGGGCAGGTATTGGCCTCCTCTTAAAAATTGGACGTCAGCCAGTCTGTGCTGTCCAACTGATATGATGGATATGATGTAGTTTGTTTGATTACATACTGTATTTATTGTAGAATTAATTAACACTATGCTGCTTGTCTGAGGTAAGCTCTTAAGTCTAATGAAACAGTTTGATCAGATTCCAAACAATTATGCGTGGATTATGGTTATGATTAGTAGTAAGGTCAAGTCAAGTTAATTTGTATAGCCCAGTATTACTTATGGTGTCTCAGTGAGCTTTAGAAGCCCACAATCAGCAGTTCCTAACCCAGCAAGACCAGGAAAAACAGCTGGGTGTGGAACAGGAGCTGAAGGTAGGAAAAAGATCATTACAAAAGTAGTTTAGATTCAAACAGTGAGATTATGATATGTTCCATACCAATGTCCATTGTCCCAATGTTGTGCCCAGGGCTTTTTGTTCTCCATAACTGGGATGGAAATCTCAGACAAACACTGAGTCTTTGTAAGTTTTTGGATATTTTGGCCTTGAAAATGGTGACATTTCAAGTTATGAAATACTGGCACAAACTGTCTGCTGTCAGTGGCTTGAGTCCAAAAAACATTGTTAGTGATACAAGCCTTCGTATCCATTGGTACGCCAAATACCGCTCTCACTTTGTGTATCACATGCGGTCTGGCCCACACATGCTCATACCAGGCACACAAGCGGACAGGGCCTCCTCCTACACACTACCATCTACTTACGCACTTGTACACACACTCAAACTCGCCTTTTCTGTTATGATAAAAGACTGTAGATACATCGTGATTTAAACAGGTGGGGTATCTCTAACATGTCTGAGGTTCCCAAAGGCCAGCAAGGATCCATTGTGGGGGTTAATTTTATTGCTATTTCCAACTCATGAAGATTAATCAGAGACAGAATGTACAAGTTTCTTTGGCTCCACTCTCAGCAGTCTTACAGCATAAGGACATTTATGTGATTTGTATATTATCAAACAAACAATATCTAAAACTGTTCTCAGATGGTGTTTGTTAGCCGCAGTCTTTATGAATAGGGTTCCATTTTGTATTTCCAATCTATTGAGGGGTTACATAAAATGTCTGTGCCCCTGCTTTATATTAGGCCACATTATGCCACTTGTTTCAGGAGGGTTGTTAAGTTTCACGCTCATTCTCTGTAGTCCATCATTTTGTAGCATCCTTCAGCCTTAATATCACAAGATCCAGATGATTCTCAGATTTATGAAGTGATATTGACCATTGTCTTTGCGAAACAGATAATAAGCAGTGATGAATGGGTGACATTAGTGATGAAATTACATCAACCTTAACAGGCTATTGTATTAACACACCTAGCCGATCCCACTCCTCCCCACTGCCCGTTTAATTGATTAATTGCTGACATGGATGGATGAGGGGTTGTGGGTCCTGAATCGGTGGCTGATTGCTAGTCAACCATAAACAGGAGCAGCCACAGTGGGCCCTCAAGGGCAATATTCATGCTCCCCAACCTTATGGTGATTCCTTATCCAGCTCTGACAAGAGGAAAAATATTCGGCCATAAAAACGCTGGTATCACCGGGCTGACATATAAAGCCCTCCGTCACTCCCTCTCTTTCTCTCTCTCTCTCTCTCTCCTTGCCTGTGTTGCATCTCCTTTAGCTCTCAGTTGCTCAGCACACCCGTCGGACTCTGAAATCACCCATCCTCCTCTGCACGTGTAGCTACAGTCCCTCAGGTAGCCCCAGCTTTAAATATGAGCAAATAATGGCGGAGTGAGTGATGCTGCCTCTGTCCTTGACTGGGATCCTCTGTGTGCTATATCCACATCTCACTGTCTCCGAGCCCCATGGGACGCATAAAACACCCCCGTAGAAAAACTCCCAAGGCTTGTTGGTGGCATCCGTTGGATGGATGCACGGATGCAGAAAGGCAATGAGGTCTTTGTGTATGTTTATGCAAGTGTGGAGGGGGGTAGATAATGTTTACACTGCTGTGTGTTTAATGAGAGGGACACTGTGTCCACTTTAATGTGTTTGCATTTCAGATGTGGTGCAACAAAGTTATTAAAACATTATACGGCATATCACATCTCTTTTATGTCTTACTGTTTGTTTGCCGGCGTCTTTGTGGCCCTGGGAGCTGATGTTGGGTTTAGTGGGGGAAGAGGTCAGGATCATGCTTTGTGGCTGCCACTAAAATCTCCCCATCAGCACAGTTGCCACCAAATTGTGCCGAAGCTCCTGACGGGGGCAGATGGGGGTAATTCTTTGAGGAGGATAAAGTGTAAGGAGGGGGGAAATGGGTAGGGGGAGTTGCTTGCCTTCCAGTCCGGTATCCACAAGTGTCAGGCCTGCAGGGAAAAGGAGCGGACATGTGGCCTGAAAAGTAGAAGATCCCTTTGTCAGCCCCACTGTCTTTGCTCTCCCCAACATTGCACCGTGTTAACCCCCGCGCCACTGAGCCCCTCCAGACCGAGGCGTAGGTCTGAACCCCTGCAGCCGGCCGTGAAAACGCTGACACATCGATTACCCCGCAGGAAAAAACATGTTGAGCATGATGAGGAGGAGTGCGCCATGTGAAGAGGAAGCATTTATTCATTTATTCTGTTTATTCAGCAAAACAAACAGAGGTCAGGATTATGCTGCAACACTGATAGCTCTGTGTCTATTACAGTTAAATTTCAAATTAGGGGGTTCACTCTGCCCACTTTTATGGTCACTTCAAAGCCTGCCTGCTGCCTCCTAAGCCCCCCCAGCAAAATCTGATTACTTAGACTTTAAGCTTCAAGTAGGGCCAAAAAACTAATTTGTTTCTTTAAGTCCAGTTTGGAGCTCAAAACACTCGCTGGTGTTCTTGACTTGTGGTCTTATTATCGGACATTAGATGGCGCCATTCAACTTGCTAGAAACCCATAGTCACAGACTTGATTTGCAGTATGTGACTGGTGTGTGGTACATGCGGATTTCTTGCATGAATGAAATGCAATTAAGATTCTATTCACTTTGTTTAAGGGTTTGTTCAAATGTGTGACTTTTTTAACATTTATCTCAATTGATATTTGTCATTTCAAAATAAAATAAAAAAAACTAGAACATGCATTGGGTGTAATTGCGTAGGTTGGTGGTGATGTCAGAACTGGTGGAAGACAGATAATGAAGTGAAACTTTGTTGCTGGTTTATTTCAGATTACAAGCAAATTGTACAATTAATTAAACGTGTAGATGCCTACAAAGGGAGATGGCTCATTTAAATGCACTTTAGTGTCCAATGCTTGCCAAAGTCATACTTTCAAAAGTAGAAAATTTGTTAACAGAGTATTTCCCTTCTATCTTTGGTGAGATGGTAGACTACCACAGTGGGTGTTGGTGCAGTTGTAAATGAGTGGAGTTGGAGGCTGGGCTTGTGGCAGGGCAGACGTAGCGTTCAGAGGGGTGTCCCTGCCGGTGCTGCTTTAACTAGGACAAGCCTCTCTATACCGGTGGACCTCAGGGGCCGATCAGCAGGTCTCAGGAGAGGCTCCCTGCACCGCCGTCTAACCAGGCCTGTCACGAGGGGGCTGATGCTGGGCTGGCTGGCTGGGTGTGGGGCTGCTGTGATGGTGGTGGGTGGGGGCTGACATGCCGAGAGGGCAATTACAGCAAGGACAAAGACTACACAGTGATAAGTCCCCACAGCACCCTAATGAAGAGAGCAGGTTAGCTTGCTAAGAGGACTGGGGGAATGAGTATGGTCTCGGCGCATGTTTGTTTGTGTGCGAGTGTGTTTGTGTGTGTTTAACCTACCCGAGGAGGATACATTTTCTGAGGTCATGTTGCTACCATGCTCGCTAACCTCACTGACTGATGCCTTCCCAAGCTGGTGTTTTCTCCTCATAGAGCAAAAGCAAACAGCGACATGAAACTGGAAACCAGTGCATCTTTAGGGAATTGTATTCCTGTAGCTGTGTATAGAGAGAAAGAAAGTCCCAATGCAAGCTCTTAATGAAATGAAATCTTTAAAATATCATGCCTTCGGTGGGTAATTGTTGCACATTAGCCGATCTACAATTTGTTTTTATCACACCACTTAATGATTTTTTTTAATAATATCCCACTTAAAAATTCAGTACATTATATCCTGCATTTTCTACGCGAGTTAAATTGATGAGTCTGTAGGTCAGCAGTGGTAGGAAATTATTCTGGATGAGAAAATAAGTTTGAAAAAAGGAAGCGTAAAACAGAAAATGGAAACGGGGGGAAAAAGGAATCATTTCCAGGATTAACTGCTTTCCTCTTTTGGTCACTTTTTGCATATCCAGGCTGGATGTGATTATAGCCAGATCATGTTATCAGGCAACATATCCCAGATGCACCAACACTCTCTTCTTCTTTCTTTCTCTTTCTTTTCTTCTAACCTTTTTTTCCATTTATTTATTTTTTATTTTTTGGGGCGGCAGAGAGAGATGGTGTGTACCTGATACTGCTGTGTTGGCACACCCGTCTGGGATCTGATAAGAGAGCCTCTGGAGCGGTGCTTATTCAAATCAGTGCATGTTCACAGTGAATAGGAGCAGGTAAAGGCAATAAGATACAATGCGATAACCTTTCTGGAGAGGGAGAGAGAATAGTTTTACACTCTGTTTCACAGCTCTGCTACACTAGATGAGGGATTTTCAGCAGAGCCTAATTGATTTGCTTCATCCTGATTTAACTACCAAACAAAAATCTTTCTTTCACTAGTGCGACTTAGAATGGATGTTAGAGGAGTTTATACAGTTTTGCGATGCATTACAGTGGTTTTATCATTAGGCTTTTTTTTATTTGCTTTGTAAATTGATCAGCTTTCAACCTCCTCATTGACCGCGTTCGACTGCTGTTTTGGCGCTACTCGTAAGTGTGTGTTTGTGGACTGGCCTCTGTGTGATAGTGTGCGTGTAAATGTGAATGTGCAGTTCCATGTTTATATTAAATATATATTCAAATCAATTTTCGTTTTTAACATTCACCCTCCGTAATCTCTTTTAGACCGACTCTAAGATAAAAGCAGAAATATGCTTCGGAGTGTGGGTGCTACTTGTAAGTACGTTTGGTCTGTGCGTGTGAGTGCGAGAGTGTACGTCTGTGTATGTCACAACATAAACATCACATTAAATCAATTTAATTTAATAACACTGATCCGCAGTGATCAGTTTTAGAGCCACTGTGCAGAAATCTGAAGTGAGGCTTAAAGCTTAATTGCGGAGCGGAGGGTAGTGTGCCAGGAGTCTCAGGGGGTGGGGGGGGGCTTGTAACATATGTTACGTGCACTCAGTGCAAGACTCAGTAGTGATAGTGAAACATTGGGGTGAAATGCATCCTCCAAGGGCCTCCGTGTTAATGTGTTTGGCTTGTACTGAACTCAGTGTGGGCGATGGTTTTACGGCACCGTAGTTTTGAATGCAGGGATGTGGAGAGACTGAGTGTATTTTGATGATACAAATGATCAAGAAAATTGAAAAAGTATTACAGTAACAACAGTAATTACTGTGACTAATAATTATGATGTTGCTGTAATATACAAATCATATTTTTTTGATTAATTTACCACTTCAGTTTTTAAGTACAATTTAGGAAATTATTATTTATGTTTACCACGTTCATTTTAACTGTTGTAATTGGCCATTCAAATTAATAGGAGACAGTATGTTTGAGTTTCATGTGCTTGTTTGAAAAGTGTGTGTGTGTGTGTGTGTGTGTGTGTGTGTGTGTATGTGTGTGTGAAAGAGAGAGAGAGAGAGAGAGAGAAGGAGAGAGAATGTGCAGACTTGTGCTTGTAAACAGTTGTGATGAAGGTCTTCCAGGCAGAGGTGATGTGTGGTTACAAAAAATATGCAAAAAATAAAATATATTATTCTATTGCTCATGTATTTAATATTTATTTTTAAATATGTTTAGAGCTTTTTATCATTTTATCATATCATATATATATGAGAGGAGTGGTATATATATATATATATATATATATAGATATATATATATAGATATATATATATGGAGTTATATTTAAATTTTAGATATTGATATTGTATGACGGACATGTAAGGATGGAAGGGGACAGTGGCAGCCTGCCAGGGGTCTTAATGGAAGTTTTCATATTGACTCCCAC
>VMKM01000987.1:0-199148 GCA_008360985.2 Macquaria ambigua
GTGTGTGTGTGTGTGTGTGTGTGTGTGTGTGTGTTGAGAAAACAAACTTTGTTACAGGCTGCGTTCACAGCTGAGATAAATCCGCTTTGGTTAGTCTCTCTCTGGAGACTGACATCGGATCAGTTTAGGAGCTGCTGTGGACGCAGCCGTGAACTCCCAGTACCTCGGACTCCTGACGACCCGAACCGGAGCTCAACAGGGTCGTCTGATGTTTGACAAACGATGTGTTCAGGAGCGCTGGGAGGTACCTGAGGATGATGAGACTTGTACCTAGACTGTGTTACCATCAGCAGATGTGTGTTGACTGCATTTTCAGGACTTGAGTCCATTCAAGTCCAGATGTTGTTTGTGTTCAGATTATCTCGGGTCTTTTTGACGTCAGGTACAAACTTTGTGACCTATGATTTTCTCTCCTGGTGATCTCATCGTCCTCTTAAACCAGCAGCGCTCACGGAGGCTTCAGATTAAAAAAAACTGGTAACACTTGACTTCAGTTCCTCTGTTTACAGTGTCCACTCTCCAACCTCCACGACCTCTATCAGCCAATGAAACGTCTGAAATCAAATCACACTACAACACTGAAACCTCAGACAACAGCTTCACATGTTGCTCTGATCTCCCATCGTCAGGCATCAGGAAACCCGCCAGCTGATGAACGGCTGCTGCCTTGTTTAGTCAACATCACATGTCCACCCAGTCAGCAGCAGGGTGATGTGGTCAGTAGTTCTGGTAAATCCAAACACTAAGATTTCAGCCAATCAGAAGACCAACTCTCGCTAACACTTGTTACTCTGCACGTCACCCTCTTTCTGACTGACATGTAGTTGGCCTCCTTCGATGCCTGGTTGTCTGGGAGATGGAGGAGTTAAAGGGCTGGAGAGTGGACAGCAGGGAACTGAACCAACCACTGATCGTTCTAACTGTTGAACTGAAGACGCAACAGGCAGCATGACAGGACAGCAGAGGCTCATGGGAGTTAGAGGGAGGAGGGTGGGATGTCTCTCTGCGGTCGTGATGTTATCGTGACTTTGGTTTGATTCGATTCATTTCGAAACTTCTGAACCGTACCGTTACTCATTGAAACGTCCTACTGTGTTGTAGCTGTAACACTCGCCAGATTTTAATTTGGTTTTAATAATCTTGTCATTCAAGTCACGGAGCTAAAGAAGCATTAATGATTGACGAGTGTTCACGTTCAGCTCAAGGTGGTTGTATGACCGCAGCGTTTGCTGTGTGAGGGATAAAAATACGGTGCATTAATACAACTTAACAACATTAACGACATAACCATTAAATTAGCGTTCAGTTATCTTGAACGACCAACTTTGGCTGACGTGAGGCATTTTCAGGTACTTCCGAATTATTCAGTCCGTTATATCGGAGCTTTGAGATAAAGATCTAAGTTTGTAAACAGGATTTGCAAGTTGAAAACTGTAATTACCCATCAGGAGGCACATGTGCTGAGTACAGCAGTCACACACACCAATGTCTCGTTCCCACGTTTATTCCAGACGGACATGACAACGTTTCGACCACAAACCTCCTTAGATTGAAACATTGTCATGTCCGTGTAGAATAAAAAAAAGAAACGCAGGTACGTCTTCGTCTTTCTACCGCATTCTTTGAAAACCCAGAAGGTCATTTAACGACAACAGTTCTGAAGGTTTTTCCAGAATCCTCAAAAGACTTTTCTGTCGATGGGGATAAAAAATATTCTGTCACATGATAAAAAAAGATTTTTTTATTGTTTCCCAAGCTGCAACTTTTTTCCTAATCCAGACAAAGACACAGATATAAAATAATAAATATAAAATAATGGAAAATAACATTAATACAGACAAATTTATGTGATAAAATACTCTATGTTGAGAGTTCATTCTTGACTGGAAACAGCAGTTGACAAAATCAGTCTCAACTCAAGGTCCACTTACTTGCACATTCTTCATCACTAGATTGAGTTTGTTAGTTGTCAAACTAACTTCAACATGGATGAGAAGTCCTAGAGGTGCTCAGAGTCATGGGAAGTCCGAACATCTACATTTCCATGAAAACTGCTGAGGACTGTGTGATATGGTCAAAAGTTCCAGAACAAGAGAGTAAGTGGACCCTGAGTTGAGATTGTTTTGTCAGTTTCTAATTTTGGTTCAGGACGTATAAACTGCAAAAAGACGTGTTATTCCCAGCTACCGTCTTTGTGTGGTTTTAGGAAATAAAGTTGCAAGTTGGGAAAGTTTTAAAACATTTTTTTTATTGAGCAGCGGACAGAATATTTTTTTATCCAGATAAACAAAGAACCTTCAAGGATCCTGGAAATCTCTTCAAAGTCATGTAAGTGTTGTTAAACGACCTTGTGGGTTTTTGAAAGATTGTCACGGATTTAATGCGGCTATATGAGAGACAAACTGGGGCTCAGCTGATACGATTATGTTAAAGATGACAGAACAGCTGTTTTGTGATTTCGAGAAAACAAACTGTTTTGACCTTTCTGTCCTCGCAGAGAGACGAAGCTCCGTCAGGTGAGCTGGAGTCTGATTGGTCGGTTGCCTCTGCCTCCGCCTGCTGCCTGAGCGTCAGCCTGCAGAAACATCACAGCACTGTGATACCTACAGACTTCTAATAACTGCGTGTGTGTAAATAGTTGAGAGAAGAAAACTATTTGAAAATACAAAGGCGACAATGCTGTCTGGCATTTTGTATTTAAATTATTTATTTTTGTAGATTTTGACCAATGAGCTCTGCTGTTACAGCCGTCACAGTCGAGCTCTTTCTATTGAATAAAAGATTTCTAAGAGACTAAACCACCGCTGTGTGTTTACTTTATTTGTACGTCAGCTCAGTTTGGACTTGTTAGAATATAAAAGGTTTTCATTTAGGTTAAACAGTTTTGAACACGGTGATGTTTTACATGTTAACCTGTAGTTCTGCACAGAGATGAAGATGTGAGTTATGTGTCCTGTGAAAGGCTGACCGCCCTGATGACAGACTCCATGGCCGCTTCAGGTCCCAGAATCCTCAGCAGGCTCTGAAAGGCCTCAGCAGCGCCACCTACAGCCTTTGAGGGAAACAACTGCAGCGCTGCAGAGACACACAGATGAACAAAAAACTGAACATCATTTTTCTGCTGAACAGTTGAAACTCTGAGTGACAGCCAGTTTAACCTGTGATGATGTCATACGTACGTAAACCTACATACATAAACAGTAAACGGTGTGTGTCAGTCAGTACCAGCATGCAGCAGTAGCATGTAAACAAACGTCTCACCTCTCTCAGGGATCTTTGTCAGCAGGTCGACCTTCGGAGTGACTCCGCCCTCTCTGGAAACTTCAACCAACCAATGAAAGAACAAGACGCAGCTACACACACACACACACACACACACACACAGTCAGAGGTTGTGTAACTCGGGGTGTGTTACTGAGCTCCATCAATATGAGTGTATTTATTTACCCAGGAAGCTCCAGGTGATTCAGGGTCATGACCTCTGACCTGCAGCCTCCAGAAAGAGAGACGACAGACGGATACTTCTCCTGCAGAGAGACAAACAGAACGACTTACTCGTGATATTATAATATCATACGTTTAGAAATGCTTCCTCGTTCCTTGTTGGTATAAATGTCAGTTTGAGCATGCTCAGTGAGGATCATTGAAGCTAACATGATGTGAAAATGTTGAACCAGAGCTCAGCTTTACTTGTATCTGTCACTTAAAGGATAAGTTCACATTTTTTGTCTTTGCTCCTCGAGTCCATGCAGACTGAGGAGTTCCCTTCCCACAGCAGCTTCAATGTAAGTGATGGAGGACAAAATCCACAAATCTTTCTGTTCTTCCAAAGTTCAACCAAAGTCTTTATGAAGCTTCAGCAGTCTGATGTAGACAAATACATGAGTATCTTTCAGAGTACCACACTACTGTTACTATTCCTCTGCCGTGGCTGCAAGGACACTGTCTGAAACACAGAGGGAATTTCATACTAAAAAAAATTGTGATTTTTTTGGTTTGTCTCAGATTATCTTCAGATGAACTTTAGAATATATTTTTACAGAGTCACAGTCACATCACTTACATTGAAATCACTTTAAGAATAACAATTACAGCGACTATTGACCGTTTCAATGTACGTTAGTATTGTTTTAAGATAGATTATTTGTTGTTGTTCAGAGGCCTCTTGTTTTGGTAGTGAACTGGTGCAATCCATGAATTGCAGCACTGATTGTGTCTTTCTGGCAGGACCTTTATAAATATCCCTCCCTCACCTCCGTCCTCCTTATGATTAAGTGAATACTCAGTTGTCATTGTGGGTCAATTAATAGTTTGGTGCTCAAGTGATTTAGTATTGCACTTCCATGAAGTTGGGAGATGCACAACAAACAAATTTGAAACTATCCTTTAAGTCCCAACTTTTACCTTTAGTACTTTGTAGTACATGCAACAACATATCTGCAGGAAAATGAAACTACTGTTAAAACAAGCAGCTGCCGTAAACAAATTGTTTGTAATTTTGTTTTAGTTCTGGCCAAATTACCAGGTAAGTGGTGGTTATTTCCTGGCCTGTAGTTCTAAAAGAAACTGATTTGACCCATTTACTGCTGTTTTCCACCATTTTCAAAGTTGTATCAGTTGCCCTGCGGGGGGCGCTACAACATCTGCTTAGTAACCTGAACAGTGGGCCTCATTCATCAAACAAAATACACAAGTTTGTATACTGAGACACAACATTAAACTGTAATAACAAGTCAAGAGGAAACAGGAGGACTGAATATTTTGAGTGTGAGGTCGACTTTACAGCTGAAATGTTGATAAACTGAAGCTACTTCAGTTCCAGTGAAAACTCGCCTCTTTGTTTTATATCAGCCAAGTCTGAACCCTCAAACAGCTCTTTGAAGCTCTGTCCTAAAGTGAAGACCGGCCAAAATGTCCTCACTTTCCAAATAATGTCCTCACTCCCAGGGTCTAAAACTCAAATTGGTCCTCACAAAGATAGACGTACAAGTACACACACACACACACACAGGGCTGTTTTCCAGTATACTTCAGTCATTAGGGGTGTGTCCAACAGGTGAGAGACGTGTCCAGGTGACTCAACCAAGAGGCATTTGCAGCTGCGTGTGTATGTGTGTTGTAATCAGAAGTTTCTACTCCCTGATCCAGTCCAGAACCAGGTCTTTATTTTCTGCTGTGTTTTTACTGAGCAGGTTGTCACAGTTTGTTGTTAAAGTTTGAGGAAATCAGCAGTTAAATTCTCACACGAACAGAAGACTTTATGAAACAAACTGGAGGAGAATAAAATCTGCTCACAGTTTGTAGAAAAACAAACATGTCTCCATGTTTCTTCCAGCAGCAGCTTACTGACGCCTCCTCTTTATTTCAGACTGAACTCCTCTTCTTCGACTGCCTGGTGCACACGACGCAGACTAAATCTGAACGCACAGCCTTTTCTCTCCTCACTTTCACCGCTCGGATCAATATGACAGGGTGAGGTGCAGAAATATCATGAAATATCTGTCCTGCTCATCACCATTTAATCTGGAGTCCAGGTGGATTTTTGTTCACTTTTGCCGACTTTCTATGCATTTATTTTTGACCTTATTTAGCACAAACTCAGCTGTAAGTCGGATTTCTCATTTTGTCAAATCAACAAAGTATAAAGCTTCCAGGAACCAAAAATACAAGAAAAATAACACATGCGCCTATAAAAATGTACAAATTTTCAGTCATGATCCCTCAAACTATTATTATAGAACAGTGCAAGGTTGTAAAAAAATATAGTTTCACTATTTCTACACACGAATACAGACGTATGTAAGAAATGAAACTATAATACGGTCTATTTTACTCTAACTCTTTTTCATTGAAAGTCAATGTGTAAATGTATGTATGTAAAATGTGAAAATATGTTTCAGTTTTAGGATTGTCTTTAAAAAAATTTAAATGAGATACTGTGTGAAAGCCCCACATCAACACTTTGAACTGGTTTTCTCAGCTTGTCTCTGCGTGACATATAAATAAAGTTGTTTTAATGTAAATAAAATATGCTCAGTGTATTCAATGAATATAGGGTTAAACTCATTTTAAACTGACAAATTACAGAAACTGGTTTTAGTAATAGACAGATATTCTGCCGGAAACAATGTGACCAGCGGGTTTATCAAATTATTTAATGTTATGAATATTAATAATATTAACCTGCAATTTAATAATTTACACAGACAGATGGTTCTTTCTGAAAGCCTGTTATGTTTTTACAGGAGGAAAGAGGACGGGCGTCTGTTTAAATACATGCAGCTCACTACAAATGCAGACAAGCCGAGACAGAATCACCTGCAACACGATATTACATCAGTCAACCTGCAGGATCTCTCGTAATGTTTTTTTTTTCCTTTCGTATGGGGTGTGTCTGAATGCTGGTATTAAAGAGCTGACATAAGGTGAACAGAGTCCTTTGTGTCTGCATTAAAAGCACATTAAAATCAATCCACCTCCTCTTGAGATGAATGATGACGTAAGCCTGGCAGACGTGGATCAACTTCATCAGTCTAAGCTGGACTTTTTCTGCCTCCGATGTTACTCAGCATTATATTGAGCTTAATGCTAAAATTAGCTTGCTAACATGCTAAAGTCACCTTTGATACAGAGTGAAATATCTCAACAACTAATTAGATGGACACCCAAAGTGGTGCAAAATCACGTCTTTGTTCGTGACACGTTAACTGAGATTTACGTACATTAACACTCGTAGCACCAAACGCCTCACGCAGTCAGATGAAGTGGTCTGGGTTCAGAATCCGGGACGAGCCGATCGGGAGAACAAATGTTATAAACTGGCTGCTTTGAATGAGAGTTGATGTGTGTCGATGCTGGGAAACAGCTGTAACAGTGCTGTATCTAGAGCTGAAATGATTAGTCGATTAATCGATTAGTCGATCAACAGAAAAATCATCTGCAGCTATTTTGATAATCGATTAATTGTTGCAGTCATTTTTAAAGCAAAAATAGTCCATTCCTCCACTGGGAGGATTTTCTGCTTTTCCTTGTCATCAATCATCAATCAACAGAATATTTTGGGGGTTTTGGACTGTTGGTTGGACAAAACAAGACATTTAATTACGTCACTTTTTTGACATTTCGTAGATTAAAGGATGAATCGATTACCCAAAGATGTGTGCCATCGTGTGCCGACACGTGTTGTACGCCGCTGGTATTTGTTGCTCTTCATAATTCATCATCATTTTGCACCATCACCGACAGCTGCAGTGTCGGCTGATGTTGATTTACACGTCTAATAAAGGGAAGAATTGCATTATGGTTCTTTTTTTTGTGTCAAAAAGTAATGCATATTATTTTTGGATAATGATGCTGTGTTGATTTTTCTCTTTAATTATTTCATGCCGACTCTTTCTCATCATATTTACTGATATTACTCATCAAGCTGATTTTTACTGTTCAGGTTTGAGTGTCTTCAGGACTTTTTCCGTGTTCTGGGGTTTTATTTAAACGTGTTGCTGAGCCGAGAACAGTTTTTCACATCAAGTCTTTCAAGTCCACATTGAAGTGGGTTGTTTGGTCTTGTGTGACCTCTGACCTACATATAAACTTCACCTCTTCTTCACCTCCTTCTGAGACTTTCCTGTTTATTTTCACCACAGACCTGAACCAGCCTTCGTGTTTCATACTCGTCTCAGTAAACCTCCTCCTGTTTTTGTCCTTTTCAACATGTGAATATTTAACTTCTGTCTGTCTGCTTTACCGTCTTCCTCTGATATACTGCAGCCGGTTGGCAGTGTCCTCCCTGAGACAGGAAGACAGATGACTGACCTGTCTCTCTCTCTGTCTGTTTATTACTCTCTCTCTCTCTCTCTCTCTCACTCTCTCTTTTTGTTCCAGCTGCAGTACAAATCCTGGCTTTCCCTCACAGATCTATTAGCCTGCTCTGCTACACACAACTGCTCCACGCTCAGACACACACACCGAGAACAAGACACACACACACACACACACACTTACAGTATCATCACACAGCGACACACACACACTTACAGTATCATCACACAGCGACACACACACACACACACACACACACACACCTCTCCTGGAGCTCCTGCAGAACCAGATGAGGAGAAAAGAGGGTGGAAGAATTTGGCCTCAAGTCCTGCAACCGCCTTCAAACTGCTGGTAAAGTAGAGTTAATGTTTGTCTGTCTGTCTGTCCTCAGCTCCTCCCCTCTTTCTGTCTGTCTGTCTTTCTCTCCGTCTATCTGTCTTGCGATGATTTGTAAACCGTTGTTGCAGTTGCTGTAGATGATCTTCAAAGGTCCAAAAGAAAAGAAAAAACTCCCCAAAAGCTTGTATCTGTGACTTACAGGATCTTAACAAAACCTGATGAGGACTCGTTCATTTAAATGCAGCTCAGACCTGAACCAGAACGGACCTAAAGGAACCAGATTCCTTATCTTTTAAGATACATGTAGACGTCTGTTCTCTTCCTGGTTTTGATGCAGCACCAACTTTCCCCTTTAGCTCACTGATGAGATTCTGTTTTGTTTAAGAACCGTCTTTATTCAGGTTTTGTGTTTTTCTTTTTGCTAAAACGACCTGGTTTTCACTTATCTTGTAATGTTTTTCCTCCTTGGTTTCGCTGGTATGGAGCAATTTCTCAGTAATCAGTAAAATAAAAACAGAATAGTTTCTGGACTTTTTCAAAAACATAAAACATAAAATAATGAGCTCATTCAATAATACGACTTCCACAAGGCTTTGGTAGCGTGCACATTTATCAAAACTTTACTGAGTCAGTTGCTTTTTCTTTTTATCAGTTTGTACTCCGAAAATATGAGATTGTTAAATCAGGATTCAGTGGTGAAAAGTTCTACAACTGAGACCCGAACCTGGTCTGAACCTGCGTCTATGAGACATGACGGGACTGAACCTGACTGCTGCTGCCAAGTTTGAGACACGAACCCGACACAAGACCCGAAATCTTACGTAACGTTAACTCTTTTCCAGTGCAGGAACGTAATGTGTATCCATTGTCTCTGGTCTTTTGTTTCCACTGTTGCTTTGGGGATGAGTTCCTGGAACTCCCACCATTTTACTACTACTGCATTTGTATGAAGCAGGACATCCAGTGCTTTAAAAAAAGAAGAGCAATGAAGAACGCTTGTTGGACAAACCAACATGTCCAGGCCGTCATTACTATGTGTGGACACTCAGAGGGAGCTGGAGTCAGCTGGAGTCAGGATTTATACAACACACAGTCGATCAGAGAAGGAAAAATTAAAAAGATTAAACAAGATTATAGAAAAATAAAGATCACACTGCTGCTTTGTAGTTTTGAATCTTCAACAACATGTGTTTGGACATTTGTAGTGCAGAAACGACTCATCAACTAATTGATAAGTCAGTCAGAAAATTAGTTAAAACCATTTTAACAGTTCAGTTGCTTGTGTGAGATGTTTATCAAGCAAAAATGTCAAGCGTTCTCTGGTTGCAGCTTCTTCATCGTGAGGATTTGCTGCTTTTCTCTGTTTTATGTCAATGTAAATGGAATATCTTTGGGTTTTGGACTGTTTGAAGACATCTGAAAACGTCACCTTGGACACTGAGAAACTAGGATGAGCATTTTTCACGATTTTCTAACATTTTTTAAACAAAATGATAAACAAAAAGACAGATTAAGTGATGATGAAAGTAATTGTTAGTTGCAGCCCTAGACTCTCTTTTGAAAAACCAATGTCAACTACAAATCTGTGTGGAGTCAAACTTCAGTCACATCTTTAGTGTGAAGAAAATGTCATTTATTATTATTATTATTAAAAGTGGAGTTTTGGAGCTTTTGTTAACTGAAAAGTAAAACAAACATGTCTCAGGGAAATCGGTGGGGTTCAGAAATAATTTGAACTATTTCCCACATTAAGTCCAGTTAATAAGTGAAATACTGGGGGAAGCAAACAGAAACAGCAGCAGAACAAAACCTCAGCTTAAAACACTGTCTGGTTTCATTAAACTACACACAAACACAGCCTCCAGGTTATTTTTATCCTCTGCTGTTGCTACTGGAAGTCTCTCCATCTGAGCCTGCTCATCCAGGAACTGAACTGCTGAATATTTTCCATTTCTCTCCCCTCCCTCCTGTTTTCTCTCCTCTGTCTCAGCACTCATGGATCTCTCTCTCTCTCCGTCTCCCGGGTCAGCATTGAATTCTGGTTTCCTATTGGCCGCTGCTGAGTTGAGGTGGGAGGGTCTCAGAGCTAGCTGACTGTGTGTTCAGACCTCCAGTCTGTGGAGCTGCAGACTTAACTTTAATTTTCATCCAAAAGAAAATGTGAATGATTAATGTGAATGATTGAAAGAGAGCGTGGGCGGATGTCACGGATAAGGGAGACCCACCATGACGTGTAATATGCGCACTGCTGCTGGAAAAATGTCATGGGAGTTGTAGTTTTTGAATGCTAACAAATGAATCATTGTCTAACCTTGTTAAAATCATGAAGGTTTAAAATCGTATTATCAAGTGATGTTGTAGACACTGTTCACACTTGACTATAAAGCAAACTGTCTGAGTGTCTCATATAGAGAGCAGTGAATGAGTGAACACACGGGTGATTTCAGACACAACGTAAGCCACATATATGTGTGTATATGTCTGTTGGCCAGATCACAAATCTGATCCATCTCAATCCATCTTGGTTTTCCCGGGCTACATACAAATCAGAGGGTGGTGTTAATGCACCTGAAGCTGTTGGCCAAAAACGCTCGAAGAAGAAAGACCTCTGTACTTTGGCAGTTAAATTAGAACCATAATAGTTTAGTTAGGTAACTAACAATTATCCATCGCTGAACACAAACTCATGAATGAATCGCCTGGATGGACAAAAGTGTGCTCGTCTTAACAGGCTCTCACTCATGACGCTCCTTCACCCGCACATGATCAGTGTAGTATGTGCTAATTCAAAATGTGAACAGTTAAACGTCTCATGCACTCCAGGTGAATCTAACAATACTATAAAAAGAGTCATACACTGAAGATGTTTGGTGTTTGGGTCAGTGTAAATGTTAGGACTGGAACTGGAGTTGGATTACAATGACTTTTAATTAAAGGCTGATATCAGCACCATCAACTGATCTGAACCCAATTATTACAGCTTGATGGGGATTATTTCTTTCATTTCATTTTAAGGTCTAAGCGCAGAATCAGGACCTGACACAGGAACCAGGATTAGGTCTCCACCAACTCCTGAGAATAATATCTGGCACTTTAACTGCTACAAAACCTACAATAGGCTAAAAAGCTCCATGGAGCTGCAGAGTTGGTAAGAATTATCTTTAGGTTTAGAACGACGAGTGACAGAATAAGGTTTTGTTTCTTTGTTTATTTAGATCTCCATTAGCTACTGTAACAACAACAGTAGCTACTCTTCCTGGAGTCCACACAGAGGTCAGCAGTAAATGAACAGTGACTGTTTGAAGCTTTCAGTCCTCCAGACTAACAGAACTAAATCTCTCTATCTGGACACTCAGGCTTGTTTGGGCACCATCCCAACAAATCAGAGGTTCCTATTATTTAATACCACCAACAACTCCCATCATGCACTGGGGCACAGCTACAGCACATTTATTACTGTAATCGAGGCTGATACAGAGAACTAGTTCAATCTGCTCCATTCAGAGGGGGAATCAGACAGAAGACAAACTATCAGGTGTGAGAAGGTGTGTGTTAGCGTCAGGTCTCTGCTTTAATAATGACAGGACTGCTGTGTATAGACTAGTCATTACACACACACACACACACACACACACACGGCCATTAGGACCCCAGCAGAGAGCTATATGAGGGCCAGCGGCAGCACTGACAGCTCTTTTTGTCTGAGGAGCTGCTGCAGGTAAAAACCTCTGTCTTTTTTAATCTGCGGGCGGAGAAAGAAAGAACTCGGATCTATCTGTTTGGTTCCAGTCATTTTAGCTGCTGGTTTCTGCAATTCTTCAGGGTTTAAATTCTTAGATAAAAAAAAAAATGAACAAAAAGAGGCCATAGAAATATAATAACAACTAACAACAACGTGAAAAACAATTGTTTCTCTTCAGGATTTTATGCCTTTATTGAGAGTTGACAGTTGAGAGATGACAGGAAACGAGGGGAGAGAGAGATGGAGAACGACAGAAAATAAAAAGGTCCCCGGTTGGACTCAAACCCTGGACATTACGGTTCATGGTCATCGCCTTAAACCACATGGTCATGAGATGCCACAGCATTTCTGATTTCCAGTCATGGCTTCTGTGAAAATTAACTGTTTTATATTTTCCTTTAGTCTTTTGTATATCTCATTAATTTGTTGGATTCCTGCTGAGGAACCAGTGAAGGCTAGGGCTGGGTATCGAACCCATTTCTTCTTGGGTATAGGTTAAAATGTGTTCGTAGCACTGCGTATTATCACTGTATGGCTGCTTGTGTTTAAACTACATTTAACGTTTGAAAACTGGCTGTTTATATTTCTTAATGTAAGGCTTTGAAAAAAGTAGAGCTTTGGTATCAATACCTAGAAGGGTATTTTATCGACTCTAGTGTCAAAAACGTTCTATCAATACGTGAAGCCCTAAGTGGAGGTAAAGGTTTCCGTGAGGCAACCTGGACCTGAACCTGGTCTGTGCTGCTCTGCAGGGATGAGGTGGTGGCTAGTGGTGGCCAGTCTGTGGCTGCTGGTGGTCCTGACCATCCCGTACGCCCAAGCCAGGAACAAAACTCGCAACCAGGACGGTGAGACCCGCCGGGGGAAGAGGAAGAGAGACGGACAGGGTAAGACTCTGCTTCTTTAAGGAAAACACTTATATCTGGCAAATCCTCTTGTTAGCCATCATGCAGTCAGATGAGAAGGTCGTTATCAGTTTCATCTGTATGCGTCCAGTACAGATAGGTCCAGGACGTGTTTAGCACAAAGACTGGAAGGAGGAGAAAATACTGGCCTAGGTCCATGAAAAGTCAACAAATTGACCTTCTACAACTTTAAAGCTGTCTGGTTTACATGTTGCATCTTGTTTCTTAAAAATGTTTAGAAATAGAAATGTAAAAAAGGAGACATTCTGGTTTTAGCAGCAGTTAATGGAGTGATTTGTTGACCAGCCGCTGGGCAAAGTTACTTCATGCAGCATCTCAAACGTCCTGAACTCATAGTGGGGTCGCCAGGTTGAGCTCTGTCCCTCTGACCAGATAAACCAATTACATGTGGAGTCCCACAGGGCAGCATCTTGGCCCCCCTACTGTTTTTATTATATGTAAACACTTGGAATCTGTTTGTGTTGATTCCAAGTGATACAGCAATTTTGGCTTTGCAAAGGAATGGGAACACATTAAAGTCAGTCTCAAGTGAGGAAATCAGTAAGATCAAGAACTGGCTTGTAGACAGACCCTTCATATTGCTAAAACTATTTTTTTTTTAATTGGCTCAAAACCTAGGACAAACAAGCTTAGTTCAAATGTGGGACAAATCAGCCAAAAACAGCTGTCTGTCTGCCTTTTAAATGTTTCTAGGAAGATGTAGATGAAAATTGACATGACCATGTGTTACAGCAGCCAGAGCGGGGCGCTCTAGACCTCTGAAGATCAGACTGGTTCCTGGTCCCAGGATCCCAGTGGAGCCTGGAGAAAACCAAGGAAACACTCTGTTCCTGAAGTCCTACAAGAACCTACAAGAACAGCACTCCAGCTACAATGTTATCCCAGGTCAGTGAGACTAGTAACAAACCCTTAACTCAGGTTAGCGAGACCAGTACCTCCGCTTCAACGCAGGTTAGTGAGACCAGTACCTCAGCTTTAACCCAAGTTAGTGAGACCAATAACTAAGCTGTTAACCGAGGCTACTAAGGCCAGTAACTCAGACTTGTGAGTCCAGTAACTCAGCCATAACCCAAGTAAGTGAAACCAATAACTCCAGGCCAGGTTGGTGAGACCAGCAACTCATCCTAGGGAAAGCAATAAGTACTAGAGATGCTCTGATCAGGCTTTTTAGGGTTGATACCAATTACAATTTAATGTCACTAGAGTCGCCTGATCTGATAGCAGCCACCTTATGGTTTCTTAAACATTTTTATAGAAAGCTCTCTTATAAAAGGCCCTGCAAAAACCATCACCTTGCCTCCTGACATGTTAACCATAAGGTTAACAACTAATTCATCACATTTCCTTATATATTCTGTTAAATTGGGTAATCGTGTCCTTGTTTCTCTGTGAATGATTCCAGAGCAGCTTGAATCATCAGATGATTTATACACCTGCTAAAACTGACAACCTTGAGACGATCACAGTTTGCTTTGTCATTGATCCATCTGTCCTCACGAGAGTAACAAGTCCCATTATGTTCAGTCGGTTTTTGAGAGGCCTCTGCCTCTGCGCATAATCTGATTTTGAAAATGTTGTTTTACGTGGGAATCATACTTCTGCAAAGACGTGCGTTAACATTTCTTCAGATCTTTTCGAGGAGAAGGGTGTTATGGGTAGCAGACCTCCCAAATAGAGCTGCATCAATTATTATTTTCCTCATCAATCATTTTTTCAGTTAATCATTAAGTATATATAGTGGATATATCCTTCACAATTTCCAGTCCAAGGTAACATCCTTCAAATATTTTGTTTGGTCAGTGCAAATATTCAATTTACAATCATATAAAACAGAGAGAAGCAGCCAGTCTTTACACTGGAGAAGTTGGAACCATCCAATATTTGTTGCTTTTGCCTGATATTGATTTAAACTATTAACTGTTTATCAAAGTTGTTGCAGATCATTTTCTGTCGATAGACTTATCAATTAATCAACTAAATGTAACAACGCACTGTACAATGCTACCCATCAAATAAGCTGATTGATCCAACTTCCTGTCGGGAGGTGAGTTTCAAACAACAACAATAATGGAACTGAAGGGGACGTATTAACGTTATACCCAAAGTATAAAAGAAAAACATGTAAAAGTCACTAAGCAACACCATATCCCAGCCTTCACTCTGTGTACATATGAAATTTCTGATACTGAAAAATGATTCTCCAAAAGCCTGTTTTAATTTGAAAAATAAAACTTTCAAGTAGATTTAAATTGATGTAAGTAAAACCTTGTAAATGATATATTACATAACAGAGTTTTCGCGTTAATAAATAAATCTTTAACTGAATTAAAACAGGACATTTTAGGATGTATGAGTGCAAGCAGAGAACCGCTCAGCTCAGGTCTGAGGCTTCATCCTGTTCCTCTCATAATGAAGCTGCTTGTTGTTACAGCTCAGTAATTTAATGACAAATCATCACATTCCAACATGAACAGAAGGGAAAACCATCTGTGGGAAAAAAAGCTCGTCAGAAAATAAGCCCTGAAAAATCCCATGCAGACATGAGGACAGAGGCTCCGCAGAAGAACCTCAAAGCCACGTGGAAGCCCTTCAGCTTAAAACAATAAAGTCAGCATTATGTAATTAGAAGGGAAGATGGTGTTGGTGGCAGTCTGTTGTTGGGAGCTGCAGGGGGATTTCTTTTTCATGTAGATTTAAACCATTTGGCTCTGTTGTTGCTGTTGTTTGGGATATGAGAACATGCCTCTGTGTTCAGACAAGCAGACAAAACTGGCTGTAATGTAACAACAAACAAACGGGTCAGACTGCAGTTTACAGAAACTGAAAGTTACAGATGTCGGACCAACATGACAACCAATCATCTCTGTAAATGTTACAGGGTACTTCACAGCGAAAGTTTATTTTTGAGCTTGGGAACAGTAGTTTGACGAAATAATCTGATCTCAAGGTCAACCTACTACACTTTTTCTGGAGCTTTCAACCTTATCTCACCGTCTTCTGTACCTCTTCTGTAACTCTGGTACATTTTGCCATCGCATTGGTGCCTCCCATCTAAATCATTATTTACTGGAAATACCTATTTTCATCATTCTTTTCAACATAAAGTACTTTTAGGTTACATTATCTAATGCACACAAGATAAAAAAAAACTCTTTAGTTTTGCAGAGCCCAGGATGACATCTTAAAATGTCTTGTTTTGTCCGACCAACGGTCCAAAACCCAAAGATATTCAGTTTATGATATAAAACAGAGAAAAGCAGAAAATCCTCACATTGGATAAGCTGGAAACAAAGAATGATGAATGATGTTTTTGCTTGAAAAATGTATAACTCATTATCGAAACTGTTGTCAATTCATTGTTTGTCAATCGACAAATCAACTAATTGTTTCACCGCTAGTAAAAACACATGAAATATGCACTGAACACCATATAATGATGGTGCCACAGCAGAGTCTGCTGGTTGCTGTATTATTTAAACAAAACCCCTGCAATTTACTAGACAATAAAGAGATTCTACGACAGCAAGACAATATTTTACAGAGAAAAGAAAAGCTCTAAAGTATGTGTGCTCCAGCAGAGATGACAGGGTGACAGTCTCACTGCTCAACGTAAAAAGGACAGAGATAGGAGAGACAGTATTTAAGAGAAATAACCTGAGCCTCTTAACTACCTGTGTTTCTATGGACGTAACAAAGAGCATACCATTAGAAAGGATAGATGACAGACAGGACAGACTTAAAATAGACACAAAGAGCCTCTTCCTGCGGTGCCATAGTGGTTTACAGTATTTTCTCCTGACTCACTGCCAGTCACAGCCTCGTCCTGTCCCAGGTCTGATGTTGAAAGGTGGAGTTAATGCAGAGGGAGGAGTGGAAACGCAACAAATCACTGCTTTGTCTGGTTCGGATGGTAAAGTACAGGCTTTAAATTTGACTATACGCACACAGCAATTACTGCACCAGGGCCTGCTGTTGCTGCTGCTGAGGAGGATGACAAGGGTCGGCATGTTAGGATAAAAGACCCACAGGTGGCTGGTTTGAATTTGCCTTGTTTTAGACCTCTGAATCACTGCCCCCATATCCGATTTGTTCAAATTAGGTCTGCTGTTGTGCTCATTGTCAGCTGTTCCCTCGGTGGGAAAACCAACAGAGTCACTCAAAGCTTTGTAGTCAGAAATAAGAATAGGGACGTCTGTACAGGTTGTTGTAAATCAACATTAACATAAGTTAACTGCTCCTGCTTCGGTCGTCGCTTCTGAGTTGATAAAACATTATGTTGGCAGGATGTCATTTGCTACTGATTGGTCAGGGCAACATTTTTATTTTTCTCAAGGTGCAAATCTGTTTTCTTAACCAACACAAAAATGGCAACCAGGGGGCGTCCTGGTGCATACCATACGACCACAACGTCCCCAGTTTGATTCCGGCAGGAACCTTTGTTGCATGTCTTACCTCTGTCCCTTCCTCTATCTCTCTCTGTCTTCATTTCCTGTCTTGAAAAAAAGCACAACTACAGCAGGGCAAGGCTGATACTATATCTATGAAATAATATAACTTAATTCAAAATCAGCACTCCCAACAATCTGCTTTTATTATGAAGAAACAAAGCTCACAGACCAAATGTTGGGTTTGCGAGTGAAAGGAAGCACCACATTTTTTTCATCTCATTCACTGCCATACCACACACTGCTGCCAACAACTGGTCAAGTGTATCATGTGACTGGATGCAGGATTCAACACTTTACTTCACACTTACTTCTCAAATTATACTTCCTGCATCTGCACAGTCGCAGTGCAGAAGAAAGTAAACTTTACCATCCGCCCATGTTAGTGAAGGTCCGTACAGATGTCTTGCAGACTTGCAGCCGAAATGTTTTGACTGTGCAGACGCCATATTACTGATGGCATTTCGAGCTTATAGACTACATAGATTATGTCAAATTACTTTTACTTCCTTCATATTCCGCCCCAGAGCGTCACTGTGCGACCTGTTAATAAAGATTTGAACTACAATGAACTACTGAACTGACTGTAATATGTCTGTGTTGTTTCAGGTAAGCAGGGCCAGTGTGTGTACCAGGGTCTGACCATGTTCGACCAGGCCGTCTGGTCTCCAAAGCCCTGTGTGACTTGTCTGTGTACCAGAGGGCAGGTGGTTTGTGATGAGATCACCTGTCCCATAATGCACTGCCATTTCCCCTTCACCCCTGCTGGGGAGTGCTGCCCCGTCTGCATGGAGCCAGGTAGAAACACAACATGTGGCAACGCCATGGTGCAACATCAAGAGGCAATAGAGATGAGCAAAGTATTCTGACAATCAGGCCAATATTTGAAGGGTTTCAATCGACACTTTAAGTAAGAACTTGTGTTTTACAGACATACTCGTAATCATAATTAGTTCTGAAAACACTTCATTACTGAGATGTGGGACATGGCAACAGTGCTACCCTCATATTTCCAACAGGATAAGCTGTTTTTAACCCAACCATAATGATTTGGAAGTAAAAATGATGCACACATTTAAGTTATTACCCAAACCATTTAGATAAACTACATGCTGATTCAACTTTGACTGGCTGAGCCTTCTCCAGCTGTGAATGCACAGTTTTACAATTCAGCAGACAATTATATCATTATGGGTGTTTTCACATTAAGTTTTATTCACAAATTAGTGGTATAGATGAAACTGGTTTACACTAGGGATTTATTTAAAACCCGTCTTGCTCCACATCTCAGAAATAAACTGGGGAGTGAAATGTGATCCTGACTGAAAGAACGATTGCGGGAACTTAAAGACCAAGACTCAATAGTAGTAATAGTAATAGTAATCTGTAGACAGTTCACCTTGAAAACGTCTTCAGATGAGATATAATAGGGGTCAGTAATGCAACCGATATCGTTTCTAAATGGAATCATATTGGGATTTTCTGTAAAATCCAGCTGTCAGAACAGTTTTAAATTAATTACACTGATGTTTGAATGGTTCACTTTTCTCCTGGGATCAATGAAACAAAACAGTTACCATCTCTGAGGCCTCAGTATGTTGCTTCCTGTTTCCATCATGGCTTTAAAAATGTGTTTAGCACATTTTGGGTCAGATCAACACACATGTTGTGAAAGTTTTTAACATGTCTCTATGTTAGGAGATACCACATGTTGTTTTCAACATGTCCAGGTGTGGTTTCACCTTACTGTCAATGCAATCTCATCAAAATGAAGGCTGGATGTACGTCTGAATCTACAGCAAATACAAAGATGTATAGACAAGTCGCCGAGCAACATTATTGTGAGATGTGTGCACATGCTGGAGGAAGAAAACAAAGAGTTAATGGGGAGGTCACCATAAACTGCATAAATGATAAAAGTAGTGGGTGGAAATTGTTCAATATCCCAAGAAAACTCTCCTGTTAGCTCAGAGTGGATGATAGTTATTAGCATCTAGTGATCTGATCAGAGCCCTGGATTTTAATAAGGTTTTGTACAGAAACTAGTGAGGAAGAAACGCCTGTTTCAAGGTCAGACAGCTCACACTATTAATCTGTGTTTATGGCTGTGTAATAGCTGAGTAGTGCAAATGTTTGTGATCAATGCTTTGCTGATCAGTTCCATATAAGTTTAATGTTTCAGTTCAATGTGGGACTTGGTGACAGCTGATAGAGGTGGCAGAACGATGGCTTTGGAAAGAAAGTGCATTTCATTTTCATAGAAAAAACACCACAGGTGTATGACAAACAGGTTATAAGTATTTGCTGTTAGGCATAACATAATTTGATGGCAAACAGCAGGACTTTAATTTCATTTCTCACTACCAGTTTCACATACAAATTACCTCTAAACAATAATTGTACTGGTTTAAAGCTAAATGCTTTTAAAAATACTGAAAGTGTCCATATATAAACATCATGACATTGTGGTCATGAGTTTTCTGCCTCCTTGCTGCGCGTGCATCCTTCATTGTAAAACAGGAAACATGTCTATACAACCTCTGTGAAATTATGGAAAAAACTGCAGTAGTTGAATTGACAGTAACTAACTCATTGCTCACAGTAATACACTGCACAGTCACTATGTGCATGTATGGAGGTGAAGCAGGAGAAAACCTCTTTAAGTCATTTTGTCTATGACTTATCACTGTATGTAGATGAATACAGCATTAACCTGATAGCAATAACCATAGAAATGTATGTATCTGTGTACACTGTGTAGAAAATATGTCTACTGTATGTATGGAGTTAACTGTAAAGGAAAAAACACAAAAAGCTGTTTTATATTCAGAAGAAAAACGTTTGTCCATCAAGTGACACTGAGGTATTCTCAGACAAAGTGTCAGGAGACATCTTTGCAAAAAGTTTTCATCTTACACTTTCCCCATGTCATCTCCATAGTAACCAGCATTAGTCTGGTTACAGACCTCTCACTAGGGATGACACGGTGACGAAATTTTCCCACCGGTTAATAAACTCGTGACAACACCGGTGTTACCGATTACACTGGACATTTTAAAAGAAAAGATATTTGTCGATGACGCTCAATATCTTCAGGGCGCTTACTTTGATCTTTAACGTTAAATCTTCCGCCATCATCTTGTCGGTCAACTCTCCTTACTCTCATCATGTGATAAGTGAAATCTGCAGTACGGAGCAGACCCTTTTAGTTTATAATTGTAGCGTCTGTGTCCGACTAAGTATTGATACCATGCTTAGTATTTTACAAATTTGAGTTTTTTATTTGATGAACGTGGGCGCCGATAGGTGAAAATTAACTTTCTATATTTAACAAAAAGCAAAACGACGGTGGGGGTGGTGGGCACGTAATGTAATCGGTGTGTAATCGATGTATGCCCGAACACTGTGTAACACTGGTAACACTGACTACTGCAGCGAGCCAAGCACTCACATCTCTGATTTGTTCAGTTATTCAAATAGGTCTGGTGTTGTCTGGTTGGAAAAACAACCAAGCCAATCAGAGCTTTGTAGGCAGGATTAAGAATCACCAGGAAAGTAAGAAGAAAGTTCAGCAAACTAAAGAAAATGATCGACAACCAACGATACATGCCTACGAACTTACAAAATCTTACGGCTATAAGACACTGTCAGACAAGTATTTTTGTCTTTTTCATGTAATATTTGCTGGATGTCCCTGTTGGCGCATCGTTTTATGACTATAAAACAGCATTTAGTGTTAGACAAGTGAGCTAACGTTGGTCTAAATTAAATCAAATAAGTATCATATTTAGAGTATTCAGTACCAGCTGGCAGCACAAGACCAACTTTACCTGACTGTGGTCAGTTTAGTGGGATCTGGTCCAGACTGGTCTACAGCAGCAGTCTGCTCTGTAGCTACAACAAGCTGGTCTTGTACCTGTCTGTCTACAGCACTAACACACAGCCGTCTCTGTCTGTCCACCTCTTGTCTGTCTGTCCAACTATCATCCTGTCTGTCTGTCCTCGCCAACTTCCATCTCCATCCTCTTTTAGTTTCTTTATTTTCTTCTACTTTTTCCTCCCCTTCTTCTTGCTTCTTTCTTCTCTTCTCTACTCTACTATTTCCATTCCTTTTCTTCCTTCCTTCTTTCTATACCGTCACATTTTTCTTTCCTCTCGACCACCTCCTGCCCTCTGATTGGCTGCCCTGCACCACCGTACACCCACCCTAGAACCTGACCTCAGCCTTGACCTTTCTGGTGACTCCTCAGTTCCCAACGACCCCGGCGAGCCCGTGAAGCCGCTGACCCAGGAGGAGATCCAGCGAATCCTCTGGCGGGAGGAAGAGGAGCACCGTGAGGAGGAGGAGCGCCTGAGGAAGAAGGATGAGGCGAGGAAGAAGAGGAGGAAGCAGAGGAAGGAGCAGGCGGAGAAACAAAGGAAGATAGTGGAGGAGAGGAGGAAGGAGGAGGAGGAGGCGCTGAGGCTGCAGGTGGAGAAAGAGGAGGAGGAGTGGAGGAGGCAGGAGGAGGAGAGGAGAAGACAGGAGGAGGAAGACAAAAGGCGGAAGGAGGCGGCGGAGAGAGAAGCAAGGGAGAGGGAAAGGAAGCTAGAGGAGGAAAGGAGGAGGCAGGAGGAGATACTGAGGGAAGAACTACTGGCTCTGGTGGAGGAGGAGGAAGAGGAACGGCAGGAGGTGGCAGAGCACGAGGAGGAGGTTTGGCTGAGAGGAGATGTGTTTCAGATGCCCCCAAAAGAACATGAAGAACCCGAGGAACCAGACCTCCTCCCGGCTCCAATCCCAAGACCTCCTGCAGCTACAGAGGACGAGCTGAAGGAGATGGAAGCAGAGGTGGAGGAAGCAGAGGAGGAAGAGGAGGAGCAGGAGGTGGTGGTAGTAAACAGAGGAGGCCTCCCTCCAGGCTGCGACATCTCTGATGTCACTGTGACATGTGAGAACGCCAAACTTGTCTACTTCCCTCCTCTGGCCATACCTGAGCTCAAATCTCTCAGTCTGGAGGGTAAGCTGACACCATGACAAGACGAGGAGAAAGTAGTGCCAGAGAGAGCTCCACACACTGCAGCCTGAAGAAGAATATTTACCACCTTAACACATACATCAGTAGTGTGAGGCTTAGCATTTTATTGAAACTGAATCTATTTTCTAACCTATTTGGATTCAACTTTCAAAATGTTTAACTAAAGTTGCAACAGCATGAAACTCAAGTATTCTGTACTTTTTTTTAAATTTAATTCAGATTAGGTGCAGCCTACTTAATTTTGCACAACTTATTTTTCATTAGCTATTTCCTTCAAATACTGGAGGTCCTAATTCAGAACTATTAAGTTCCTTAGAGGATAAACCTGGCATTATTCTATATTTTCCTTATTATCAACAGATCCCATGAACAGACCAAAAACCAACAATGTGTTTGTTTGTCAGTCAATTCTTGCAAACTATATTATTCACAGCCTACGCCCAGTAACACTACACTTTAGTGCACCTGCAGAGCAACCACCCCACACCAAACTCCAATAACAGGGTTTTACCTGTAAGACTCAGGTTTTAATGCCAATGTTCATCATCTGTGATGTGAAAACATCATATTTCCACACAGTAAAAGAAGAGCAGGGAGAGACATAATATTCAGTATGAGATTTGGTAGACTTGCAGCTTATCAAATTTGGGCATTTTATCAGCCTGGAACTGGAATAAAAAAAACGTAATCCTATACATTGCATTTACAAACAAATGATGCAAATAAATAAATCACAAGCAAACTGAGAAACACAGTCACCAATTTGAAAACACATACGAGGTATACAGAAACACACTGCAATTACAGAAAGCTTGGTAATTTTCCTGCTCTCAGTGTTAACTGACTGAAACTCCTCTGACCTGCAGGCAACAACATCAGCAGCATCCCAGCAGAAGCCTTCAATGGCATCCCCAACCTGGAATGGATCAACCTGAAGAAAAACAAACTCACCTCTGAGGGCATTGATGCTAAAGCCTTCAAAGTAAGACTACATACTGACACACTAAACCACTGCAGGCCTTCAGAATAAAAGCCAACTTTTCCCCCAAACGTCTGTCACTCTATTCTAGTGTTTCTCTAGAGGCTTCAAGAAATTATGATGATGATTTTAGTAACAACGAACTCCAACGACCAGTTTTATAGTATTGCAATCAACCAGAAAGAAAAGAAATATGTGAGCATGTGTGTGATATAATGTTACAAATGTCCTCAAAGACCTATAGGTGTCACATAGACCAACAAGTGTTTTTCAACACTTTTAAAGATTTTAATGTGACCTGAAAGTAAATTTAAACAGGCAGATGAAAAAGACGGACAGGTATTTCTGGAATCAACATTTGTAGTATGAAAGGGGGGAGTCAACTTTACACACCATCAACTACTTCCCATTATCACCAGTATCTGTGTGTGTGTGTGTGTCTCAGGGTCTGAAGATGCTAAGGCGTCTGTACTTGGACGGGAACCTTCTAGAAGCCGTGCCCTCTGACCTTCCCCCCACCCTGCAGGAGCTGAAGATCAGTGAGAACAGACTGAGAGGAATCGATGAAAACAGCTTCCAAGGTACTGCCTCACTATCCCATAATGCACCTCAATACTGACACTGATGTCTCAAAATACTCTGCCAGCTGTCAGTCATTTACACTCAACAACTACCCACCAAGCTGCTAACTAGACTGTTTATAGACTCAGCACTCTGTTAGTCTTTCTGAACTGTGAAAGTACAGTTCACTCTATCTTTGCAAACATCACAAAGATACAGAGTAGTGTGTCTTTCTCCAGTAAACCCTCTTTGGCCAAGTGCAGTACAGACACCAGCATGCAGAGACATTAACCACACAACACTTGGGCGTTTCATTTTTGTAGTTTGGCCAGCTTACTGAGATAATGTTAATTAGCTACAGTTGACTAAAGTTGGCGGTGACAATTGTCATTTCATTATGTGTAGAGGGTCTTAACAGTTCAGCCCTATGTGTTGTGCACTACCTTTTCATAACCTCTACTGTTTCATAGTAATGTTATAAACGTATGTTATACACAATGAAATGAGAATTGTTCTGTTCTGTTTTGCAGAGTAACTGTTGGACTATTAGAGTCTGACGGATGTTTCTGTGCTGCACTGATTCCGAGACAAATTTGCAGTTGAGGGACAGTGACGTTTTATCTATTTTTATCTTTAAGATCTGAGCAGCCTGGTGATTCTGGAGTTGGAGGGAAATCTGCTGAGTGAGGGGAACGTAAATCCTCGGGCCTTCGCTCCCCTCATCCAGCTCTCCTACCTCCGAATGGGCAGGAACCACTTCCGCACCGTACCACAGGGCCTTCCCATGTCATTGCTGGTATGAAGCTCTTACCTCTTCATTCCCCACACTGGGGTAACCTCACATAGCCAGACTTTTGGCTTCCTTTCAAAAACCGTGGCCAACTGCTACTTTGGCGTGATGGTGCCACCAGAAAACTGACCTAGGCGAAACTAGTCATCATGGCGCAATCCTCAATGGTTCAATAAGACTCATATCATTATAAGGGGTTTAGACACTTTCTTAAATCTATCAGGCATTCAGTCTCATTATCAGAGGCCTTCTGAGCAGCTGGCTGCAGTCAGTCAAGTCAGGAATTTAGGTTTGCTGATCCATCAGTATTTTCTTTTTGGCTCTGATGTTTAAGACTCCTCCACTGAGTAAACTCGGCTTCTACCTGTGGGAAACCAGTCCACCCAACTTGTAATTACGGCCTCTGGTTAACCACAAACACTGCAGAACACCAGCGACATGCTGCTGCTGTAAATCCCCCTAAAACCAACTTCATGCTATGAACTTGGAGCGTTTCTACACACTCTGCAAATCCAAAACCCCATACCTTGTCTTGTCATTAGTCCTGAAGATTGCGATTTACCTTTAACACATTTGTTCTTTGCTAATTAGCTCTGGGATTCCAGGATTTATCAGACATGTTCACCTTTGTATAGACAATTATGATCATGCTGACACCCAGAATATGTCAGTACATCTGATTAGGTTGCCAGTTTTAACAAAAGCTGCAGGTAGAACAAACGTGAATTTAGTTTTGGGGTGGATTATGCATTTACAACCTGAAACAGTTCCAACAAACCACAGACTCGCCTGCCAAGATCTCTGAACCAAAAGCACTCAGTTAACACAACTGTTTAATGACGAACTCGTAACACCCCGATGTTGCTTTCATTAAAAACTAAAAAACGTATGACATTATGGTTATTATGATCCTACCGTGTCTGACACTCAACTCCAGTAATTGTCCATGAGTTTCCACCAATCACAAAATTTTCCTTTCCGACCATGATGATGCCAAACATTTGGTTTATTTTTTCTGCTCTGTCTGTCGTTCAGGAGCTGTACTTGGAGAACAACCTGATTGAGGAAATCTCAGAGACAGTTTTTAATCAGACCCAAAGTCTGAACATAGTTTCTCTGAGACACAACAAGCTGGATGAGACCAGGATCGCCCCGATGGCTTGGATCAACCACAGGTCTGACAAAAAAGAGACTCTCCAGGGTCACAGGAATTTAATAGTGATGTATTGCAATCTTCATTTTGGCTGTCACCATTATTATTATTATTTTTCATTTCACTACCATACCATACCAGTGCACTTTACGTCACTTTAATTAGAACATATCCTGATGTATTACTGAGTGTTTCAAAGAGTAAAGGAACATTTGTTTTTGCACCATACTGACAGAACCACAGTGGATGGTATCCAAGTTCTCTTCAGTTTTTCACCAATCTGCCGTCATCAAGGACAATCAGTCACTTATGTTCTCATTTACATTTCCTTACAAATCCTTCATCACCTCATCTTTCTGCTTCTCTGCAGAAATCTGGAGTCCATCGACCTTTCACACAATCACCTTTACCTGGTTCCGTCCTACCTACCCAGATCTCTGGTCCACCTAGTGCTGGTGGGAAACAACATAGAGAGGATACCTGGTAGGTGGAAAGTGTTGATGGAACACCTGGCTGACAAACGATGGGAAGGGTTTAACTGTTGGTAGAAAGTCAGAAAGTGATACTAAACCCAAGTTCAAGGTACTTTCAGGGGTTGGCTGCAGTGCTGTTGATCGTGATTGGTTGAGATGATGTGATGTCACATCACATGGACGACTACAACTAAAAAACAGAAACCATCGTTTTACTACTGCGTCTCTATGGAGCAGGACAACCAATACTTTAAAAGAAGAACAATAGAGAAATCTAGTAGAGCAATTAGCGTCTCCAACTAGCAACCGCCTGGCTTGTGCCAGCTCCAGGGCGACCTGAATTCTTTGTCAGCCTTTGTATCGCATATTTATATAAATGTGAAAGAAAATCAGAAACAGTATCGGCTCCACAATCGTTGTCCGTCCCACAATTGCTTACTTCATTTGCCTACCACACAGCCCATTAAAATTACATTTTATAAACATAATAATGAATCAATAATCAAAATAATAATTTGTTGCAGCCCTAGTAGACTATACAAAAACAGGGTCATGTCTCCCATAGTTACATTGTTTCCTTCAGTTTGTTTTAATTTTTCTTTGAACTGTCTTTTATTTCCCTTAAAATGTTTTTCTTTTGTATGGGTATCTGTTTCCTTGATTTTATAACTTGACTGTTTTATCTTGCTGTCTTTGTGAAGCACTTTGTAACGTAGATTTTGAAAAGTGCTCTATAAATAAAGATTATTATTACATTATTATTATTCCAACACCTCCACAGGTTACGTTTTCGCCCACATGGACCCTGGTTTAGAGTACCTCTACCTCTCCTACAACAAACTGGATGGGGAGGGAATCGAACCCGAATCGTTCTTCGGCTCGTACAACTCCATGGTGGAACTGTGTCTGGATCATAACCAGCTAATCGCTGTGCCGTCTGGCATCAACGAGATGACCAATTTACACTTCCTCAGACTCAACAATAACATGATCAGGTATGAAGCCACCATCCATAATTATTATCAATTAACATGAGTTTACACTAGCAGTGTCAATTATTGGTATATGTCTTATTTATTGACAGCACAATGAAATTAGAGATTGTTTCTTTCTCAAACTACAAACATAAAACCAGGTGATTAAAGACAGAGCTCAAGGAAAAAAAATCTAAATTCAATACAATCCTTTAAGACCAACAACAAAGAGTCCCACAACAGACCAGAGCCTGACCAGACGACTGACTCATTCATCACAGCCCGCCAGACAATACTAAAGCTGAAAGTTCACTGGAAGGAGAGTTGTCTTGACGACAAGGAACAAAACAAGTTGATTCATATTTCCACCTGAGAGTCACCCTGAATCACCTCATTACTCCCTCACAGGTCCATGCACAGTACACACAGTCTATGTTGAAGCATGGTTTTATATAAAATATTTCAATTTAAATGCCGTACCATGCTCCATCTTCACTGCCAAGAGGTGGGAAATTGTAACCAGCCTCCAAGCAAATCAGATTTGCTGTTTTTCTTTGTCTTATGTGATAATACACTGAATATCTTTGGATTTAGGACTGTTTGCTGGACAAAATATATTGTCTAAAGACATCACAGCGGACTTTAGAAAACTGTGATGGCCATTTTTCACAATTTTCACATTTTATAGAACAAATGATTAATTGACTATTTGAAAAAATAATTATCAGATTAATCAACAATGAAAATCAACATTACTTGCAGCTTTTATCTAACTGCATCCTGATGCTGTGTCTTCCAGGAGTATCCCTGATGAAGGCATCTGTGACCTGAACCACAGCGGAGACTCCACTCTGGTGGCCCTGAGGCTGGAAAACAACTACATCGACCCCAAGAAGATCTCACCAACAGCGTTTTCCTGTGTGCGCTCCTCCTCCAGTGTGGTCTTAAAACCCCAGAAAACCAAGTGACCCGAGTTCACACAAAACAAAAAACTAAGACACTTAAATTACACCCAAAATAATAAGAACCTACTTAGAAAAAAAGGCTCTCACATTAATGTCTGACGTACAGGTTGCACATGGAAAAAAAGAAATTTAACTGTCAAAACACAGTTACTGCTGATCTAATTTGCCTTATGGAAATGTACTGTCCTGTCATATCCTTGGACTAAACCCTTACGAGCTGCATAAAAGTAAGATGTTCTTCTTCTCTGGCCCAAATACAGTGTTTTAGGTCTGCTAAGTTGTTTTGCACTGTCGCCTGGCCCAACTTAAACTGGTGCGAAGGTGACAGAACACCTTCAGACTGCAAAATCAAACACATCTGTCTGCTTCAGTTAAAAATGTTAAACTACCTAAAATGGAAAGAATTCCTGCACCATACACAGTAAAATGAAAATGCTAATAAAGAAATGGAAAGAATTCTATGAAGTGAGACCACAAGCCCAACACATTATTTTTAACAACCTCACCACCTTCATGTTCCATTTCTCAGCTCCGTTTCTTCCAGTGCCGTCTTTCATAAAAACTCTGACATGGAAAGGAGTGTGATTGTGGGGGATTGCATGTGTGACACATCCTTCAAGCTCTTTGTGTTTAAACATTAAGAGCAGGTTAAAGGATTACATTAAATGAGTGCTGTTGGAGAGCTAATCCCTCTGACAAATAAAGAGAAGGAACATGTCTGCACATTTCCTGAATATTTTACATTCTTTATCTGCACTTAAGTGGACAGAAGCAGGACAGTAACTTCCTCTGGTGCAGTTAAGCCGGATTTATTCTTGACGCATGGGTTAACGGGATTCTCACCGTATGGCATAGGTTTTGATTTATAGCTCAGTGTCAGATTTCACTCGTTAATCAACAATAAAGGCATGTATCTTACGTCAACAGGCCATATTGTGCTTAAATTATATTTCCCACAGTAACGGTTTCAATTCACTGTGTGATGTGGTGCGCGGTGGACCATGCACATACTTATTTAACTGGAGTTACATCCAGGTAACTTTTATTTCGCCTTGTCTCATTACTGAATAGGAGACTATACCGTGCAGTGCTGTGTTTATGTGGTTTCATTCACTGTTGAGTGGGGATCGCGGTTCGCAGAGGGTTTGCTATAGAGGTTAATGGAGATGAGCTATGTGGACTGAGGAAACACAATTACTGGGAGAATCGTCTAACAAATGCTTTTGACCTTAAGGTCTCTCCAAGAACTCTCCTGAGGCCGAACAGAGTTGAGATGAGGGAGGAACCATTTGCTCCAGAAGTATTTTCCCCCAACTGTAAATTCCCATTTAAAAGTTTTCTTTTAATGATGTCCTTAATGTTCCTCAACACAGGAATATTACTAATATTACTATCAACCTGTGTAACTGTTGTGTAATGTATTAATAAGTCCACATCAGCACTGACAGTGAGTACAAGAAGGCTCTTGCAGCCAGAGAGAGAGAGATGTGGATTAAATGCTCTTACAGTACTTGCAGATTGTGCTGTTGCTTTAAATAGCTTTGGCTAGAAAATTTGAAATTTCATTTACAGTTAAGAACTGTTGTACCAAAAATGCTGATACCAAAAACGACTTTTTCAAAAAATGTATTTCACATTTGAACTGATCTGCCCTTCACTTTGCTCTTGGCTGGCCAACATGCATAAATGATATGACAAAATGTTTATCTAATGTGTCAACAATCATATACTATAGTTTAACACAATGTTACAATGCAAAATTCAAATAAATGTCACTATGTTCCCTTTACTGCCTGACTGACATTCACTACTTCATATGAATAAAAACACTTTATTAGCAAGTCACATTTTGTGGTCACTACACTACTGAGGCAAAAGGATAATTATGACAATGGTAGTCATGTTCATTATGTTTCAAAGTGTAATACCATATACACTCGAATATAAAGCAATAAGGCGTCCTTGTAGCAGTAAAGGGTCGCTAAGGTCCCTGTGACATAAATTGAATCAGCTATTCATTCTTCAGGTGTGAGTGCCTACATATGAGTGACTGCATATCCGCTTCTTCTTGTTGTTGATTTCAATTTTGATTCCTAGTGCGCCTGAGTGGAACAAACTAAAGTACAACCAATACTTGCTTTTTGAGGCTGAATACTGATGTTGATATTTGGAGTTTAAAAAATATCCGATAATGATGTACTGGCTGATATTTATTTTTCAACACATTAAACAAACATGCTGGTGGACAAACTATGTAATTTCTAAATGACCTCAAACCTATTTGAAATTTCTGTGCTGATATTTTTTACTTACTTAGTGACATACTGTATATTCGTCATAAGGTAATATCAATCAAACATCAATACTATAGATGTACATGTCCGCACCACCCAAAATTTATTACTATGGACTGTGTGCACTTACATGCACGTCGACATTTTGATTTCTAGTGAGTGGAACGCTTACACAGACACCCAATATAATACTAGAACTGCATCCGCTGCTGTCGTGGGCTCTTCCTTGTAGCAGTCATAATGACTCCACAGCTGTTTATTACCTAGTTTACAGAACTAAGCTGATTCAATCACTGCTGTCCCTGCTAATATTAGTTGATATATACCCTTTATAAATCAAAGTGCCTCTACAATAAATTCTAACCTTACAACAAACCTGAAAAGATTTTGTGAATCTTATTTAGCCACAACCTGAGAATCTGGGAACTGAAGTCAATGAGCACAACACCAGAACTATTGGAACTGATGAAAAAAATCAGAGTGGTGATTCAGAGGTCTGGAACCAGACTACATACGCTTCATGTTCCCATCTGGAACACTGTAGAACACCTTGAGGTTTTTTAGGATTCGACACTGCATGTTGACACTGAATGCAAATCTTCAACCTGTGAGGTGTATGACTCACATATCCACACAAGAAGTTAAGATTTTATTCCACTAGATTCCCTTCACCATCAGCACATGCAGTACACTGAGGAGTACATTCTCTTACTTTCATGTTATCAAATTAACACCTCAGGCCTCAGGGAGGAGGTGGAGCCATGATGACTATTAAAGGATGATAAAGTGCGGTGATCTTTGCATCACATGTCTTCTACCCTCATGCAATACACTTTCAATGAAAGCTGTAATTATAAGAGCTGAAAGCCAACTTTATCATAATATTTTCCTCTCAAAGCCTGAGGCTTAGGATCATTTACTCCAGTAGCAGACGGATCTAAAGGACGATTGGAACAGAAAAGCTAAAATGTGAAGAGGACAAAAACCTCAGCGTCTTCTCTGGTGAGACAAAATTGGAAATATTAGGTAATTATATGCAGACAAAAATAAACCTTAAAGTAGAAAAGCAATAAAAACAACAATCAGTAATGCCTGGTCAGTTTCTAGATGCTGGCAGTCGTCATCTCGTCGTACTTCAGCTGGAAAACTTTCTTCCAATGAGCCGAAGCTCAGAGATCAAAGGTTTTCCTGTAGAAAAGAGAATTCTTCTCGTCTGCCAACATGAACAGCAGCTACGCTCATCAGTCTCACAAATCAAACACACGAAGGAACAATCTAATAGTCATTAGTCACATGACCTCTTCAATGCTCCTCAGGATGGGGACATATGGCTGAAGAATTCACGCACACATTCAGCTTTATGTACTCAGCAGACGTTTCATCAGGTACAAATAATCAGTATAAGGTTGGACCTTCATTCACCTCCAGAACAGGATGAATTCTTTCAGGATGAATCTGGTATCTTATTTTTATTTATTTTTGGTCACAAAATGATTTACTTGATATGAAAGCAGAAAAAACATGCTACACAAATTTACATTTATTTTTTCAGTTGTTCATCTGATCTTTACTTTTTTATTCATGTGAATTACTGGATAATCCTACATTTGCAGCCCACTAAAGGCTATTCAAATAAAACTGAAAGCGGTCACACAAGTAGGCATTACTTCATTTTAGAGGTCACAAGCCAAAAAGGTTGGAAACCACTGATCTAAACCACTTTATTTGGAGGTAAAACAAAGTGAGGGCACCTAAAAATATTGTTAGAAATGTACTGCTATCCTAACCTATCTTACCAACTAATTAAACAGGGTGTGTGGAAGTTTCCCCTATATTTAATACCAAATTACATAATCTTATAATACAGCTATTATCATAGTTTCAGGCTACTCCCAATGCCTGACTGGCGTCACCAGTGTCAAGACTGTTAACAGCCCTTTTAGCTTCCACTGTGTCCTTTTACATTTATTAAAAAAACTTATTGGACAGAATATGTTACACTGTTTAACTCACTTTGCAACAACTTCAGTTTGAAAGTTATTGTGTGCTCATTTAACGTACATTCCCAGAGCAAATTATGTCAGACGCAGTACACAAAATGCTAAATGAGGCACTTTACTCTGCAAGAAACCACTGATTGATCAAAACATCGGGGGACTGGCGAACAACACCAAGAAGGTACACAGGTTTAGCTCATAGTTTAAACTCACTGATATGACACAATGTCCAAACTTTATTTATTTTACTTAGATGACGTAACTATTCTACAAAAATAGTGAGCCCACTTCATGCTTTCGCTGTGGGTGCCCAAGCTCCCGAGCACTCACGGAATCAGAGCCTATGACCAAAATTTATAACTATCAGACTTTTTAAAAACGCTCCAATATCATTTTTTGGTATTAGCTTCAAAAATTCCTGCATCGGGTGGACTCATGGTGAAGTGAGGTCATGGTGAAGTCTGAGGATGATGAACACTGGTCTGTTGTGCAGCCTGGCTGGGTAACACTCCCAGCAGCAGGTAACACGCCGAGTTTTGACCCTGTCACAGCTCTATTAAAATGTTTCCTGGCAACAAGATGTTACTATGGCACTAAAGCAACAGCAGCGCTGAGGCAACTCCTTGGCACCGTCGCTCTGCAAGTTGCCCCGGTGACTCAAAGCTCAGATAGAGGAAATTCTTCTCAACATAAGAACACAACAAGCTCCAGCCGGTCCAGAGCCATCACAGACGTCTGATGGGTTGGAAAGTATGAGATCCTGAGAGACAAGAGACATCCTGACCGCCTCCCATCAGGAAATAATCTCTAACATTTAATTTGCAGTTTGAATACTGTAATTCCAACAATTACGCCATAGATTCTTTCACTACCACAAACCAATTTCCCTCTTTGGACTGTTACAGCTACTGAATTAAATCTTTCTGTGGCAGACCAGTCAGCTGAGAAGTATTAGGTTTCATGCACAAGATCCCCCTGAAGAGAAGATGACTGCACGACAGACGTCCTGCTCAAAATAAAAGTTCAACATTTTAAAGGCTGCTTTTGTACTTTTTGGACAGACAGGGGGACAAAGGACCACCAGGTTATGCTGATATCCAGACATAACACATTAAGATTTACTGTTGTAAAATGTTTCTTGTGGTCCTTACAGTGCAGAACAAAGCCTGTGTCCTCTCATTGTGCACAGAAAGCAGAAAACTCAAGCAAGTTTACATCAGAGTCTAATCAGATCCCTGCAATGTTTGGGAAAACGGTATCCTTTAATCTTAAAATCTGGCTCATAACAGGGTATTGTTTCAGCAGAGCTATGAAGCGGTGATCATGAGGAACTGGAAACTGAGCCTGACACTTTAAACAGGAGAATCATAAATGTGGACTTGCTTACATAGATCAAATAATAGTAGCTTACACTGGACTTTGTTCCATGAGACCATGAAACATGAGGCACTGCTCAGCTCAGTGTTGAAACTCGGTGAAATGCTTTTTAAACTTTAGCTGCTGTTGGTAAAATGTTTGACTCCGCAGGTAAACAACTAAAATTGGGTGTCTGATTCTTAACATCAAGAAGAGTGAGAGACTTATTGTTTGTGATAAATCTTAGTGGTCCATGATATACAGCACCCAAAGCATGTAAGCACTGAGAAGTTGCACGCATGAGGAGGACATCCCCATCATCCAGCATCAGGCAGAAAGCAGCAGAAGCAAGACTCTTTTTAGCATAGAGGGAGAAGCAGGCTTTGTTTGACAATACAAATAGCATTTTATCTTCATGAATAAAAAGAGAGTCATCTACAAATAATTCCTACATATTTGTATGATGAGACATACTCGATAGGTTTGCTGTGGAAACTTGGAAGCAACAAAAGAAAGATTAGCTTAAAATGCTTAAAAAGTTTAGAAATTTCCTTCAAAGAGTATGTTGAACATGGGAGAGGTCAGCAGGCTCCTTGTTGATGAGATGATCATTTAACCAGATCTCTGATGGTTTGGAAAATATGATTTCCCCCATCGAGAAGATGCATTGAAACCAGAACACAGACCCGTTCCCATTTCAGTTCGTCTGACTGCCAAACCAGGGCATATTTGGATGGTCTGGCTCTGCCATAAGTTGTGCCTCAGAGTGCTGTTCCAGCTCAGCTCAGCAGAAAATACCAGCACTGAATGGAAAAAGGAATAGTATAACACGTGAACCCCTGAGGGAGCAAGCCCCTGTTAGCTTTTCCATTCTTGGGAGGTATTTCTCATTTCTGCCTCAAACGTAAAGCTTTAGGCTTTCCTGTTGTGCGTTGTTAAGATACACATCATGCAGAAAACAACACACACAAAACAAATAATTTTGATTGGATGCTGCAAAGCATCACCTCTGTTTCTCCTCTAGCACTCCTGTACCTGCTTTCCAATTAAGGAGGAAATCTGTAATAACACAAAGAGAAATCTACCAGTTCTCTCTGATGGTAACGTGTACCACCTTAAGTCAGTAAACAACACTGCTGTAGACTCATCTGTCTTAACAAGTCATTCCGCATTCTGGACTTTTCTTGTAATTGCCTGTGGGGTGGGATAATGCCAGTTACTAAATACTTACTCAGCATTTTTAAACAAGACAGAATAAGCCTTAGTTGACTTCATCTATCTGTTAAAGTAATGCATTTTTGTCATTCAGACGTAGGTCTCTGTTCCTTACTGCTTTATTCAGACACGACAAGAGCATTAGAGAAAGATCTACACTGCACAGTGATACTGTATTTGGCACCTGGTCAACAAAGGGAGAACTGTCACTGCAGAAGAACGGAGGAAAATTGGAAAATAACCACACCAAAGAAGAAGAGTGTTCTCAAGTTTCCTCACTGGATGCATCAATAATGGTTTTAAAAACATATTTTTATGCTGAAGCCTTAATTATTGATCATCATGACCACAAGGGACGCTCGCCTCCCTTTCTCACACTGATGCATTTCATCAACTTCATAATTTATTGGTGAGTTCTGCTGCCTATTTTTTCATATCCGACAGTGCACAAGCATAGAATGACGAGACTTAAAAGTTATTTGCACATGATGTGAACGTTTGCTTGATATTCATAATTTCCTCCATGCAGTCGGCATGAATGAAAACTGAAAATACACAAGTCTATATTTCTTTTCTCACTCCCTCCAGGCAGACTGTTTTAAGAAAGTGTTGCAGTGTCTTTGTATCTTGAGTATATTTCTGCATAATAATTTTTAGGGGAAATTGTAAAAAGAGGCTCAATAATTGCTGGTTCATCATCCTGTCCTGGCCATGAAAATCTACTACCTCATGACAAGCATCACTACATCTCAAACATCCTCCTCCCGCTGATCATTTGACTGATATTTATCTGAATGTACTGTGGGTCAACATGGCATCTGCTCTTTGTTACTATGAAGCAGCCAGTTGAAGGAATTCCTCAAACATGACAGATGGCATCATCCTGAAAATCCCTGGCAGGGCTGGCTCACCTCGATCCTAACTGTTGATGTTTCACTGAGAAAACCCAAACAGCTACAGCTACACTACCCTTGTTTAACCCAGTGCCAACAGGCCTTAGCGTAGGAACCATTCATGTAAAATATTTAATATGGCAGCCGGCCGTGAAGAGAGGGGAGGTGACAGATCTACCAGTATGTGCTATATAAAGACTTTGCATTCAGGAGTCTGAAGCTAACTATCCTGGCATAACTTCAAAGCTCCTGATGAAAAGCACATGAACAAAGTCCTAACAATGCCTTTTCAAATCTAGTCCCTGAGACGTACTGTACAGATGGTGTGATCCCAGACAGAGTCAAGCACTTTTAACTGAAACTGGACCTCTCACCCTAACAGCAGAGGTTTTCCGTCGGTGGGGGTGTTCTGCGGGACGTTTTTTTTTTGAGAGAGAGAGAGGGTGATGCTGTTCTCCTTTCACTGGGAATGTATTGACTGAGAATCCAACTCTCAGCCTTCCAGCTGGACCCTGCCGCTGCTCTGCTCACTGCGTGGGGTTTAAACCAGGACACAAACACAGCTGACGGCTGAGGTAGGACACACCCACACCCTGGATTTATATTAACAAAACAACTACCTAATCTAAGTTATTAGCTAGGCGATCTGGTATGTTTTATTGTCAGAGAATGCAGCATCTCTGAGGTGTTTAGGTCAGTTTACAAGACTTCTGCTGAATACCTTAAAGGTGGTGGAGGTGTTTCAGTGGAGCCACAGGACCAGGCTGCAAATTTAATCTGAAAATCTTAATTTCACCAGCTGATCTAGGTCTGTATTGCGGGGAAAACTGATGTATTTTAAGGGAGAATATTTCAAATGCAATTATTTCTAAACGAGTTACATTTGGATGCAACAAGATCAATTTACAGGAACGTCTGTGGGTCACGTTTTAATTGAACTACATAATGGGCAAAATCTAAAGGGAAGATGATGTTTAATGGTTTTATGTTACTGTGGTATTTCATGCGTTACTTGCCTAGTTGATCTCATTTGACAAAAATGCAAAGTAATTTTCCATGGAGTACAGTCATTACAAATCGTAAATACAAACACATGAGGGAAATTGTCTGAATCACCTCAAATTTCAAGTACAAAGCAGACAGATCTTACACTAGTGCTGAAACAATTAATTGATTAGTCAACAGATCAACAGAAGATCAACAGAAAGATGAATTGTCAATTATAAAAATTACTATTTTAAAAGCAACAATTCAATTTTCGACATGCTAAATATTCTCTGGTTCCAGCTTCCCCAATGTTTTGGATTTTGGACTGTTGGTCGGACATAAACAAGACATGTCGTCTTGAGCTCTGCTTGGCTGGGATGGAAACTTTTCAATATTTTCTAACATTTTATAGTCTTAACGATTGATAATTGATGGATTACTTCATCATAAAAATAATCACTAGTTGCAGCCATGAGTGGTAGTGACATATACTGTATGCGAGTCCTGATGGAGACAGCAGGGATCAGAGGGGGGTAATAAGACTGGTGACGTCCCTCTGGTTTGGCTGTTTTAAATATATGATATAATTCAGACTGAACAAAAACACTTTACCTGCACCAGTCTGACTGGAGTGAAGAGGTCAGGTTTACTGGATTGTGCTAAATGTGCACATGTGGAACAAAAGGCGGTCTGGGTGCAGAGGAAGGGTCGGTGCTGAGCAGTATTTGCTGATGCAGCAGGATGCTCGACCACCACCACATACTTGTGGGTGGACTGGCTGCTCAACTGAAGGGCTCAGAATCCATCAAGATTAACAGAAGCACGCAACCAGGCGATCTCGGCCTCTCTCTGCTGGCTGTGTGAATGTGTAATAGAAGAAGACATATAAATCATTTTGTGAATCACCACAGATGTTGAATAGGTGAGACCTGGAGAAACATTTATATTGGCTGCAAGAACTCATTTCCAGTTGAGGTTTTCTGAGCTTCATGGAAACACTAATAGAAAAAAGTGCAGCACTTACTGAAACCAATCACTTCAGGAACTCTGCACGCCCTTTCACCATGCACTGTTTTAGTAATACTTTCCTAAATCAGGTTAATTTGGGGCTGTAAAACTGAAACCTGAAACTCAACTGGAGCACTAAAAACTGTTTTGGTGGGTCTGAGGTAACATTAGCACGGTTGAGCTTAACGGTTACTACGGTTTTACACAGTATGGCTCCAACAGTCTAGAGTGGTGGTTGCTACCAAGTCTACTAAAGCAGTCTAGGAAAACCAGCTACAGAAAAAAAACACAGTCGAAATGCTTGCATCATATTACCATGGTAACCACAGGTGGTGGACTATAACAAAGTACCTTTATTCAAGTACTGTACTTGAGTATTTCCATTTTAAGCTACTTTATACTTCTACTTGACTACATTTCAGAGGGAAATATTGTATTTGTTACTCCACTACATTTATTTTGGCAGCTATAGTTACCTTTCAGATTTTACATACAAAACATGTGATCAGTTTATAAGATAGAATGCGTTAACACAGATTGAACCACCCAAAAGTATATGAAGTAGTTATTATCAGCTCCACCTCAACCAACTGCAACGTTAAAGTACTCATTACATGTTAATCCTTCAATAATAACTAGATGGTGGGACTGCGCTGAGCTGTATTGCTTGATGAACAGCTGGGAACTAAACTGCACTGCTGGCTAAACTTTACATGAAGGGTTAGTTGGAATAGTAGGATGAGATAAAGGGTGCAAAATTCAGTATGTGGCAGCAGTTTCACAGAAAGGTCAGTCAATTGGTTTTTATATCATGTATGCCTGCATGTGTTTCTCCTATAGAGTATGTGGAGGACAGGTATGTGTGCATTTGTAACATTAGTTCCTTCTTTGAAGGGCCATGATTATGTGTGTGTGTGTGTGTGTGTGTGTGTGTGTGTGTGTGTGTGTGTGCGCGCGCGCGTGTGCGTCAGTGCGTGCGTGCGTGTGTCACGTCAGTTGAGAATCCACCAACTGCAGTTAACTGATGAGGGACTCCTGGGTCAGACTGGTCACTTACTAGAGATTAGATTATATCATATGAGAGGCAGGAAGCAATGAAAGAAGTTGAAATAGCAGTTGCAGTTGTGATGTTAAAGTTCTTTGTAAATAACAGCTGTGTTTATCCATAACAAAGCAACCGTGACGCCACAGAGATCAGAAAAGCACTCTAATCGGCCAATCTCAATCAGCTTTGTGTCCCCACCTACAATTGCTGGTTGCCATGGTGATGATAACAGCAGACTGACTCCTGGGTCAAACAGTTCATTTAACTCTGAACATTATGTCCATTAATGAGGGACAAACTCCTGAAAAACGTTAGTTAAGTGCCAAGTAGTTAAGTGCCAAAAAACAAGAAAGAATGAGAATAATAGACAGTGATTATCAGATTGTTACATTTAAATTATTTTCAGAGGCCAGTAGGGGTAAATCAGGTCAGGTTGTACATGAGAATACCTCTTAAAACGATATAGGGTCAGCGTTGATGGTTAAAACGGATGCAAAATAAATGCTGTGAAACTCCTCCTTGTTCTGTTTTTAAACCACATGTAGGAGTTCGTCTCTCTCAGGATGGCTTTGAAATGAGCACAGTTAACGACTGAGAGACAACACACCAAAGCTGACCAACTTCCACAGGCTTCGCCATTTCTAAAAACCTGCCATTGTACGTCACAGCTAGTGAAATTTGAACTATCACAAAATGTTCACTTGTGAATACCAATACAGTGGGTCATTCATGTGGACACTGTAAACTGAGGTAAACGACAGGGTTGTGCATCTCTGCTTTATGTTGACACTGGAATAAAACTGCAGGAAAAAAACAAAAACATTGCACAGCTTGGACAGGTTATTTCATTAGTGCCATGACATCACAGTCTAGTCCTGTCTATTAGTTTTAGAGCTAACCTAACCTCTGCCTTTTCATACAGCTCTCCCTGGTTGCTCTTTCACTGACCCGTCTTCTAATAAAACCATGAAGGTCTTCCTCCTGCTTTGCCTGCTGGCGCTAGGCAACGCCAAACCCTACCAGCCAATCAACGTCATGGACTTCATGAAAAACTATGACATCATGATGGCTGATTCCAATGATGATGATGATGACGATGACGACGATGATGACGATTATGATGATGAGGATGAGAGCTGTCCAGCTGGTTGCCGTTGCTCACCCAGAGTGGTGCAGTGCTCCGACCAGGGTTAGAACACACAGCATGAACACATCTGGATCCACGTGTTACTGTAAACACAATGTGCTGAAAGACATCCTGAACTACAATCATGGATATTGATTAAGGCTCGCTCTTTTATGTAATTATGAACGTGTAATTCACCATTTAAGATGATGTAAGTTTGGTGTTTTTCTACATTTTTCTTCTTGTCTACAAATCCCAAGAAAAGACTAAAACCAACAACATGTTAGTCTGTCTCTCAATACTTTTAAACTTCCCTACCATGCAAATTATCTCATACTACCTGACTAATACCTGACTACTACAACTGTTTTCTGTCAGAAAGTGACGATATGAATGTTAGAAACGGTCAGGATTGAAGATTAGGATTGTTTGATGCATCCTGCATCAAAGAAAATGTGAACTTTCTTCTGGATCGTGGAGGGAATGCAGCCCAAGAGGTTTTTCACACCTAACTTCTCACGAGAGAACAACATTGCGCAGAGCAAGGCCATTATTTCCAACTGAGAGAGCGATTGCACTCTCCTGGTCAGCTGCACAAGCTGTAGCAGCATGCACTGACCTGACGTTGCGGCCAAGATTGGTGTGAAACTGGTGTAAAAAGAAAAATATATTGTTGTGTCACTGCAGCACGTTATATCTATTTTTTATCTACCAGAAAAAAGCAGCAATTTTATCACATTCACTCTCTGGATTGGCCTTGTTTCTGATTTGTCATATATGATCACGTATGTTCTCCTGAATCAGGGAATCACTGATACGTCATTATGTGAGACCTGAGGGAGAGTGTGAGTCAAAAAGACCATAATGACATCTTCACCTGTACATCTCAGTATTTTATATGTAAACCTTGGTGTTGCATGAGCTCTGATTTTCATCACTTTTGGTCCAACTCTTGTCTTTAATCAGGCATTTGTGTTTCTGCCAACAGGTCAGATCGCTGTTCCTGAGAAGATTCCTGAAGACACTGTGATACTAGACCTCCAAAACAATGATATCACTGAGATCAAGGAGAACGACTTCAAAGGCCTCCACAAGCTTTATGTAAGAGAAACATTCAAAAGAGGTTTAGTCTGCACATCCTAATGAACACCACAACCCCTGTTAACATTGAACAGATCTAAACATCAGGCATGTCTGAAGTTACAGAAGTAAAGAATTACATCAATCCATCTGATGAAAACCAACTACATAAGCCAATAAGTTCCAGACACATCTCCAATTTCAAGTTTGAGTAATGTTGATGGTACTGTATCAGTCTGCACATGTACTTATGATCTTCAGTCTCTTTGTAAAACAGAAGTTGGTCTATGTGTTCTGGAGTACGGCCCTCGACTCAATGGCACTCCAGCAGAATATTTCATCTTCATTTTGCAAAGCTAGTTTTTCAGTTATTAAATCTAAAGTGCACCAAAGGCTTGCCCTCTTTGAAGATTAACTACAAGATAATTCTACTAGTGTGTGCTCGCTGTACATTGTCTGGTGGCCACACTGTGCCCTCACAGTTGAGTTCTGCCTCTTTTGTTAAGCCAACATACCATTTATCAACAATGTATAAAAATATATTTTTAGAATCTGTGAATCGATTAAGTGTTGTATAAGATAAGAATCGCAATTATCATGTGAATCGTTTCTTTTCCCCCACAAAAACAGCATGTTCACATCCACCATTTGTTCTACTGCACAAGTGTTAAAACTTTCAAAGCAAGACATCAGATCCAGTGTTTAACCAATGACTTCCTACTGTAGAAACAAAATGCCTAGACTTGGTTCAGAACTTTAAATGAGTCAGACATGAGTGCAGACTCAAGATATGTGAATGACAATACCATCCTGTACCTTTTAAAGTTACCATATGAGAAGAAACAGCTTCAGTAATATCCGTCTAAATGCAACCTGCAGCCTTACAAGATGAAAGTCCCTCAGTATGAAACTCCCAGTTATGGAGTTGGGGCACTAACAGCAGGTCTTTGAACTAGCTGATGTTTTCCCAGCTGGGAATAAACCCCATCAAGTCCTTAGACTCTGGATTATAATGTACTGCATCAAAGCAAACAGTGAGAACAATCTGCAGCCACAGCTTTGTGTGCAGCCAACCTGAACCTGAATAGGGTTGAGTTTTGTTTAAATTTAATCAATTTTGATTCTGTTCATCGATTCTACTTTTAATCAAATCTTTGTTATGATTCTAGTCTCATTATTCAAATACAGTACAAAAAGAAACCAAAGCAAAAAGCAGCTTTATATTAAGCAGATTTCGGCTGTCATAAACATTTGTCATTAATGACAGGGTATTTTGTGATTGTTTTTGTTGGAAACGTCAAACAAACCTGTAAATATTCTCTCTTGCCATACACATGTTGAATGTTAAGCATAAAAGTTCATTGTTGACCTTGGAAACAGTATGACAAAAAAACAAAAATCAAAACCTGAACTAAATCTTAACTCTGTTGTCCATATTACTTGGGTTGGATGTACTAACATCAACAAATTCTGGGGCAAAGTGAGAAAGTGTGCAAGTGAGAAATGCTGCAAAACCCAGTTTGAATCTACTAAGTTTTATTCTGATTCTTTTCTCCCACAACAGGGCCTGTTTCTGATCAACAACAAGATCTCTAAGATTCACCCCAAGGCATTCAGAAACATGGACCATCTCAGACTGCTGTACCTCTCCTACAACCTGCTTACTGAGATCCCTGCAAACCTGCCTCCCAATGTCATCGAGCTCCGCTTCCATGAAAACAAGATCAACAGAATACAGAAGGATGCATTTAAAGGCCTGAGGAAACTCCATGTGCTGGGTAAGACCTGGTTTCAGCTTCACGTATCAACTCAAAAAATAACAGCAGTTCATTTTATTGATTAACAATGCTTTATCCAGAGAGAAGTAATGAGAAACTGCTACAAGGTAAACGGTAAAACAAGAGCCGACAAGTCCTCAAACCTACACAACAAAATATGTTGTTCATCACTGCCTTCCAAAATGACCCATATGACCATTTATTCATACTGTATGAGTTTTGTTTTCTGATCTGCCACCTCTATGGTTAAGGTTTGATTAAGTTCAGGCAAGCCAGACTACTCAGTTAAGGTTAGGGAAAGAGGGTGGTAATGGTTAAAAGAAACATGTATGTTCTCTACCGTGATCACGAGATATAATGGATCATTAGTCATTAAACTACATGTTTTGTACTTTTCCAAACAGAGCTGGGCGCCAACCCTCTGGCCAACAGTGGGATTGAGCTGGGAGCTTTTAACGGCTTGTCAACCCTGTACGTCGGCATAGCAGAGGCCAAACTAACCGCTGTACCAAAAGGTAGAATATCACTCACCTCATGTTATGCTGATTTAAACAAATTAATGGCAAACTTTTCTTTCTCCTCCAGTTACCCACCTACTACGCTGATCCTCAACTGTACAACTAAATAAATAAATAAAGCATAAATACTGCTAATGTCTGTTAATATGATGCTTTGATTTAAAAGGGTTTGTTTTCAAATCATTATTAAAAGCAAGTAATGAAGTTAAGTATGCTTAATCTACTCTTTACATTGGTTATGTTTAGTGTGTTTTGTATCTCCCAGACCTTCCAACCTCCATCACAGAGCTGAGCCTGGACTACAACAAGATCTCTAAGGTGGAAGTAGAAGACTTCATCAGATATAAAAACCTGCAGAGGTGAAAACCGGCCACATTTTATTCTAGAAACTTTTTCCAATAAGCCAAGATTTTGTGCAGGCTGTTGTTCAAATTAATCTGACTCTTCTTCAAAACTCCAATTTGAGTGTTTTTCTTTCTTACTGTATGATAAAGGTTTGCGGGTAGACGTGAAAAACATTCACTGTTAACATTCAAAAGACACTCACCAGAATTTAATTAAGAAATCAACACTCAACTGTCGAATTAAAAAAAGCCATCATGTTGTACGTCAATGTTAATACAATTTGTTAACATAAAGGTTTCATATAACATTATTTGTGCCCTTTACGCTGCCAGGTAGCTTTAAACAAAAGGCTCTGTTCATGTGTAAGTTAGAATGGGAAGTTTAAATATAGGTATGTTTGTTAATTGGATGTGTAAATCTGTTTTTTTATCACTTCTTAATTTCTGCAGAGTTGATTTTTAATCACAAGCAGTGATACCTGTCAACTATCTTTTGCCATTTTTGCAGGCTAGGACTAGGTTTTAACCAGATCAAGTTTGTAGAAAATGGTAGCTTTTCCAGCATCCCGAGCATCCGTGAGGTCCACCTGGACAACAACCGTCTGAAAAAGGTCCCACCAGGCCTCAGCTCCCTGCGCTACCTCCAGGTGAGATACAGACACTGATCAAATCCGGCACTTTGATCAGTATCAGTAGATTAATGTGCATGTCACAAAACTGACCATGTCAGCTGGGTTTAGTTGACAGTAGAGACAGGTCTCAAAGCTGGCAACCCCACTATGAGTGCAGGGCTTCTGAGACGCAGTGTGCAGTCACTGCGCCCAGTGGTTGTTGGTCGACAAATAGCTCAAACGCTAACTTCTGCTAAAGCAACAATGTCTCAGTTTTACAGCCATCTCAAATCAGTTTCCTTCAACTCAGCAACCTGGAGTTATAAAATGATGCCCAACTTTCTGACTTGTAACTCAAAGCGTTCCAGTCTTTCTTTCCTGATCTAAAAGGTTGGTGATTTTGAGTTTCCAAGGCAGCAGTTAAGCAGCATTAGAACAGAACTCTCAACCCATGTTTGGTTTACTGACAAGCCAAAAAAACATCCGATTAAAAAACAAATCCTCTCTGTCTGTTTAGGTGATTTTCCTCCATGGCAACAAAATCAGCAGTGTGGGAGTCAACGACTTCTGTCCCATCTGGCCCAGTGTCAAGAAGAACCTGTACACAGGCATCAGTCTGTTTGCAAATCCTCTTAAATACTGGGATGTCCAGCCAGCCACCTTTCGCTGTGTGACCGGACGGAGGGGCGTTCAGCTCGGAAACTTCCGAAAGTAGAAGTAGGGAATGAAAACGATGCTTTCCAGACAGCTCAGAACTGCTAATATCCCCATTACAGTATAAGGAAGGAGCTCCAAATAGACCTGATGGATAAATCAAGATGAAACTGCATTCCTAAAGTGTTAGCTGTTCAGGAAATGAGAGAACATTTCATTATATTGATGTATATTAGAAACTGTAGTACATGCTGTTGAATGCTGGTACAATAAAAGTTCTCGGCCAGGGGAAAAATAAACAAACAAAAACAAAACTCTAGTCTGGATGTTGGCGCTGAAAATTAATATTAAATCAAAAGCTACAACACTCAGAAAATGTTTTCAGCAGCCACAGACAGTATACAGGGGGTGGAGGTTAAAACATGAACATCTGTACATTATAATAATTAAATTAGACATCAGAGCCCTGCCTACTTTTGTGAGGTATATTCTGTAAGGTTATCTCTACCTTTTGTCCCTCAACTTTTGATGTGTAAACTTTCGCAGGAATAAAGTGCCTCCTTCTGGCGACTTTTTGAGCAAAACCACCCAGTGACTTGACTTGAGTACATGCTGATGCTTTTTTACCAAAGGGATCTTTATAAGTTCTTTTCTTTCTAGTTTAAAAATAAGACTTTTAATGAGATACAGTTTAGTAGAAAAATGTGTAAGTTTAAGTAGCTTTTGTAACACTTCTGAACAACAAAATAGACCTTTTCCCTCTTTTGTCATTTCCTTACACATTATATTTACGCCTTTTTTAAGTTGGGACATTGTAATTATCATAGAAGAGTCACTATAAGCCCAAGCTGTAACATAACAGGAGCATAAAAACCACTTTGATTTAAACTAAAACATATTTTCTTCCCAGCAGAAGTCTGTACAGTCAATGAATGATGCTGGCATTATTAGGGGCAATAAGACACTTTAAAGCATCATGTCTGTCTTTGTGTGGATGTTTTGTATTATCTCAATGCATGTCTGTATTGTCTTCATTTAGAAGCTGAAAGCTAAATGTCAAACTGGTTTATACATTGTCCTTGATGTAAACCCAAAACATCACTATAGCAACCAAGTCAACTGTTATCATTGAAATTATAAGCAGGTAATGTAATTCCCATCTTCCTTACAAACATGTTCCTGTTTCCTCCAGTGATTTCTCCTCTGAAATGGTGCTATATTTATTTAATATGTCTTTAAATAAACCTGGAACACCTCCCCATTTATGTCTTTACTTTTTGTCAAAATAAAAAAGTGGGTTTGAGTTGGAAAGTAAACATTTGAACTTTGAGCTATTACTGTCCTATCCTCTTGTCCTCTAGGACAAACTTGTGATTTTAGGCTATATGAATACATTTGACTTAAAATATCAGACAGAGCTTGAATAAAACAAAGTGTCTGCAAGAATCAATGGGATATGGTACTGGTTGTGAAGATATTAGCAGAAAAAAAGTTTAAAAGGTTGATTACCAAAGATGAGAAATCATCAACTCTAGATAGTTTCCAAAAATTGCATGAATTGATTTTAAAAAGGAAAAATTGGATTGCAAATAATGGTTTTATGGATTAATGGTTATAAATAATGTAGTCATTAGTAGTTGTTTAACCCCAAACATATTCAGTTTACAATGATACAGAAAACCAGAAAATTCTCACATTGGAGAAGCTGGAACGAACAAATGTTTGGCACTTTAGTTTGAGAAATTACTTAAACAATTAATAGATTATCAAAATTATTGGCAATCAATTGTTTTATATCAAATAATCAATTAATCAACTAACATCGAAATCAACTAAGTAATGTTTTTTCACTTTGGACTTGCTGTAGGGGGTACAGCTGTGATACTGTCCTGAAAGACCAGTTGAGCTATTCCTTTATCAACCAGCAGATGTCACTGCACACTGCAGAGTTACAGGTAGTTTTCTTGGCGTCAGTGGAGGTCTGGAGATTGATCCAGAAGAATGAAGCCACCCAGGGAGTGATTGTTTCACATTTCAAGTCTATAGTGTTGAGAAACTGTGCCTCCTGGGATACTAACCCCCTATTCTGCAGTAAATGGGACAATACACTGAACCATTTTGTCTAAATGTTACTATACTTTTTCTATGCTTTCCTATTGTTGCCAAGTATGTTTACTCTATTATTCTTTTATTAGGAAAGTCGTCAGAGGACGCAAGGTCTTGGAAATCTTCAAATACAAGTAACATACAAGTAACTTTTAACTGAAAAAAAAAACAAAACAAAACTATTTTCCATTGTATGACAACATACCATACATTGTTTGACATTTTGGGATTTATTTGCTTTCTTGCTGAGAGTAAGATAGGAAGATCAATACCACTCTCATATCTGTACAGTATATATGAAGCTAGAGCCAGCAGCCAAACAGCTTACCTTAGCACAAAGACTGGAAAACAAGGGAAACGGCTAGCCTGGCTGTGTCCAAAGGTATCAAAATCTGTGTACCTATATTTTTACTCTTTGGTTTTTGTATGGATTTAACAAACGAAACAAACATGTTGATTAGTGAGCTTAAGAGGTGCTGGGAGGTGGCAAGAAAGCAAATAAATGTATTTCCCAAAATATCAAACTATTCCTTTAAGAACCTTCTCTGTTGAGTAAATTACCTAAAACAAAACAATCCCAAATCAGAGCACCTTGGTAGCTGAATGGTTACAGCGCATGTCGCACGGCCACATGGTCGCACAGTCGCTGGTTCGATTCCAGCCAGTGACCTTTGTTGCATGTCATAACCCTCTCTCTCTCTGTTTTCTGCCTACCTTTTCACCTGTCACTATCAAATAAAGGCGAAAAAAAAAAAGAGCCAAAAATAAAAATCCCAAATCAAGGTCCAGTTACTAGCTTTTCCCAGAGCTTTCAACTGTATCACACTGTCTTCATCAGCGGGTGCAGTTTGCTCAATTGTATCTCAATCATATTTTTTTTGTTACTTTGCACCTGGATCAAGGCTAGGTTTAAAGTAGGGGTGTTACTAACTGATAATTGATTAATCATTGTAAACAATTCGACCCTACAAGAGGCCATGACCAGAACGCATGATGTAGCATGGCATGACAGGTTTTCCATATGACTGGCAGGACACAGTAAAAGGTGTTTATCCCATCTCAATGATGTGTTGGAAATTGAATTTACTCAAACTGCAGAAAACACTCGTCACCTGCAGCTCCTCATCTAACCAGCTCACTTCTTTTTAAACGGTTCCTTCTCCCAATATTTCAAACTTATCCATGTAGACCAATTTTTAATGAACAGACGGCACACAGGATCTTTTTCCACTTAATTATGAATATTTGTAGTTCTGCTGCAATTTTACTGATACAATAATGGGTTTGGTTCTATTTTGAGTGTCTGCATGTTTGGACTCATAAATTAAGTAATCTACAAAAGCCTATATATTGCAAAAAATTGTGTGTAATCTTCTCTAACCCTAACCCAAAATGCAGCTGCTCAGATTTTGACAAATACTACAAGACAAGATCATATCAGCCCTGTTTTGGCCTCTCTTCACTGGTTACCAGTACATTTTAGAATTGATTTTAAGATTTTATTGATTACCTTTAAAGCACTTCATTGTTTAGCTCCCAGTTATATTGCTGAATTGCTGCTCCGCTATGAGCCAGAGCGCAGCCTCAGATCCTCAGGCAGGGCTCTGCTGGCTGTTCCTGAGTCCCGGCTCAAGACTAAAGGTGACCGGGCTTTTGAAGTCAGTTTATTTTTATTATCATTATTATTATTATTATTATTATAAACCTGCATTAATTGATTTTTTTGGCCACTTGGGGGCAGCAGAACTGCTGTCAGAGCTGACTGGAATAACAGAGTTGGTAATAATTCTGAGTGGGATCATCCTGAATGTGATGTTCCTGTTGAAACAGGTTGTTTGTGTGTGACATACAGTTAGTTGTGCAACGGATCACAAAACTCACGGCTCGGATCGGATCATGGATTGGAGTCACGGATCACAGATCATTTTTCAGATTAAAAAAAAGAAGTGAGACAAATAACTTTGCTTTCCATGTATTATTTATTAAAGAAGCTCCCGTCACTGACACACCAGGCTGATGTCTCTTCAAATGTGTAGCCATACTCGATGTATTACCATTATCATACGGTTTTCTCGTTGCACAATGTCTACACACCACCCTTTTTCCATCAAGATATTTAACAGGGAAGCCAAAATGCTCCTATACCTGGGATTTAAATGATGCGGGAGGCCTCTCAAGCTCTACCTCTTGCTTCTTTTCCTCTTGCAACGCACATCCCTGATTCGTTGGCATTCAACATGCCCTGTTCACATGAAAAACTGCTTTTTTAAATAATCAAATCAACCTTCAGAGCTTCAGAATAAAACACAGCACGCATCTGTCTTGTATCTTTCCACTGCAACTCTGCATCGAGATTTAGGGAATTGTTATTTAAAAAGTAGGTAACAGTGGCAGTAAAACTGTATGTCACACTATGATGGTTAAGCTTTGCAATTAATTCGTGGTTCACATGCGTGCCGAACCGTGGGGGGAGATCCGTACGGATCACGGATCAACTGCGATCCGTTGCACCACTACATACAGTGGTGAGGGATCCATCCCGAGTAAAACAATGGGCTGTCCAGTTACGGAGAGAAAGGCATTGTGATTTAACAATTTTCCAGTAAATTCAGGTGCCCATTATATTGGGTCTTTATGGAAGTTGCTTTGAAATATATTTTGGGAAGGAGACATAAAAAGTTCTTCATTCTTGCCCCGTCGACAAAAACAATTCAAACAGTGAAACACACACACAGGAATGATGAATGTGATGAAACCAATGTGAAAACGTGACAGACTGTGTGTGTGTGTGTGTTTTCTTTGCCCTCTCAGTCTCTCTGGGAGGCCCCTGTCAAACAGCAGCCAGCTCCCTGAAGCCTCCCAGAAACCCAACACCTGCAAGCTGCCTTTGTCAGATCCATCTTTACCTGAAACTGATATCTACAGTCCACAGAAAACGAGCCCGAGCTGCAGTACAGTACGACGACGTAGTGCTGCGGATGGTTGGCTTCTCGGCTGTTTTGTCTTTTTAAATGAAGACTCGTTGTGCTGTGGGTGGGGTGGAGGGGAGCTGCCTCTCTCGCTCTCTTTCTTCAGGAAACATATGGAACAGATCTGCTGGTTGGCCAGGCCTCGTTCTGCCACGTCTCACAGCCACACACACACAAAGAAAATGGTCCCAAACTTGAGGGCTTTTACCTCTCTTCACCCTCTGCTTTTACTCTTACTCTTTTCTATCTTCTTTACTCTAGTCATCTTCTGTCCCGTCTTCCACTTTGTCCTCCATCCACGACTTCTTCTCAGTTCTCAGTCTTTAAGCTAGTGAAGCTAGTCAGAAAACTTAAGATGATCAACGATATGAGGATGCTCTACATGTTAGAGTACATGTTAAGTATGTCCCAAGTCAGTTGTCACCTCCTTCAAAGTGTGGACACAAAGGGTCATAACGGCATAACAAGGTCTGTCCCATTCCAAAGACTTAGAGGAAGCCAGCTCAGAAATGCAGCCTTCTTTTGCCTTTTGCATAACAAAGGTCGTGTATCCTAATTCCAAAAATCAGTACCTAACAATCCACAGAGTGCTATGCAGTCAGAACCTGTCAATTTATAGGCAGAAACTTGTCACAAGACCAAGTTATACAGGGTTTTCCACAGCGTTTTATAATGGAGGCTCTCTCCACCTTACCTGAAATAAAGAGCACCTTTGCTAATGCCAGATTAGCGATTTTGTTTAAACCGCCATCTAGTAACTACATTTAAAAATGAGATGAAACGCATCAGGATCTTTCTGATTCAGCTCAGCAGGTGACAGATAGATCACATTGTACGTTATTATTATTATGTTATTTGCAGTAATTAATCAGAGCAGCACATCGCAACGGCAGGGAAAAGATTTTACAAGTTGGGAAAAGTCGAGACAAACTTCTCAATCAGGTGTGTGAGGAAAGACTCTGCTGATGATTATCACCAGCTGAACATGTGTTTTAGAGTCTGCATCAAGTTGTTAGTTTAAAGTTCACACATTTTCACTTGATAAATGACAAACTATAATTGGATTATGATCAATTTTCTGTGAAACGACGAATTGACGAATCATTTCAGCACAAAAACATCATGTCCCAAATACTTAATATGATATTAATCATATTTGGGATACTTGTGTCTGCAAAAAAGTAATCTACATCCCTCAGTAATGCGATATTTCTTCACCTAATTGTTGCAATATTTCCAAAAAAATGTAAAGTATCAGTCAGTCTTATCTTTTTTCCTCCTTTTCCTCCTTTAGTTGGCTCCTCCTCACCAGGCCTCAGTAAGTTCTTTCAGGTGAAAAGCTGCTGGACACTTTTCTTTCTTTCTTTCTCTTTTTTTTTTTTTTGGTAAAAACTGTAAATCCATGAAGTGTGCTGGATTTATTGTGCCTTCTCAGGACATGTCTATTTTAAAGGCTGTTTAACTGCCTGGGGAGATAAATCAGCTGTCCCTCTCTGCAGTTCAAATATTTTAAATCCAAAAACAACAAATTCAGATCACTTTCCTCCTCTTCAGCCTCCCTTACCTATCTAACTTTTTCTTATCTATGACTCCTTCATGTTAAAGCCATAAAGCAGAGCACACAATAATACTATGATAATAATATTAATGTTAATACTATATAATACGACTATAAATATGCCACTGCCTTAGATGATGAACTGTAGATGGGGTGTAAGCTCCAGCAGCGGACTTCACCAATGAGGATAAACTTTATAATGTCATAGCTTTTATAGTTTCATCCAAATCAAAGTAGTCTAAAAACAACAGTGTTAAATTTAAACCTTTTTTCTTACCACAGTTTAGTGCTCTTAAACCTATATTAGTATCAGTTTGTAAAGTCCATAATCCAATCTTACTTGTCATAATGAATCAACTTTACACTGACAGTTGAGGGGGTTTAATTTTCAAACTTGGCTGCAGTTTTCAATTGGTTGGAGCAAAATGAGACTCAATCTTGCTGAACTCGAGTTTGATGAGATTTAGGTTTTTTTGCCCAGAGTGTCAAAAATGCTTTCCATCAAAGACACGTTGGGAGAAACATTGGGATTTTATGGTTTGCCATCTTTAACATTATCTTTGACATGTTTGTCTTCAGAGGATGCAGTGAATGCCCTTGATTGTGCTGTGAGCCTGGAAGAAGCTGGTTAGAGGCCAAGTATTTACTAGTATAAACTGAGGACAAAGTGGGCAATGGTAGAGTCATTAAGCAGGAGAGGGACACTGCTTTCAGTCGCGCCTCTGATTGGAGACCCATAAACCTCATCAATCACTTCACAACTCACTGATGAATTCAAGCTACTGAAATATCACTCTGCCTTCTAATTCTCATTCCAGCAAGAAGAATGTCAGCGTTTCCTTTTCAAATCTGCTGTTGCGTCTTTTAAAAGACTTATTGTCCCAAATCCGCCGAACAACTTGAGAGGTCACCTAACCATACCTCTTCCTGCTATCTCAAGCTTCCCGTCAAAGAGCCACAGATGAGTCCTCCCCATGCAGAGGAAAAATACGTAAAGCCCATACAGCAGCACTGTTTCTGATTTTTTCTGATTCTCCAAGGATCGCTACGACTTACTAGACGAGGGTCACGTGAGCTCATGTCTCTACACCTGTCAGATTTCTTTTTAGTGATGTCAAGCTGTATTCAGACAGAATCAGGCATTGTGGCGATTAGCGCAGGGTTGTGCGGCGGTGTGGCAGTGTCACATACTAACCAGCAATCCCAGCTTAAAGAGCAATACAAGCCAAGCGACTGCATGGGGATTGATGTCTTTGTACTCCCTCGTGGCAGGGTTGAACAGCTGATGTACAGTCATCACGCCGACGATCGATCAGCCTCTCTTCCATCTTCACAGTTGCTCGGTAAACAGCAGAATGCTACAATGCTACAAGGTAAACAAAGTTCTTCTTCTTCAATCACCGCCGTGATTGGCTGCCACAGCATGACGTCAGTTGCATTTCTTCAAAAGTTGATTTTGTTTTAACTTTTCCCTTTTTTCTCATGTTTGGCCCCCTGTTCACACTAAACAGTTTTTTGTTTGTTTGTTTTTTTTTGACAATTGAAAACAATACTTTTAGAAAAATGTGAATAAATCTGAAAAGATTTCCAATTTCCAATTCCACGCGCACAAACACAAAAACATGTATGTCTTGTATTCTTTTATACACAGTGGATAAGAAACGTAGCGTTCTGTGCAGTTGAATTTCAGCTGTCTGCTCAGTAACAAAGACATCACAGAATGCAATAAATATTTTTTTCATTAAAAAAGATGGTGTCCCTAAGACTCATGGGAGGATTAGGGTTAATTGTGAAAAAATAATCATAATTCTCACTTTGACCACAATAACAAAGGTCCTCACAAAGATGAAGAAAAGGAGATTCAACTGTCCTGTTGATCAGGTGTTTCAGTGTGAATGGAGATCTTTACTAAAATGAAATACAAGTGTGGATAGACATCGTCGTCACACTTAAACAGCGATGTCAAAATTATCCGGATTAGCGTGGACATAGTCTTAATGCATTTCTGCTCTCAGGATCCAGTTTAGAGTTACATTTATTAATGCACAAGAGGGGAAAAAACATCGGGTTATTTTGGGTTATGGTCAGGACACTAAGTCCCTTCTATGTTTTTAGCTTTGCACATTTTCTGCAAATTTAACAGTTAAGTCCAAGCATCAAAACACAATTATCACAGATCGTCATTAGTTTACTGCAGATGCTTGTCCATTCAGAGCTCTTCTCAACCACCACATCATCACGTTTTTTAGGTGCATGACAAATCCTGCACGGTAACTGCCAACAAACCCAAATAAGTAATGAGGCACAAAGTCTCCCCAGACTGCAGTCGATGCTTTCAGAGGGGAATCAAACACTTTAGGATGCCAAAATCACAGCAAAAAACTCTCAAAAGTTGGAGAAAATTGGACATTTAGTCTGTCAGTGCTCACTCAACACAAATTCACTTTCCAAACACACACACACAAAACTAAAACATACTCCACAAACTCATCCAGAGCAGAGCCAAGGATAAATGAGGCCAATGAAATTAAAATGTTTAGAGGCAAAGACTGAAAGGCCTGTTTGTTCGTGTGAGAGAATCCCAGCAGTGATGCTTTCTGCAGGGAAAAGACTGACATGAAAAATGAGCAACGAAGACGACGAGCCAATTGCTGTCTGGCCCTTGAGTGGAAAGACCTGGCCGATGATGAATATGTGTGAGAGAGGGTGTGTATGTGTGTCTGTGTGTGAGAGTGTGTGAGTGAGACAGAAAAGCAAAGAGAGAGTGTAGATGTAACTGGGAGCATCAAAATAGTCAAATAAAAGTATAAAAAGTAGTAAAACCATACCTGTTCTCAAATTAAAAATCTGTTGATTCCAGACAGAAGCATTTTTGTCTTATAAACACTTGAAACCAATTAACAGCCATTACTGTTCTTTCATTTAGAGATATAATGTGGTAAGTATGAAAAGTGTGAAGCAGTACATGTTTCAATTGCATCCTAAGTTTGAGTGTAAAGTAACGCAAACTGCTACATTACTAGCTAGTTTCACACTAAACGCACCACTTTGTTCAGTTGCACCATCTGTACTTGCGCTACAAATTAATTAAGTGGACTGTAATACATTGTCATAAAACATTGACACAGAGAGCGACATTTCTTCTGGTGCATCATTTGGGTAAAAGTGGAGATAAAGAAACTACAGACTAGTGACAGAAATTAAGAAACTCTCAACAAATTGCTTAATTAAAAAAAGTAACGTGTGAACTAACTAACTGTCTGTCTAAAATCACCTCATTATTGCATGAAGCAAAAAAAAAAGCATTTATTGATTGAAGCTGGCTGTATCACACATAAATATGGTCATATATAATAATAACATCAATAACGGTGTCTGGGAAATGTCCATCTTGGTGTAAACAAGTGCAGAAATAAACACCTGAACAGTTACAAGTTTCTGTTAGAAGCAACCACAGCGACAATTACCATCTTAAGTAAATTAAGCATGAAATACTTGCCCTTGTAAATTCAAAATAACAGTAACTGTTCTGCACAAAACTGAGCTTGTGTGTCAGTGTCATCATGAAGGTAAAGGGATGTAGTCTGTCACAGAAAATGTGCTCAAATCAAAAACGCAAATCATGCAAAAACGGTAGTACACCGTAATATTTAGAGCCAAATAAAAGAAAATTTGAGTTTTCTGGTATTAAATTTATGGGCAAAACTGCATTAAAAAGTGTGTTAAGGGTCTGCTGTAGCATTAATAAAGGCACAAAGACAGACAGGAGAGCAGAAATGAGAGAGACAGAGAGAGAAATACAGAGACGGACAGACAGTCATAGCCAGAATCACAGACACTGTTATTTTAGCCAGTAGCGATCTTAAAGGAAGAGCTTTTGAAGAGCAGTCCAATAAAAAGAGATTTTATCCAGATGGAGTCTACTGCTGAGGAGACAGCCATGTTCTCCTCATCACAATTAGCACAGAGGGTAACATTCAAGACCACAATGTCATATTAAACAGACATAATTACATTAACATGGGAACTTCCCAGAATTCCCCTGCCTTCACAAACACATGAAAAACGCATTGGCTTTAACCGCAAACAATAATATCGATGAACTGTAACTGTAGTAGGGAGAAGACAGAGTAGCCTACTGTACCACTGGACGGGTATGATTCATCCACTGAAGAAAAAAAAAAAAAAAAAAAAAAACATACAATTTTTACAGGCCAGTACTGCGCTGCACAGTCTGCCTCAAACCATACAACTGAGGCAAAATTTAAATAGATCAAAGAAACTGGTGTTTCCAATAACTGAAGAATTTCAAGCTTTTTTTTTTTCTCCCAAGAGCCATGACGCAACTAACGAAAAATGAATCGGCAACTATTTTGATAATCGATTAATCGTCGGCTTCCCTAATGTGAGGATTTGCTTCTTTTGTTTGTCTTATGATACGTGTGTGAACCACATACTGGATAAAAAAAATGACCCAAATACAAAAGCCTTATCCCACCTGTCTGTCTGGGCAAACTCAAACAACAGGAATGACTGGATAACAAATTTGGTAGTCATTAGAGAACAGAGAACAACTATCCAATCCCACCCAACACTGGGATCCACTCAACAAATAACACTCTCCATATGTCCCATTATGCTTTGGTCCACACACGTGTGTAGATCATAGGCCTTCAATTAGTCCCATTATATGACTTGTCAATGAAGACTGTCAGTCAGCCAATAGTGGGACTCATTAGTTTTAATGAGGAGCACTGACAATGTTAACAAGCTGCTTATTTTGGGTAACTGAAGAGACACGAACCTTCATTCTGCAGTATTTCAGATGGTGGAGAACTCACTGATATTAACTAAACCCTGTGGAACAGAATGAAGACAAATGGCCAAGGCTACATATTTGCTTTGTATAATGTATAAGAAACATTTTCCACTGAGAGAGAAATAATTGTGATTCACTATCAATTAATCACTAACTGATATTATTTTAAATTATATTGTTTAAAAAGTGAAAAGCCCTGCTGTTTGATGTCACACCTTGTTGTCAGTGCACCATGTTAAGTTTAGGCATTAAGCATTCATCTTTACTGAGATCTAAACAACATAAATCCTTTAACTCTGAATCATTCCATTAACGCTGTTTCATTTTCAGCAGCCTGAGGTCCAACAATGATGCATGGTACCTGGAAACACATGTTGACTCTGAGCTCCATCTGTTTTTATCTCTCTCAGCAGGATCCAAATCACACAAAGTGCCTTCTAGCTGTAAGTAAGCCTTTATCTACTGACTGATAAAGATGGTAAATGCTCAGCTGTGTGAGACGCCCTGAAGACAAATGAATCACTGTGTGAAAACTTTAAACACCAGGAGGTGACCACTAGAATAACCAGGGGCTTGATTGTGAACTACTGCAGCCTGTTGCACCAGTTATACGCAAGTACTCTCTTAATTTAGGGTGCAAAGTCCACACTAACCCATACATGAAAACTAGTTAGTTTGATACTAAAACTGTGTTGATGTTTAGCTGCAACACAGATGTAAGGTTCATCTTAGCTACTATGGTGTAAAGTCCACACTAACCAAATACTGTTGCAGAAAATGACGTTTTCACCTCCTGTGGCCAATAACATTACCATGTTGTCTCTCGTGCCCAGTTGTCTTGAACACTTTGCTACACAATAGCGAAGAGGATAAAAATAGCTAACGTTAATCACCAAACAACAACAAAAAAGGTACCTAAACTAGTACAAAGCATTATGACTATGTGATAACTATACAACCTTAATCTAGAGCTAGTGCAAAATAACAACAGTGACATGGAGTGGTGAAATCGTCAACTACAACACAGGGTAATATAATGGCACCCTCTTATTGGGCAGATGAAATTGTAACGTTATAACAAACAAATAATGATAGCCTACACTGGCAAACTGTTAGATTAGTAGTTGTTAATTAGGAAGTTATCTAACCCTATATATTTTACTTGCCAGTATAATTTGCTCATCCTCCAAGTTATCCCACCTTTCAAACGAGATGTGCCACGCCAACCGCTATTTTACAGAGGACTTTACACCTACTAAGGGTTAGGTGTAAGATATAAGTTGTAACTTATGCCTACGTTGGAACTATTTCACCTGGTGCAACCCTTAAAATGTTAGTAGCACATAAACTCCGACCTAAGTTAGAAATTACGTTCAAACTAGGCTACGTTTGAACTTACACATAGCTGGTGCAACCCAGTGCTGATATTTAGTATTTCAACAGATTCAAATTCAGCATGAATCACCTTTGAGCCAATGCTTAATTGTCCCTCAGTTTCTCTCTGGGAGAAGGAAAATGCCAGGAATGCTGGGATAACAAATCCAGTAGTCATCAGAGAACAGAGAACAACTATCCAATACCACTGCACACTGGAACCCAGTCAGCCAGTAATCCTCTCCATATGTCTCATACTGGTTTAGTCCAAACCGTCATGTCTCAGTTGACAGTCTAATCAGAGTCGGTCTCTTGTCCAGTACCAACAGACAGACACCGACACAACAACACATTGCCAAGACAGTGAAAAAATAAAAGATCTGATCAGAAGGAACAAAAGCAATTGTTTTATTTGCCAAACTCTCTATAGTTGCATTTCCACTATGTCCATGTGTTTCTCAGGCTATTGATCGATCACATCAAATAACTTTTTATATAAAATGAGCCTTACAGTAGTAACTACATATCTACTCAGAATTCTTGTGTATTGGTTTTCCAATAAGAACAGGCATCTTAGGACGGGTACTACTGTATCCGACTCTTCATGGTGGCAGGGTGAGCCACTATGTCCATTCCTGGATGACTTGTGCATTCAGTTAGCTAGTTTTGTAACCTGGTTATCAATGTGTTACTCAAAAGTTCCACCTAGAAGCTGGTAAAGCTAAATATTGGCTATGTGGAGTGACATTTCAATTTAGTGATGCATATAAGTCTTGACTTGGTAAACACGCTATAACTAGGCCAAGTTGTAAGAATACTTGGAGCTACTGGCCCTGTATTTATCAAGCGTCTTTGAATCCGTCCTATAGGGGTCGTGCTGAACGTTAAACTAGGACTAAAACCAGTCCTACCTCAGAGTAGGACTGACAGTTTTCCTACACTGACCTTCAGCTGAAAAAGGATTTCTCCTGGGAGACACTGAGATGTAGCTGAGATGTTACCACACTCAGCCACAAAGTAGAAATTCTGATGACGTTTTGTAGCTTTCTGACCGTTGCTGTTTGAAATATTAGACAGTGATAAAATCTGAAATTGCAAATTTTTTATACATAGGCTTTAACTGTATAGGCAAATAATTGGTCAAGGTTATATGTGCAAGACTATGTGATAATGAATCCGTCACTTTAATCTCAGAATGATATTTATCAATAAGACATTTCTAAAGTAAGTAAACACCGACTGCATCGTGCATATATTGTGCAGTATCGCACACGCAGCGATGATGTTACGGCCCTCTGTGGTCTGTGGCACACCAATCTCGGCTACCAACAGGTTAAGACACCTTTGGAGTTCTCCTTAATATCAGAAGAGATAGCAGTCATTTCCCTCGTTAAGAAACTTCATAAAATGTTTTCCTAAAAGTAGTACCAAATATTTATCACTCTGAGAACTACAGGCCAGTTAGGACGGGTTTGCTTACTATCAGACGCTTGATAAACTTCGGCCCTGAGCTCCAAAGCACCTGGAAGATACCTTTTACCCAACATGAAACAATATACATTAGAAAAATACAGCTCCACATAAGAGCTGATAGATTTTCATGCTATTTTAGCAACTACCTCTGTTCTGTCTGTCTGACCACCAGTCAATGTTTTTGCTGCCTTCAGTACGAAGGAGGGTTCGATTGTTATTACCTCTGCCCAGCATGAGTGGGTGGTGAGGGTTAATGACTGTTCTTTGCTCACACAAACATACCACAATCCTGGAGAAAGACAATGTTAGCGATCCTAAAATGTACAAGAGAAGTGTGAGAGCCTATTTACCCATCTATACTCTTAAACACTTTTTGAGATCTTTAGAGGTGGATACATGGTGTTTACATGCATTTACCACAATCAACCCATGAAGTTTAAAAGATGCCGATGACCAATGAGAGTTTATTCTGACTCTGCAGGTACCCTTGCCTCCTTTACATCACAAAGGAACCCTGAGTCTTTCAAACTTCATTTTCCAAATGATATTTACTGTTGGAATTTAGATTTCAGTATCTAAAAAAATCAAGGTCCTTTAGGTCTACGAACCAAGTGCTTCTTTCTGTCACTGCCACCCATCCCACTCACCCCCAGTGGAACCTACTGAAAGGCCCTCCACCCTGGGTGCTGAGGTGTTTTGTTGGAGTAGAGAGACGACAGTAAACCTTCATGCTGAGATAAGAGCTTCCAGGCTTAGAGAACCATGAGGGGCTCTTTACAGTAAACTGTCAGCAGCTACACACAGACAGCAGACCCTGAGATGTCCACAACATGACATGAACCAAAGATCCAGTATAATTCACCACAGCTGAATTCAATGGCTCTTGATGAAGTCTGAGGCGAATAAACCAAGAATAAACCAGAGGAGAACAGAACTCGATCTCTACCCTGAGATTGCAAGGCCTCCCTTTGGACTGGACAGAATTTAAAAAAAGTCTCATATTCCTGAAGGCAAATGGATATCTTAAACTGAGCATGTAATAAAAACAAAACAGGAAAGAGTACACATTCAACTCAGCATGTGGATTTTCTTCAAAATTCAAACAAGGACAACATTCTGGCATGGGATCACTATCATATCAAACTTATTGAGAGGTAATTGAAAGCATGCTTCAGGTCAAGGTCTGACATCAACTCCTGCACCTATACTAGTTTCAACCTAACAGCAATTTATCAGATGTCTTACAGAGAACTTGTGTTGCATGTTTGAGTCGTATGTGCAACAGCAAACTTTAAATCCCGGCCTTCCTCCCTATGCATCCCCGACATCTGTTCTGCATCTGGCTCTGACAACAGGAACCATACATAGACAGTAGGCATACTGCAGTTTCCAGCAGCAGCTCTACAATACTCTTCAACACAGCTTCACAGTGATACAATACACGTCAAACAAACATCTGAACACAAAAAGTGCATTTATAGTTAGAATCCTTCTGACTTCACCAATCTTTAAAAATGGTTATAGTGTGGTTATATTTATGATTTTAAATAGGAAGGGGCCTTAGGTAATGCCTACTAAATCAGAGTCTGTGACTTATGTGATGGAACCCTGCTCATTTTTAATGAGGGATGATATAAAAAATACAAAAGTGAAAGTATCCCTTTTCCCTTTACAAAAATATTGCCTGACAAAAAAATCAGTGTAATAAAGATATGATGTGGAAGAGGCCCTTCAAATGTGCAGAAAAACAATACAACCTTTGTCTCTAACCCCTGAGCTCTGGAAGAAAATAAAAATGTTGTAGAAATTAATAACTAACCTGTTGTTTCTAAAACCAAAGTGGTGGTCTCCTTGTGGAGGCTGCAGTTGTTCTGTTTTAATCATCAGGTCGTCCTCAGATCCTCTGGGACTGAATTCCAAGGCTGAATGCCAATATTTGAACCAAAGCTCGGCATGAGGAAAAACACTCACTTCTACAGAAAATAGGAAGACAGAATATTTCTCCTGCACAGGAGTTTAACTTCCAAAAGATTACAGGAAAAAAATAATACACCTACAGTATTACAGACCAAAGCGCTCATTTCTTTCAACATTGTAAAACAGGCAACTCAACTGTTGGAACAACTTGTGCAACTTCACTTGTGCATTTGAGGGAATGACTGTTATGTTTAAAGAGATAAACGATTCATACAAACAGTGAGATAGTGAGTTTAAATGGGTCTTACATTTGAAACACAATTTTAAACACTGTCCCAGCAAACACTCAACATCACAGTAATGTACTGATTATGTCCAGTTCAGGTCAGTCAGTCCAGGCTCACTCTTGGAAGTCACAGACAATGTCCAGGACATGTTCCATATCTGCACGCCCAGCCAAGACCACTTCTGATAAACCAATGCTAAATGTCAGTAGACAATTGGAACTACTTCTTGCGCAATTGTGCTCCCACTTTTTGGTTTTTTCTCACCTTGAAATTCCCTGTCTGTGTGGTATTTTGGTGCCCAGCGCACACGGTGCACAGGTGGGAGGAGAGGCACAAACAGCCTCATTCAAATGAGGCAACGCAATAAGAGTTGTTGGTATTTTGGTAGAAACTGGGTCTTAGACATTGTGCTTCCACATGTCTACATTAATACTTAGACATGTGGACAGGAGGAGCCAGATCAAACCCCCATCCCTGCCATTAACGGACAACCCGCTCTAAATCCTGAGCCACAGCCTTTGATAGTTTCCTATAATATTTTGTATAGTGTGCTATGCTTTGTGTAATGTCACATGTAACACTCATTACATAACAAGTCTCTGAGCTGAAATAAAAAACCTCACTGTCAGGTCTGCAGCTGTTGGCGAGAGCCTAGAGCTAGCAGGTGGCTATGTCAAAACACCAAAACACACAGCTCTCAGCGGTGGGTTAATACATCATGTCAGTTGTCAGCTAGACCCACGCAGACCAAGGCTGTTTAATGCCCAGGTGGTCCACTGTGTCGAAAGCTACACTGCAGTAAAATGGGTGTCTGTGTGTGGAGTAAATTCACTGACGTATGTCGTTTTGTCTAGGCTGGCTTCAGTCTGCCATTACGTATCGCTCGCTTACACCTGTCACCCTAAAACCCAGCTCACCGTCACGTCGACCACAGCTGTCAGAAGAAATAAGCCAGAAAAAAAGTTTACCATTATGATGATTGTGTTTACATGAGGGAAAAGTGGTTTGGAGCAGGCAACTTCAAGGATTACAACAACAGAAGTTAACTGGTTTTACCAGTTTGCTGAAAAAATAGCATTTTAAGACTTAAGGATAGAGGGTGTTATATGTTGTAGAGACTGTAAAGCCCTCTGAGATAAACTTGTGATTTTAAGTTGTATAAATAAAACTGACTTGATGGGAAAGTAGAAAAGTGTCCAAATGGAACAAAAACACCAAGGATACCAGAAACACTGATACAGTACTTGGTCGTTACACAAAATGTGCCGCTTCCTCTGCTCTTTCAGAATTTTCAAGATAAGACAATTATTTAATTTCTTCCTTGCTACTGGAATAATGCACAGATATTATAATGGGATCAAAAATAATAATGTTTGTCAGTTAATTACAGTATGACTAGATAAAGATTCTGGACTTCCGGATTGGACTGTGGGCTGACTGGTTAGTTGAATTTCAGGTTTGATGTCAGTGGTTGTTGAAGCTATTGTTAATTATACAATATTCAGACAATTGATTCATTGAAAATTGTCATGTGCATCTCAGAGCTTTATTAAGTTACTACTAATGCAAACAGAACATTTCCTACTGCTGCTGCTTCACATTAAAGGCATTCAACCGGCGAAACACAGGGTGGCTTTTATTGTGAAGCAGTCTCAGAAAAATGCAATGTATTAATCACAGAGGTTAGCACTGACTGTGATCGTTCATCAGCCATGCGCTTCAAAAGAAGACTGTCCTTTTTGGCATTTTGACAGCGGATCAGTTTCAAATATTGCAAGGAGTGAAGGAACAAGAAGGAGCAGCCACAGTGAGGTGTTAGATGAGGAGTTGCAGGTGACAGGCTGCACACCTGCAACTCCTCAGCAAAGTAACCAACTTCTGTTATTGTGCTCTGCTGTTGTGTGGAAAACCACGCGAGCCATGCACAGCATGAAATCAGAACTTGGTTGCTTTTATTTTTTATTAAAACAACACGAGTTTGCTTGGTTGCACTGTAAACAGATACACCTGTCCCTTCCATTGTATTAGATAAGTTTCAGCAAGGATTGTTGATGTCAAACCAACCAGGACAGAAATCTTAAAGATTACAAGTGTAAAGGTGTCATTATGCTTCAAACAAACTAGTTTTTACGCCGTGGCTTTGGACCACATCTAAAGGCTATACCTGTTCTAAATGGCCACTGAATGAAGAGGGGCGTGATGTGATAATTGTAAAAAAGGGAATAACAGCACACACTTTCTACTTGAAAGCATTCAGGGTGTTGTACAATGAGTGGGTCCCTATTTTGTTTATATTGCACACACGCACAAGGACATACATGCAAGCGAGCGACAAGATACGGTAGCTCACCTGGTAGAGCGCGGAGCATATGCATACTAAGGCTGAGTCCTCACCGCAGCGGCCCGGGCCCTTTGCTGCATCTCGTTCTCTCTCCCGCCTTTCCTGTTTCTCTTCACTATGTGTCACTATATAATAAAGGCAAAAATGCCTGAAAAAATCTTTTAAAAAAACCCTAACAAACAAAAAAAAAGCACATTTCCAACGCCAGTTTAAGTGGAAGTGAGTGGAGTAGAAGACTGCACGCTAGTAAATATGAATGTAAACAATGCAGGATTTAAATATTCCAAGAATCAGCTTTGCAAATGTTTTATGAGGAAGGAAATGCCTTCAACATGTTTGTGAGACCTCAAGGATACACACATGTGCTCTGGTGAGAAATACTGAATGTAAACCTAACTTTCTTTGTTTACAAGAAAACTCCACAGGGAACCTTTCAGGGGAGCACAAATATTACGATTGGGTGGCCATTTGTATTTCTGATTTGGGCATCTCGACTGACTGGACCAAGTTAGACCAAGTCCAGTACAATCTGGACCAGGGTGTCTGATGAAGTTCCCATCTTCAGTTCTCACTTCTGATGAAGAGTCCTTGTTGTTCCTCATTTATCCATCTGCAATCTCATATAAATTTAGCACTTTTCTTCCATTTATTTGCCTTTTCTAAGCAAATTGCAGCAAACATGAGCAAGGCAAATTGTTTTTAATATATGTCCATTGGTATTTTAGTACAAAACACAAAACTTTTCAAGTTCCAAGCTTTAAAAAAAAGGCTTACTCATGTTCCCAAACACACTGAGCGAGTCAACATGACAGGAATAATGTGTGTTCAGTGTGTTGTTGTGGGTGGCTTTCCCCATTGACTTGCTTTATTGTGCAGTAGAAACCAGTGAAACCACCCTGACAGTCCAAACTCTGGTATCGAAAATTAGTGACAGTAAAACATTTTCCAGTTGCTGGCCCTCTTCCCAGAGTCATAAAAGTTTAAAGGTGTTCATAATTGCTAACACACCTGTAACAGTCTGGGCTCATGTTCCTTGGATGTTTATATCTGGGCCCCCTTCTTTTTCCTCTCCTCTTGAACGCTGAAATAGTCACATGTTTTCTATTTAACTGTTTTGCTGTTAAACTTCAGTCTTTGGTCTTTCGCTCTGCCTGTTTATAGAGAAGTACTGGCTCTTGTCGTTTTCCTTCTTCCTTTAATTTCACCATGTCTAGGGACAACACCAAAAAATTCTTAAGAACTGCTCTGGGGAAGCCCAACATCTCTCTGGTTTGACAACCAAGGTTGAAATCAACCCAAGAACAGCTGGACCTCTACAGCTGTTGTATAGACTGAGTGAACAGAGTCTCTTCATTTCTGTTACTGAGAATCTCTTGGCCTTTCTGCTTTGGAAACTTCTCCCATACTTTTTTTTTTTACACCATTTTCCAGTAATTCTGTTGTTGATTCATTGCTGGTATTTTTTGTGTTTATCATATTAGCAGTTATTTATTGATGTGTTATTGCCTGCACAGCACTTCATAACTCTTTCGAAAACCAAGGCTGTAGAGGTCTGATACATATTAAACCACAGAGATGCATTGATTAAAGAGATGAAAATCTGAGATTTGAATGTTCTAACAATATCCTCCAGAGATCATTGTTCTGGTTAGAGTTCACTCAGACCACTGAGAACCTGTTCACCTTTTTCTGTCATCTTCAGGAGCATTTTCATTCTGTTCATCAACCAATTCAGTGAACTAGGACATTTCAGAAGTAGCTAATTTATATGACCTTGAGATACTTGCACTCCTTCACTCTCAGTCTAAAAGGGGGCCAATTCACTGTTTTATAGCAGAGTCCCATGACCTCAGACATGGTACAGATTCTCATCCTGGCCGCTTCACACTTGGCTGCAAATTACAGCTGTAGGCATGGTCATGAGCTTTGGGGTATTCTTCACGAGGGAGGTAAGATGTACTGGGAGATAGACAGGAGGATTGGTGCAGTGTCAGCAGTAATGCAGTAATGTACCGGACTGTCGTGGTGAAGAAGGAGCTGGACCTGAAGATGAAGCTCTCAATTTGTCAGTCAGTCAATCTACAATCCAACCATCACCTGTGGTCATGAGCTCTGGGTAGTGACTAAAAGAGTGAAAATTTGGTTTGCAGACGGGCATTAAATGCACAGGTCACAGGAATACACTGATGACAATGAACAGTAACAATAAATAGTCAAAGAAATAAAACCAATATAGAAAATATAGAATATTTTAAAAAACTAATTTACCAAAAAAGCAAATATACCTAATCTACTGTTGCGCCAATGTGTGATGTTGGTCATTTGTGTAAAGTTCATATGAAACACTCATATTAAAATACAGCCAGTAGGCCTCAAAAAGGACCGGCTGAACCTTTTAGAAATTACTGAACTATTTACATGTATGAGCATTTTGACTTTTTATTTCAGCAAATATCAAGTGTCCTGCCACATTATGGAAAATGTTAATCTATTTTGCTTGCAGGCATTGATGATGATGACGACAATGATGTGGGCCTTTTTGCACACAGATGCTGCCAAAACTATAAAGGCTCAAGACTATTAGACCTAAATGTGGCTAAAAACGATGCAGATGAGAAATCTCAACACAGATGATGTCTTGCTACACCTGGCATAGTAGAAAACTGAGTGATTGTATGCAACTGTAGTGTGCATGCTCCAATCAATTCTGACATATTAAGGATAACTGAGGAAGATTATGAACTGAACCAGTAACTCCAAGGAAAATCACATTTTCAATAAGATAGACATTGATCAGTTTATTCCTGCCATCGAGGATAAGCCTGAAAAGATCAAATTCATATATTAAGGGGGTGTTGACAATGGTAAATTCTGTCAGTCTCCACATCACTATTTCACAGCTAATCACCCATTCCACTAATTAAAATGAATACAAATACTGTGACACTGTTGGTATGTTGCTCTACCTGTTTGTTATGTGAGATAACCAAATGAATTTTTCATATCAGAAAGCAGAACAGAAAGTCAGGAATGTTCAAAGATGAGAAGCATCTGAACTTCTGAACAACATTCTCATTCAAGACACCTCAACATCAGGAAGGAAGCAATAAGGAAACCAAATGCTGCTGCTGGAGGGACTGCCCTGGCTCCAGTCTCACGAATAGAGTCCTCAGTTGGTTTAGATAGAGCACCTTATGTCAGAAGCACATCCTAAATCACTTTTATTTGAGCTTCATGTACAGTGAAACATGTTAGTCCATACCTACAATCCTGAAAGCTTCTATAGCCAGTCATGTCAGTGAAAAACATGTAAACTCATAAGACAACTGCAAGGTGGATGAAGACACACTTCTAATCTGTGCATAGTACCTGTTCACATTACTTCATACCCATAACCACAGTAAGGAACTGGCTCCTGGGTACTACTGCTGTAATTTCACATACAGATGGGTAACAAATGAAAGTAAAACCCATCATAAAGTGTGTTAGTAAGGTGAGCCTCCACAACAGCTTCAGTGCTCCTAGATTCTCCAGGTTTGAGAAACTCTACTGAACATCATTCTTCCAAAAGATATTCCCTCATTTGGAGTTTTGATGATGGTGGTGGAGAGTGCTGTCTGACACGTCACACCAAAACCTGTTCAACCACCTAAAGGGCCCCTAAAATTGAGTAAAGGCCCACCTGAACCTCCTAAGGGACCACACGAACCTCTTTAAGGGTCCCCTAAAGCCTCCTCAGTGGCCATCAAAACTTCACTAAGTATCCCAGACCTTCCTCAATGACCACTAAAACCTACTGAAGGACTCCAAGAAACTCCTCAGTGACCTCTAAAATATCTGTAAGGGACCCTACAACCTCCTTTAGATTCTCCAAAGGTTGTACAGATGGGTACTAAATGAAAAGAAACCCCAACATAAAGTGTGTTAGTAAGGTGTTGTTCCACCAACAGCCTCAGTGCTCCTTGTCATAGATTCTCCAAGGCTGAGGATCTCTAGATGGACACCATCCTTCCAAAAGATATTCCCTCATTTGTTGTTTTGGTGATATGGTTGGAGAGTGCTGCCTAACACAATGCTCCAAAATCTCCATAGGTGTTCAACCACCTAAGGACCTCTAAAATCTCCTAAAGGCCTACCAGAACCTCCTAAAATGACACTAGACCCGCCTCAGTGGCCATCAGAACCTCCTTAAGCCTCCTTATGTGAGATATAAAATATAATAATACATAAAGACTGAACTAAAAAATAGAATCACACTCAGCCAATCTGCTGCAGCTCAAACTGAATACCTGCCTTCTCAAATTTCTATTAAACCTTGAATTGAACAAAATTGAAAAGACTTAAGGTTGATCCATGGGAACCATGCAAATTAGACCACTTTGATGAAACTTGTCTGGTATCACACAGTCTGTGCACTTAAGTTTTGTCTGTATAACTATGTATGACCATTGCATTCAATTGTACTGTCCTCATTTTAGCTGAAAAACCATCGCTTTTCCCGAACAAGCTTCACTGGTTGGTCATTTAAAGGAGGTTAAAGCACTGAGTAACATCAACCTAACCTGAAACATCAGTCACTCTGACAGGAGTCTAGAAAGCAAAGCAGGTTCGACTATTGGTCAGTCCAAAGTAATCACATAAATTTTATCCTATAATCAGTGTCTGTCTAACGGCTGCTAAATGTGTTGTCTGACCAACGGCTGCTAGAAAAACAGAGCCAATGACGAAAAAAACAAAAAAACACTCATCCAGCCTAATGAAAGATAGGTTGGTTATTACGAGTCATTACTGAGTGGCCGGGCAGAGACCACAGACATTCCTCCTGACAAAACACACTCACACTGTGGTTGTCAACTTTCAATTTTTCTGCTTTCTCTGCAGTTTTTGCTGTGCATGGTTTTCCCTGTACACATTTAAGCAACATTTAACAGAAAAAAAGGACACGTTATTCTCTCTTTGACTCTTTGTCTTTTTCCATATGTGCCTCTTTTTGGTGTGCCTGCCTCTTTCTGTACATCCTGTCTGTGTCTCTGTCTCTCTCACTGGTGGGTGGTCAGGGAAGGGTTAAGTGCTCTGCTCTATAAACTCTGCTTTAAGAGCCTGCTGGAAGCTACTGGTTCAGCCTTTAAATACAGTCATTTGACACATCCCAACAGGGGCTCGTAGCAGAGAGCAGCTGCTGACCCAAACTCAGGCTTTAAGGCGAGCTGGTGTGTCGGCATCACACTGCTTTGGACAGCATGAAGGCTCTCTTATTCACCTGTATGCTGGTGCCGTGGCTGGTGGCAGCTTCGGCCAGGAGGTTTGACCAGGACTCACAGCTGATACAGGGATCTCTACCTGGCAGGGAGCTGAACGGATACTTCAGTGACCATTTGAAATCACGGAGGGCTAGGGTAAGAACTTTATTACTTCATCATCATCATCATGCTTCTCTGCCAAAATATGTTCTCTTCAATAACTCTGACAAATGCATTTATAAGATTTAAATGTACTAATATTCAACCTTTAACACATTTTCTGCAAGTAGTCCAATGTCAGCAAGTAAACAGTTTTGATCAGTGGTTTGCTTTTACCATTCACTTGCAGCATGAGTTCAGAAGGCAATCCTTACACTTGTGGTTGTCACTGTTACGTAATAATTTAAGGTGATAAGGATACATTTATAAACACAAATAAAAATATGCAATATGTATAGAATTAAATTCTGCATTTTATTACAGTAAATATGAACACAGAGACACACTGCCAAGATTTTGGTAAGACCAGACAAATTTTCTCTTATCAGAGAAATTTCTGCTAACAGGGTAATAAAAGATAAGAATCTATAAGATAATTAAAACAAATGAAAAAAGATAAGAGATAAGATATAAGATAATATTATAGTAATCACCAGGGGCAATTAGAACATGCTTAAAACTTGACTTCACCATCCTCCTCTAAGAGATAATAATTCATTCAGCTCAGTTTCCACACACACACACACACACACACACACACACACACACACCTTGCTGTGTCTAACTTGTTCTTCCAACAAACAAACCGAAACCCTAAATTGACCACACTAACATTCAACTAACCACACTAACCTCTTCAAGAAATATTTGGACAAACCAAAACCAAAGTCTGGTCTGGTTCGTCCTTCGGGAAACACTTGGAGGAAGTGAAAAACCCACAAACAACCCAAAGAACGAGAGGGAACGAAATAAGTGTGAGCAAAAATGGCTATGAAATGTAACTTCAGTTTTAATGAGTAAAAACTTCATTTGGGACCAGCTGTTTTTTATACAAGACTCTTGTCAGTGCCAGACCCTTCAGAGACAGGCCTCATAACCTCTAGTGCTGCTACAATTAACCACAAGTTTCGTTTAGGCTAACTTTTAATCCACAATGTGGAAAGTTCTGTTTCCTCCCTTTGATTGGTTTGAGGGCCAGTCAGGTAATTCAGAGACCCAGCAGCAGGGTCAGGGTTGGTATTTTGCTCAAGGATACGTTGACTGGTTACAGCCACTCAAGAAGACTGAACCCAAGCCTTGATGATGGAGGATAAACTAACCAACCATTAGACCAGTGGTGATGTAGGATTCCAACTTTCATTAGCAGTTTGGTAGCAGAATTAGTTCCCTTTTCTCTGCTGAACGTTTGCAAAGATGCTTTTTGGTTGCAACCCTGCAGATAATCCCTCAGATTCATGAGTTTCAGTGGTGAATGGTTAATTGGTTATGTAAGTTACCCAGCCACCACAGTTAAAAGATTTGAATTTGCCAGGAGCTGTCCACAGGCCTAAAACTCCTCAAGCTGAAGGATGAAATGTATCACAACCTCCAAAGGTCTAAAGGTTTCTGGGGTCAGGGGCTAGGAATGCACAAAACAAACAAACAAGGCCTGGTCACTGTGACTACACAGACACTTCTGAAAAGGTGTAATGACCAGGTATCAGACATAAGACATCGGAGCCAGCAACTCAGGAGAGCAATGGAAATCAAAAAGTCATCATTATAATATTTAAAGAAAAAACAATATCTTCAACACTGCAACTCACCAATAACTAGAATCATGCACACTGCAGCAGTTAAAGCTGTGGCCAGTTGTCAGCTAGTGGCCAGCTGTGGAATATAATGTGGACTGCCACAGAAAGCTCTGCCAGCCAATATATCCTGGGAATCAATGTCAGATTGTTGATAATGAGGGCCCTGAACGGAATAGACCAACAGCAGAATTGTGTCACAAATCGCAGCCTCCTCATTCATTTCCATCAGACCACTGTGTTGACACATGGCAGATGTAGAGGCTCCGGCCAAAGCAACGCAGCAAAAAAGTTGAACCTGACGAAACTTTTGCAGAAACATTATCCAACAATGCACGGCACTGGCCAATCAAATACATCCAAGCACGCATTCCTAGATTCATAGATGACTTTGTAACGCGAATTCTACTGATCACCTGAAGATTAGGATAAAGCGATTATCACCATGATAACTTGCCAGAGTTGAAAAATTCTGGATCATAGTATTATAAACTGATATACAGTCTTTTGGTGTTGATACACCTTTGAACTCATGGATCTTTTACTGAAACTGGACTGCCTGGATCATATTTTATGTTCTTACGTGTACTTGAAGCAACACGCCCGCACCAACACAGACTCGTGTTGTTGTTTTTTTAACCCAGTGGTGTTTACAGTCTGCATGCCCACTTAGCCGTAATTTATTAGCCCCAAAAGTGTCTCTAACAGACTCAAGTTCTTCTTCTCCAATGATTATCATCACACATTCAGTTACCACCTTCACTGATCACAATTAATTAATTTCAGTAAGACTGAGTGTGCGTGTATAAACACTATTCTCCAAATAAAACTGTGGGTTTATCCCGGTCTACATGCCTGTGGCTGTGAGAGAAAACTGCCAAACTGTTAGTGTCTCTCATTTTGTTCAGTTCAACCACTACATCAAAGCTAACCAAAACACGACCTCCTTGTTTGACCGCACTTGCTGAAGAACAGTCCATTTTGTATTTTACCTCCTACGTGCTAGTGTACACAAACAGACTCCAGGCTGAGCCAAGCACAATGCAGTGCAGATATTTCTTCATTTGGTTTCTACCCAAATGTGTTAGCATATTTCCAGAACTGACCTCCTAACCCTAGCAGTGTCAATGTTTTGCTCTAGCCAATGAGCTGGCCGCTATATGAACAGGTCGTGTTTTTTCCTGTAGAGGGCGCTGCCTCTTGCTGATGATGAACCTGATGACAGCCCGATCACAGAGGGAGGAGACGCCTCTGGTAAGAGAAAGATCTGTTTAACTCGTATCCTCCTGGTCATACACACAATAAATACATACACATGGTCATACACACAAGAAAATCTAATTTAAATTATAGGGGAAGTTTAAACTGCTAGTCAATTGTTTTGAGTTGCTTTGATTCAATCTGTTCGTGGTTTGAAGGTCTAGGAAAGACACTCAAAGACAAACTACAGATTCCCCGAAAACAAGTTAATCAGGGTTGTGTTGGGTTTCAACCCAGGAACACATGTTGGCAAACAGCAATTACCATAGTTCTATTGGTTGCCTCTAAAGTGTGCTTGTGCTTGCCAAGGTTTAACAAACATGGGTACCTGTTCCTTTAGGTTCTGGGGTGACAGGAATTGGAAGAAGCAATTTTTGCACATTAAAAAGTGGAGGCCACCACAATTTAAATAAGAGGGTCAAATTATACCTTATGGAAAAGTTGGAAGTAGAAGATAATCATCCTAGTTATAATCACGTCAAGTCAAGTGTATTTATAGAGTGTTGACCAAAATGCTTTACGAGAGATTACAAGAGATTTGAAAAATAATTTAATAATTTAATCAAATATACATAGGTAAATAACTTTAACAGACAAAATTAAACCAATTTTAAAGTTTTAATAATAATTAAGGGGAATGCAAGGTAATTGTAAAAAAGGTGGGTCTTTAGCCAGGATTTAAAAGTGAAGATAGATTTGAAAGACCTGACAGTAAGGGGTAAACTGTTCCACAGTCTGGGAGAAACAATGTAAAAAGCTTGGTCACCTTTAGATTTTGATCAATTACTCCTTGCCGTTGCACGTTCCCAATCAGAGGATCTGAGGGGTGTGAAAGTAGAATAGGAACTGAGGAGATTGGAGACATAAACTGGTGCCAGTCCATGCAGGCCTTTAAAATCAAATAAAAAGAATCAATTCTATATTTCACTGATAACCAGTGTAGAGAGGTCAGTACAGGAAAGATATAGTCTCTCTTCTTAGTACCAGTAAGGAGACTCGCAGCGGCATTTGAATTAGCTGCAGGTGAGTTAGGGATGAATGACTCCCACATAAAGATAGTTACGGGAGTGAAGATGTAAAGTCATGAAAAGCATGTAAGATGGTTGCTATTCATCAAAATGGTTTATTTTGTACCATAAAATACTTTCAAACTACACAGGTAGAAAAATGTGGGTTTGACTGAATTGGTTGGTATTCTGTTGTGTCATATGAAACCGATCTGATTAGAGCTGATGGGCCAGAAAATTAATCATCAACTATTTTGATAATCACTTTATTGTTTAAGTCATTTGTCAAACAAAAATACCAAACGCACCTTATTTCCGTCTTCTCAAATGTGAGGATGATCTGCTTTCTTTGTCTTATGTGATGAACTGAATATCTTTGGGTTTGTGTTGGTTGGTCAGACAAAACAAGACATCTGAACACATTACCTTGGGCTTAACAAAACTGTATTTTGTGAAATTGTATAGACTAAATTAATTGAGAATCGAGTTGGATCAATGGTTCATATAAATGTAAACAAGACCGTAGAAGATTATTCTGCAAACGGCTTGATTTTTGTGTGGTGTCTCTGTGTTGCAGACCTGCCCACCTGCCTGCTGTGTGTGTGTCTGACTGGTTCAGTGTACTGTGAGGAGGTCAGTCCAGACATGACCAGTGTTCCCACCCTGCCTAAAGAGACGGCCTACCTGTATGCCCGCTTCAACAAGATCAAAAAGATCAGCACCAAAGACTTTGCTGACATTGGTAAGTCTGGAAACAGTCTTCATCACAACCTGTTGATTGCTCAGCCAAGTTTGTCCAGCCGTGCTGTCAAAGACAGAGTTGGCTGCATTAGGGAAAATGTTGGATCCAGTGTTTTTGGAGCTTAACCCAAACTTGGAACAAAAAGTCTGGATATCTTGGCCTCTGCTGCACAGATTTTGACGATTATTTTTTTCCATTTGTCTTGAGAGTCCCCCAACTTTATGGAAGTGCAAAAGTAAACTGGAGTACCCCTTTAAGGGAAAGTATAGCTGCATGGCGTCAGTGTAGCAATGGTAAGGGTAAGTAAACAGGGTAAAGCTAAAATTTTAGGCAGCATTTACTTTGAGAAAGATAACTAGGTGCTTCTGACTTTCTGTCAGCTCACTGCTCATGAATGACATATGTGAACAGGTGTCACTGTGTCCTTTTAGATGCCCTGAGTGAGCTCTGACAGCATAATTAAACATGACAAATACACCAAAGGTTATCAGCTTCTGTTGATGGTTTAAAGTTTGTTCACGTTAGTTTCTGGTTCATAATATGCTTAGCCCTGTTTGCTATTGTTCATTTTTGTCTGGCAAGACACCAGCAGGTTGAGATACCTTCAAAAAGAGAAATGCAAGCACATCACTACCACTGAGTAACTCATACCAACTTACGGCAATAAAATCTGAACTGTGACTTTAAGTTCAGCTTCAGATCTGATGATGGCGCCATCCAGGACACATTCTAATGTCTTTCCCTTGATGTCCAATCTACTTAAACTACTAGTTATCATGTGATTCAATGTGTTACATGAAAATAACTGACCTTGTTTATTGGTTCACCGGATTCAAATGAGGTGGCATAAAGATGGATGCGTCACTGTTTGATAGTTTCAAGGTTTCCTACAGCACCTTATAGTGGAGGCACACCACCTCGCCTGAACTACAGACCACCACACCCACACAGACACAATGTAAGCAGAAAGTATGACACTTTTGTTAAGTAAAGTAGTAACTAAACTCACCACGAAGAGTTCAGTTCAGCTCAGCAGGTGACATGGATATTAATGACATCATATATTCACTTCCCAGTAATTAATGAAAGCAGCATGTCACAATTTCAGAAGAAAAGGAAAATGTTCTGGGGAAAAATTAGTAACAAGGAGTTAAATCAGTCATAGTCATGTAATGGATGTGAGGGAGTAAATCGCTTTGCAACACTGCTAACTAATATCCTGGGGGTAACCCTGACTTGATAATTTCCCAGCCCCACTGAGAAACATCAGTGTTCACATTTAATATTAGCTGTAACTATCAACTGTAATTGATTTTTTTAATCTATCAACAGTGACTCTGAAGAGGATTGACCTGACGGGGAACCTGATCTCAGAGATTGAAGACGGGGCGTTCTCTAAGCTAACCCTGCTGGAGGAATTGTCTCTGGCTGAGAACAGACTGGTTAAACTTCCTATGCTCCCTGCCAAACTCACATCCTTTAACGCCAACCACAACCGCCTCAAAACCAGGGGTGTCAAAGCTAACGCTTTCAAGGTACACATCATCAACTCTCCCAACTTTTTCAATTAGGAATATCCCAACCCGACCCAAATGGGGCAAATCAAGGCATTTTAAAAAATGAACAGAACTATTTGTCTATCATTAGTGAGTGTTCTTCAGAGAGATACAAACAAATGAACAAAAGCTTCAATGATATAGCCAAACTGACAGCGAGCCATGAGAGCTCTGCTCAACAATGTAGTGTTGAAGATGATTGCAGCCTATCCAAATCCCGTACTGTGTCCTGTGAATATCTTCTATGCACAAACATAATACAACGTACTACAGGATACTATGAAGCAACGCTTTAGGACTTTAGGTTACTCTACAACATATTATAGAAAACCATTACAGGAAAGCTTGTATGGAGCCTATATTTTCTATCTGCGGAGCTTTCAAACATTACTTTAGTTACATTAGTTAGTTCAATAACTAACATTTTGGGAAATACGCTTATTTTCTTTCTCCCAAGAGATGAGAAGTTTGTGGTTTTAGGGGGAGTTACATGTTGGAACTCTTTATTGACAGTATATCCACCCGCCCAGTTCTTCTGTGCAGCAGCTCCAGCTATAGCGTTGGTTGCCAGGCAGTTGGCAAGCACAGGTTTTGGTTATGGTCTCTGTACAGGCACGATGGTACTATACCTGGCAACCTCAGTGTGACAACAAGACTTCAGGAAGCTGTACACCTGCACACCTGGCAGTTGTTCAACAAGAAATAGCTGCAGCTCTTAACTCCCCTAAAACCACATTTCTGTTTGCGTATGCATTAAAGAAACAAGATACATGTTAATTAATGAGTCTTAGTGAGTCTTTATGCTAAGCTAACCACATCCTGACTCCAGCTTCGTACTTAATGTACAGACATAAGATTGATATCAGTCTTTTCAACTCACTCACAAAAAGAAAAAGCATATTTTCCAAAATGTTAACGGATCCATATAACTCATAGTCACGACTTTGCTATTCCCGAAGTATATCTGGTTTATTGTCAGGTATGCTGTAGATATTTGCAAGTACACCTTAATTTCCCATGCAGTGATAGGACAATAACAACTGTTGAATCTACTGGGTCTCCATGGTGTGAATTTGTTTCCCCAACAGAAAATGACCAAGTTGGCCACCCTGTTCCTGGCCAACAACCAGCTGGAAGCTGTTCCACACATCCCAGAGAGTGTTAGGATTTTACATCTACAGGTTAGTATCTTTAACTGCTAAAATATACACAAATAAGACTTCAGAAACTATTGGAACCCTCCAATTGCTGTACAAGTTGTTGGGTTCTTTAATTTAAAATTGATTACATTCATTAATGTTTTGCTGCTAGAACTTTTGACTCTACCAGCTAAGATTTTATTCACTCTGTTATACTCTCGACATTGTTTCCATTTCCTCCAGAACAACAACATCACTGATGTCAACATAGACACCTTCTGCAGGTCCAATGACACCTACTACCTACGGCCGAGCCTCAGTGAGGTCCGTATGGACGGCAACCCTGTGGTGCTGTCTAAGTACGCCGACAGCTTCACCTGTATGAAGGTACTGCCTGTCGGACGGTACCGCTGAGGAGGCAGAAACTTTACTGTAGCCCCTTTGTTGCTGATGGAGCAGTTCTCCCACAACAGAGTGCTGGGGGGATACCGTGACGTTCTAGATTTTGGGGTGCTGTTCCCATGGTGGAGATAAAGGTGTCAATGTTTTTACTTCAGCAAACCTACAAACAGCTTGTGACATTGTCAGGTCGAAATGAAACCATCCACTGGACTGAAGGTGTAGAATTGAGGGAGTTTCTCTACTCCGGCCTTCTTCAGTTCTACTGACTGGTGGGAAGTACCAGGCATTTAAACGTCTGCAGGAAGTTACACATGAGAGTTGTTGAGAATCATAGTCACATGAATTGGTGCAAAACCACCCGAGAAGGGATGTGAAGGCGTCAATATGCGTCAAACTAACTGATTTTAGACCACGTCCTCACTGAAAGGCAACTGTCCAACACAGCTTTCAATTCCGCCATCAGAAAGAGGGTTTCAGATACTGTTAATAACTGTGATAAACACTTTGTTTGAAGCATACTGAAGCACTGACAATGGAACTGTAAGTGACAGATATCCTATAAGATTTAGGCCACCCGTTCAAAAGACACCATAGGTACTGAATGTCCTTTCCACAGGTGACGTAATGCCAGTAGAACTGATGTAACCCCTTGAATGAGTGAAGAAGCTTCAACACCTCTACAACGACAGTCCAATTTATTGTTTCGTTTTGACCTGACGCTGTACTTCCTAGATCAATGAAACTACACAAGCTGCTAGTGATATTGATCCAACAAACACATGCAGCCACAAGCCAACAGGCTTGCTTCTAACTTCCTGTACCTATTAGTTTAAAACACAGCAGGCCAATGTTCTCACAGTCTTTGTGAAGTGAATTCTAAAACAGAAGCATTTTGTTACTATAACTGTGTGTTCCCACCAAAAGCGAAGCGAATATTCGCCTCGCTTTACTCGCTCGAGTTTGACCGCTGGATCATTTGTTTTTATTCACGTTACTCGCGCGAGTAACGCAAATAAAAACAAACCCGTTATTAACCATTTTGCCCTTCTCTTCTGGAAAAAAATAATGGAGTGCCAACAACGTTTATTTCTTTTCTTTACCATGGCCAAAATAACTAATATTGCTGCATTGTACCTGTTGTGGAAGTCTCAAATACGTCGGAAAACTAAACGCCGTAGTGTTTGGGTTCATAACATCATCCGGAGGCGCACACAGCTTGGTGAATTTCACTGCCTTCTCCAGGAACTGCGTCTGGATGACAGCCGCTTCCAGCGCTACTTGAGGCTGACCAGAGCCCAGTCTGATGACCTGTAAGCTAGGATCGGTGCCAGGATTTCACAGATGGACACCAACTACAGGCGTTCCGTCTCTGCTTCGGAGCGCCTGTCCATCTGTCTCCAGTGAGTGGCAGTTTCATATGGCTTACTACAGCGGTATGAACTCAAAATAAACAGATTTTGCTGTGATTTAATTGCAATAAACGTATCAAAAGGATGCCGAAATAACTACATCAGGATGCCAAATTGTAAAAAAATCTGAACTGATGCTTTGTCAGGTCTGTCCACAAGACAACGAGCAAACAACTTTTAAAATGCTTGTTTTCTCAATGGAGTTCAGATCGATCAGAGCTATGCTGTGGTAACATTGTAGCTGCTCTATCAGACACTCAAAATAACGTAATCTAAATCAGGCATAAATACGGCAGCGACGTTATTGTATATACACATATATATCTACATACTGTGTAACTTAAACTCACATTCATTTATGTTTATTATTGATGACAGCAGCCGTGCAGCCATATATTTTATGTAGACACCCACAGTGTTCACTACAGCTCAGTTAAATTAAATGTTTTCTATGCTGCAGATACCTTGCCACTGGTGACTCATTCAGGATGATTGGCTTTCGCGACACAGGTCACGCAAATATATCACCCAAGTTGAAATTTTTCAACCCACGCGAATAGGCGGAAGTCGCGTCATTTGCGCTGCCCAACTCGAATTTGCGTCTTTGTATTGACTTTGTATGTAATATCACCGTGAGAAACGCTCAGTTCGCTTTTGGTGGGAACACACCATAAGTAACTATAAGTAATAAAGAAAAATAAATAAATTCAAGATAGTAGCAGTAGAAGTATCTAGTGTAAAATCTCTAATTTTGAGGTTTTACATTAAATTAAGATCAAAATGTTTTAGAATACTACAACAGGTAAAATGTCCAACAGGTGCTTTTAAGGGACCCACATGTTTTTCTAGCCTTGCAAAGCCAGATCACAGTATTCACCTTGCCCATTGTGGTTCATCAGGAATTTCATGTGGACAGACATCATTGCAAGAATAAGTGACTGAAGTGCAGTTTTTGATTATGTGTATTAATGCTGTTGCATGCTTCATTTTAAAATGAGAAAATGAGTTTGTGAGATTTAGGCTGGCTTTGAGGCTAACACACTGCAAAAGTAATTCAAGTTTTGAAAATATAAGTTTTGTCTGACATACTGTCACCACTGAAATGTTTAAGAAGTTAAGTTTAAGTAACAGATGTTTTTAGATGTTTTTGGGTAAACCACAATCCAATCTGTATTTTTTGCAGTTAATATTTTATTGAGTCCTGATGACAGTAGGAGAGAAGATGCTACAGTCTCCTCCAAACAAGATTATCCCATGACAAAACGAAAAAAAGGAAAACAGCCCGTGAGCGTTGTTAAAATTTCTCATTACATTAATTGTATGTTGCTTTGAGATTTCTTGCTCGTCAGAATTGATCCCAGCTGACTCAGGCAGCTGATAAACATCAGATTGTCTTGGAATACCTGCAGGAATAGTCTGTAAATGCTTTTCTCATTGAGTGTTCTCTCAGAAAATGACTAGAAATGAACACTGTGGGTTTTGCTCTGCCATTGTGTGAATTGATTTCACTTAACTATTCCATTAAAAACGCCTCTACGTAAGGGCAACAGCCATGTAGACCTGTCCAACTGCAGGCTTTCTTAAGCATTTTGTGACTTAGCCTAACTTTGTTTTTTAATTTATAGACTCCAGTTGAAGTGAACTGGGGAACAATGTATCTATGAACTATAGTAATGTGAAAGTTACTCATTTTAATTTTGTCTGCTTTTAAAATGTCTTGCTTGTGTCCCTAACTCTTCCCTTCCAGTAATAAAAAATACTTTAGAAATTATTACTGATGTGAATAAGACAGTGGTGTACAGGAAGATGTGTATGTGACATAATATTTTAATAAAGTTAAACTTTTTTAATTAAAATGTGTTTGGAATCATTGTTGGAGTCTGCTTCACATGTAAGGGACAATGTTTTTAATATTTACCCTAAAGTATAGATACTGGCATAATTATAATTTACACAGGGGGTTTTGGCAGTGGCTCTGGCAGTCCCACTTTAACTTCTTTAATGTTGTCTTCACTGTGAACAGTCTCCATCGGCATCAGAAACTTGTAGGAAAACACAAGCAGCCCAAGCTGAGTAATCTGCATGGTATCCCCAGAACCCCAACGTGTAGTGACATTTTTGAGATGCACATCAGCTACTAGGTATCAATGGAGCCTACAAATGTACCTGCCATAGCTACACCATATCCCCTTAACACAGAACTATACATTCATCTCCACAGCCATAACACACCTGAACAAAGAACAGCTATTCTCGTGGTCAAAGTATAAAAACACAAGCCCACATACAACTTAAACATCCACGTTATATCCCAAGCCCTGCTAGCAGCCCTTACAGGTTGAAATGTTCATTACCTCCCACAGTACTAAGGTTTTCAACTGAACGTAAAATACAAGACATTGATAATGGCAGAGGTTCATAAAGACATTTGGTTAATTTCAGTCCTTTGATTTCAACTGCAATGAAGGCACAACCTCCAATGTCGGAATCAGCGTAGTCGACCGATAAACACCAAGAAATGTCAGTACAGAAATATCAAGGACATGTTTGAGGTCAAACAGTGTCTTCGTTACACTGCTTGTCCACCAGAGAGCACGGCAGAGCTTATTTTTACACTGTAAAATGTCAGTACGTACAGTCAGCTTCATCACAATTCTTTAATATCCAAATTTAAGGGGTCCATATCAAAATGTTTGTTTATGTTAAATCAAGAGGCAAATATTGACCAATATATTGTTATCGAATGTTTTTAACCCTCAAATATACCCTTAGCCTTAAAAATATCATTAGAGCTATAGCTAACATTGTTAAGTTGTGGGTTCCTGCAAAGTGTTGAAATGACCAAATGATATCGCCATCTTTAAGCCACACCAACGAGCACAACAAAAACACTAACTGCATTACACCATTCCCCATGGCTGACTGTAGAGTCTGTGCATGTTTGTGCGTCTGTGTGCGGAGACATTTAACACTAGTATGTCCTCAATGGAGAAATGCCCATCAGTGACTGGCCACACGCCTATAAATGTCTGTTGTTTGTAACTGCTGCGTAGCCAACCATCATCTGCAGTCCTGTAGTCCTGTAGTGACCGGCTGGTTAATGTTGTGGTCTACCAGCAACAAAAATGTTAAGATTCCTGGCCTGAATTCTTTGTGATTTATATCTTTATTTGTTTATTCCCCTAAATACATGTTCATGTCTGTGTGTCATTAAAGCATGGAAATCAGCATACAAGGCACTGCCCACATTACAGCAGAATGGTTACAATGGGAATTACATTTTTTCCATAATAACACTGAAGAAAATGCAACTAAAGCAAAATAAGAGTTTAGAGCACACAGGCCAGTATGGAAAATGTGGGTTAATCCTGATTCAGGCCAGCCAACTTGGCAGAACGTTACATTCTCCAAGTAAACAGGAGAATAGGTTCCATATTGCTTCTGCAGCTTAATTTACTATTTGACATTTTACTGCTACCGCTTCAATAAAGTCGCACCCTGACATTTACCATGCCCACACTAATTCACACACACTGCATTAACCTTCATTTTTCTACTCTTTCATCAGCCTGAATCTAAGCAGTTTACAAACAATAGCCCCTGTATAAAGGGGCACTTTTTAGAGGTATCATTGTATCTTCATCGTTGACATAGAGCTGACAACCATCTTTTGACTTTAAAACGATATTCTCTGTAGGAGAGACAACAGACAAAAACCCACATACACAGGCTAAGGCTGGCACTACACTTCAAATGAAGTTAGAGTTTTCAGACAATGCCAGACATCTACATATCTAGAGTATCTATCTTATCGTATATATCTGTCCAACCATCCATCCATTCACGCAGCCATCCATCCATCCAGTTACTGTATCTCTCTGCTAACTTACCCAAATTTAGGCCTGAAAATAAAATGTTTCTAAAATTTCACCAGAACTCTCAGGCTTACACTGTTGAACTGCCAGACTGCTATGAAGGTAGGGAGACGCCATGTTTTAAGGCTTCAGTTGTATATTCATGCACCTACATTATTTTGGCAGCAAAGGCGTTTTTGAAAACAACTACAATGACCAAAAAGAAGTGAAAGTTCTACATAGTGCTAGAGTCCTGTGCGTTGAACAGTGGGTGAGATAAAGGGTTGCCAAAGAAAAGTCAGTATAAGAATTTTAAAACCTGAAGCCAGTTCATTCAACCCTGTTCTTCTGGATTGACCCTCTGACCTCTAAGTTGGACAAGACAACAAGGCTCCTCCACTGATGGATGAGGGTGAAACCCAGCAGGGGTCAAACAGAGGTTAAAGATTAAATCTAATCTTTTAATTTCCCATTTTAGGTCTGTCTGCCGTCACACTGACTGATAAGACCATCTAGTCTCCCAACTGAAAGAATTCAGGATGGACTGATGCATCTTGTCCCATACAAATGATGCAGAGATGTCATTGAGCAACAAGACAAAATGTTCTCTCGTGTTTCTAGATTCATATACAAACAATAAAAAAAAGCTGTAGCAGTCTTGCTGGGCCAAAATACTGCCATGTTTTGAAGAAAATGTGGTGTTAAACACATTACGTAAGAGGAAAGGGCCGACCTGGCCAAATCCTGAGTCAGTCATTGTGACAAACAAATAGTTTGTCATGTGTCAACAACACACAAATAATTAAACACCATGGATAGCAGGTATGTGAGGGTGAGGTTGCCAGTTTTAGGTCCATTTCGGTGCAGGTTTGTCTTCGCTTACCTGGAAGTGCTGGAAGGTTCTGCGCCGGTCGTCACATCTGTCTGAGAAAGTCCTGACAGTCCTGAAGAACAGCAGAAGATCCCTGCTCTCCTCCACCCTGAAATGACATTGAACACATCATTAAAACAATTTAAAGGGAATTTATTAGTTCGCCCCCTTAAAGTTGATGATTAGAATGGAAAATTGATGTCGATATTAAGTAAATGTGATCAGACTCCTAACAGGTAACAACCTTTGTTTGAATACAACACATCCCAGAGGGTGCTATTAAAGGTAATTCATTAACACTGTCAAAGGTCTCAACTGCAGCCTAACAATGCTGACAAGTGTATAGTATTAAAAAAGACTAACTATGTGTCTACATAGGAGGCGTAGTGTGAGCAGCACGTTAGCAGAGCAGCATCTTCAGTCCTCCGTCTGGGTCTACACAGGATGTCTTCTGTGAAGCTGTACTTAGAGACAGCAGTGCGTTGAGCTAAATTCAGCTAACGCGACTGACAGTGTTAGCATGCTGATATTTAGCAGGTATAATGTTTACCATGTTCACCAATTTAGTTTAGTGTGTTAGCATGCCAACATATGCTAATTTGCTATAAAAAACAAAGTACAGCCGAGGTTGATGGGAATGTCATTAGTTTTGCAGGTATTTGGTCATAAACCAAAGTTTTGGAGAAATAAAAATTTCAACCCGCTGGTGGCACTAGAGGAAAAGTCACGGGATTATCAAAGTCATTAGAATACATTGTCTGGGAACCATGAATGAATGTCTGTACAAAATTTCATGAGAATGCATCTGGAAAGGCAAAACTTTGTAATCAAGATTTTGCAAATTTGCTTTTTACTCTTTTCACTTGTTACAATTATGCTATCTGGGCTAATACGCTATTTTAATATAAACTCCAATTAAAAAGGCTTGCTGAGCTATGCTCTGTTGCTTGTTGCATACTTTATTGTTGATTGTACTGACGTTTTCTTACTGGTGCTTTGTTGTTTATTGTATGTTTTATTATCTGATCTTATATGATGTAAGGTGACCTTCTGTGCCATAAAAGGCACCATTAAATAAAATATATTATTATTATTAGTCTTCACTGCAGAGTGTTCAATTTGAATGACTTCTGTCGGTTCTTCCTTATATACAGTATGCTGTATATCACAACGGCAACAGCGCAAAAAATAATCTTTGTTTTGGTCTGGTTCGCATTGTCTGAATGAGCCTGAGACATTCTGTGAAAGGCTTTCCAGAGTTTTCCATGGGGGCCCGGGGCTAGACGGCAGCCGGGTGAAGTTTCCAGACAACTGTTATTCCACACAGAGCTGATGGAAACATGGCAGCACCCTCCCATATAATGGAGCACTACCAGAGAGAGAGAGAGAGAGAGAGAGAGAGAGAGAGAGAGAGAGAGAGAGAGAGAGAGAGAGAGAGAGAGAGAGCGAGAGACTGATCCTTGGTTTGATATTGTTGTATTGAACTGATTTTGTCCTACTGGTTCTGAATGATGCAATTTGATTATATCTTCAGTGTAGAACCAATTTAACCATAATGGTTGTAAATGCAAAAACCTTATCATGTAGTGATTGTAATGAGATGTGTGGAAAGTTTTAGGAGCTTTAGTTGATCATTCCAAAGAAGCAGTAAAATTTGTTTGCAGCAGTGGAACTTTGATTAGAATAATTGATCGTTTTGGATATTTTGGATAACATTGTTTTCAGTCGGCGTTACCTGTGGTAGCGGGTGCTAGTAGCAGTTAACTTAACCTTTGTCATGTCTATCGAAGAAATATGTTGATTTAAGATTTGTTATTTCTGTAAGTCAAGTTACAACAACCTGTACAGCTGCGACCAATTCATCAACACGCATCATTTTTGTGGCAGTTTTTCTGACTTTGGCACAGGAAGATGACATCCCTATTCTTTATCCTGCCTAGCAAAGCTCAGATGGGGGAAACAGCTGTTAATGAGCCCAACACAACCAGAAAATCTAAGATGTGAGCTGTAATTCAGAGACCTGGATCTGCATCACTTTTGAGTCAAGTTGGTCACCATAGATTGCCATAAAATTTACTGATCACATTCATGTTCCCCTGAAGATGAATTCTTTGATTTTAACATCATGTCCTTAAAATAAGTGGATGTTGCATGCCTACCCACAAAAAATAAAAAATAAATAAATCACAGATTCAGTGTCGCATTGCCATCTTTAAATCTGAAATCAATTTTTATTATTACTACACAGCAAAACTACACTGTCCAAAATACATCAATGTATACTGTAAGGGTTGCCATGTCTTTAAAGCAACAACTGTCTTGAAAGTAAATCTCCCTTTTGGCTTCAGAGCTGACTGATATCTCCTGCTGCTGTCCTGACCTCAGCACAGTTTGGCTTCATATTATCAGCCTGGCTTAGACCAGGAAACAAAAATTGTACTTCAGAAACAGCCTGGATCAGTATTTCTTCAACTGCTTGGATCCCCACATGACAACAGCAGCGCTGTGTTTTAATGGCAGAGGTTCATGAGGAAGTTTGACATAATCCAGTCTGCCTTGAATCTTCTTAGCCCATCTCACAATGCACTGCATCAACAGCGTTTCCACATCACAGTCACTTGCTGACTGTTGGGTTTTCAACTGTTCTGCTAATAAACAAATAAAAGATAAAAGTGAAACTACGTCTCCACCATTTAATTTTTAAAAGGCCGTTTTCAAAACGATGTGCATCCACACTAGAGTTTCCAGTCCCCTCCTACTCTCTGTGATCACCTATACTATGTGTTAATACAGCCGCATTCATCATTTAGTTGTTCTCATTTATTCTCATTTTTCTTTCTTTTGTCAGACAACTAATGAATATGAAATAGTGACTTAATTGCGGCTCTTAAATACTACTTGTTAACCGGGCTGTCATTCCCAAGCTGCTGCGCTGCACTGCTGTCAAAATCAACCTAAACATAAATATAAATTTAGGCTTCAAGTCTATTAAGTCTTACACTACATGTGTCATCACCATAGTGATTCTGACATGGACTGTGGGGACAGCCAAAATGCGGGTGCCCACACAGCAGTACTGTGGCTGGACGCATCTGGTGTGACACTGACAGAGGACTGAAGCTGAACTGACGTGCTGCTTTTACTACGCAGCCTGTGCAGCCACAGTGTCACTTTGAATACTAATAAAAGTTAAGAAACCACTTCAGGGAGACAGGAGGACAGATGTGGAAACGACATGTGTCTGCTAAATAAAAATAACCAATAAAAATCAGTGTCAGTGTTTATCTTTAATAGTTCAGACCAGCTTGATTTAACAAAGATGATCAGTCTGATTTGGACTGTAAAACAATATGACTCTCTCTCTTTGTCACACACACACACACACACACACACACACACACACACACACACACACACACACACAGACTTGGAGAAGGCAGCAGTGTGTCAGAATCATTATCTCCAGTATTTTTCCATCTGTTGTTTGCCAGATTCTGCAGACTGGACCATACAATCCAGATGTGGTTTGGCCTCAGATATAGAGCAAATCAGACTTCTGCTCGGTGGTGCTGATCCACTGACAGAACAGACACTTTCTGGCAGACTGTGGTTATCAGGACAGAAAATGCACTTGAGCACATTAACACGCCTACAACACATTTAGTTTATATAAACACAACTGAGAGAGCTTCACTTGGATCTAGAACAAGGAACAAGGCAGGTGCTCCTGATGCTCAGGTGAATACTGTCAGCAAGAATGAGACTGGAGTTCACCACAGATTCAAGGCAAACTGCTTTGTTGCATGCCGAAACACTTAAAACATATATATAAAGGTTTGTCAGCTCTGGTTATTAAAACAATAACCTGACACAAGCGAAGGCCACTCGATGCGACAGCATAGTGGGAAAATGTACAGATTCTTCAATGCAGCGATTCTCTCTTGAAAAGATTCAGCATTGTTACTGACATTTTTTAAATAGTGCTTTATGAATACATTTTTTAGACAGTACAAAAGAGCGGCTACGATGTTAAAGACGTTGAAGGTTGTTTAGTTGACAACTTTTCAAATCTTTACTAGTAATATTTCTCCCTAGGAACAACAGACTAAACAGCAGGAAAAGAACAGGTGTAACTAATATTAATGATGGCTGTGCTCCATTTATAGGCAGGTGTGCCAGTAAGCCAGCACACCTAAATGGAATGCAGCCATTATGAATTTAATGAGTTACACCTGTGTTTGACAAGTGAAAATGTCTGCCGTGAGAAAGGCTTGTTGTTTGTGAGTAAAGAGCAGACAGAGCGAGAACAAGTGGATGTGTGAGCGTGGAGGTTCAGCTAGACGGCACCGTTTGACATCTTCTACTTTAATAAACACTTGAGTTGAACTAAACAGACAGCTTCATCCTGACAGGGATAATATGCAGTATTTAAGATGTAGAGTTGGACTGAGCAGACACACAGTGTAAATAAATGACAAACTGACTGGCCACTGGGTTTCAGTCCAAACACACCAGTCATAACACAACAATTAACCTGATGGCTGATTCACATATGATGAATAGACGATTCCTCTGGCTGCTGACCCATGTGAAAATACACCACATGGCCAAAAGTATGTGGACACCTGAACATTATGGCCATATGTGGTGGTTGAACATGTGATTCCAAAAACCATGGGCATTAATCTGCTGCTCTAACAGCCTCCACTTTTCTGGATTAAGGCTATCCGCCAAATTTTGGAACCTGACTACAGGGATTTGCTCCCATCCACCCCACAAGAGCATTAGTGAGGTCCAACAGTGATGTTGGGTGATAAAGTCTGGCTCACAGTCGGAGTTCCAGTTCATCCCAAAGGTGTTGGATGGCTCTATGCAGGCCAGGCAAGTTCTTCCACACTAAACTGGGAAAACCAGTTCTTTATGGACCTGGCTTTGTGCATGGGGGCAATGTTGAAACAGAAAAGGACCTTCCACAAACTATTGCCACACTATTGTGTAAAATATCATTGTATGCTGGAGCATTAAGATTTCCCTTCAGGGGAACTAAAGGGGCCTAGCCCAAACCAGGAAAAACAGACACAGACCAAAGATTACTCTACAGTATGTAGACGGGACTGTCCACATACTTTTGGTCAATGTAGAGCCCATGTTTTATCAGATACACTGGCTCTATGTTAATCTCCAGTCACACCTCTCTCATTCACTTGTCATTCACAACGATTTCAAGACTGCATTTCCTGTTTTGGTGTGATCTCCGGCTTGCAGGTCAAAGTTTACCTGTGATCAACTTTGACGTGCAAATTTCAATGTTTAGCCAATAGAAACAATGTTGTCATGATGCGTCTTGTGTTTGGAAGACTGATTTTTGTCAGAAATGAGTCTGGTCAGTCTGGTAAAAGTCTCTCTTGATTTTTACACTTCACTACACTTTGCATTTCTTTGATTGATTAATGTTGATTATAACAAGTAATCAGTCCTGACTACCATCACCTAGAGGTTGATCACTCTGAAAAGGTTAGCTGTTAAAGAAAAGGTTCATTCTAGAGACATCTCAAAGACAGAAGGATCATTGGAGATGACGTGGCAGATCTCCACCGGGATCAGCTTAACATCAGTCTGCAGTGTTAGTTCTTACCCAGACAGGAAACTGCTGAAGTTCTGCAGGTCGCTGGCGTCCATCACCACGTTCAGATCATTGATCGTCCTCTCAGATCTCTGACCCTCCTGCAGGACAAATACACCATCAATTACTCAGTTAAATTCTGATGATTTCACTTAGTGCAGTGATGAATGATAATGTGTCATCAAATGAAGCCTATCTTCAGAGTTTCAGAGTTAATTTGCATGATCTGAGAATGAGAAGAGAAGACAGTAGTCCAGAGCTGCTTATTCACGCTGCATTTAGGTAAATTGAGGGGAAAGAAATAAATAAATAAAATAAATTCATAAACAGAAATACAACTATTCAACCTCACTGTGATGACAAGACCTCAGGAAGCTGCTCATTAGTCACTGCAACTGGCTATTGGTCAACAAGAAATACACTCAGTTGGCAGTTCATTAGGTACACATTGAACTGTATTACGCTGATAGGTGTTTCTATTATTTTGTATCATTTATATCAATGAGGGTAGGCTAAATAACAGAAACCCCTCTCTGTATAACCCAATACCCTTCAACAGCACCTATATCCTACAAACTACATCCTCCAAAATGATCATAAAGTTGAACTGACACCTCTCTATAACAGCTTCAACAAAAACTGAACATTATAACCTTCATGAAAGTAGGACTTATTGCAAGAGTGTTGTATTAGACTGCATTAATTTTAGCTAGGTGTACCTGATAAACTGGCAAATTAGTGTAATTCCAGCAAATAATGCACATGTTTGTGTTCTGATTAAACAAACAAGATACAACATGTTAATTAGCGATCTTTATTGTTGGTAGGACAGAGCCAGGCTAGCCGTTTCCCCCTGCTTCCAGTCTTTATGCTAAGCTAGGCTAACCACATCCTGACTCCAGCTCCATACTTAACACACAGACGTGAGATTAATATCCATCTGAACATCTCATTCTCAGAAAGAAGGAAGCATTTTTCCCAAAAATGTTGAGGTAGGTCTTCCATATTTGGGGAGTCATAAATCATATCTGTGAGTGGTTTTGAAAGGCTAACACTAACAAAACACTTTTAAGATTACTGTAAGTTGTACTAGCTCACATTATGTTGCAATATAAAATGTAAGTATTAATCAAACTATAATAAAAGGGTAAGAACAGAGTGTGTGCTTACAAAATGACTCACTACACAGCCAAATAATTAATGTCTTTATCAAAACAAGCCAAAACATTAGAAGAAAAACTATCATTTTAATGACACCATGAGCCAGGCGAGCCAGGAGTGATTCACTGAAACCAGCTGTTCTGGTGGTTAGTCCAGTTAGAATGAAAACCAGAAGACTGTGGGACCTACATGAAGAAGGTTTACAGACCACAATAATACAGAATCTCCCTCCAATAAAATTACAATTACTCTTGACTTTACATATACAGTATCGGCTGATGTTGAGGGTCAACCATATATTTTTTAAACTGTGATGGTCCAAGATGTGCTTCTAACAGGCCTGGATGCACGGCTGCGTATTGAGCCTCGATACTTTTTTGGTAAAGGCTAAAATGTGTTTAAATATCAAAAACTGTCATGCCCTAAAAGTTGACATCAAATGTGTGGTCTGGTCTTGAAAAAGGTATTCTTTGAGCAGACAGTTCCTGATTTAAATCATAATTGTGCCAATTGTTTTAGACTGCATTTTATTCAGAGATCATGTACGGCTGCTTGTGTTTCGACAGAATTTAACAAAAAAGGGTTTTGTAGAAGAACATGTTTAAATTACTTAAAGTAAGGCATGATAAAATGCTTGTTTTAGTATCATTACTGAAACACGGGCATCATATCAGCACTAGAATCAAAACATTTCAAAAGATACCCAGTTCAAGTTTTTTTTACTGCGTATTAGTGCACAAACAATAAAGGGGACATGTAAAATGTCTAATTTAGACAGTTCTCTAATCTGAACTCTCACTTAGTGGGAGTGACCATAAAATACAAAACACTTGTAGGAGAGGGCTTTTATTCTGAAGAGATGACATCTAAACCTGAAAAGTTATTGTTGCCAGCAGCATGACTTTACCTAAAACCACCTGACAGTTTCTTCCTCTGAGGCAGTTTGGTCTGATGTCTGACGACACTTAAGACCTGACAGTGATTTTTCTTTGTTCTCAAGTGTTTTGCATGTCTGACAGCTGCTGCTGAGGAGCTGCTATAATCTAAACAGTGCACTTGATGTCTCATCAGTGAACCACTGAACATGGCCCTATGTCGCCCTCTGCTGGCTGGACATAGCACCAGCTCCCAATGACACAGTCAACAAAGGTGTGTACCCTCCAGTGAGTTACCTGTTACCAGAACCATTTTCAACATGGCTTTTGTCTTTCTAAAAATGTGTTTTGTGTAAATAGACTTACCACTCTAACACAAGTCTAAAATGTGCTGGATTTAAAAATTTGTGTAAATGAAAAGAAACATTGATCTTTGCTTGACCAAAAGCTAAGACAATAAATTGTGCATAGGTCAAGGACACGTGTGAATGCTTTAATATCTTTCCATTTACACAGGTCTAAATCCAACAATAATCTCTGAAAACATGTGCAGAGCTCTTCTACATAGCAGCTTGTAATAATACTGTGGAAAATATTATAATTTTATTGAGATTGAGGTTTTGGCTGGATTCCTGTTTGATGACGAGACTTGATCTGAACATCTACACCAGGTACATGTGGGTAAGGGACATCACGAGTAGAGCCCGATCGATACTGGATTTCTGAGGCTGATACTGATATCTATGATAAGCTTCTGTTGGCCAATAATATTGGGTTCTAATCACGAGTATACTGAGCCAGTTACTGGAACAGTAGACAAAACATATTACAAAGAGCAGAAAAACATTAGATGCTTTACTTAGTTGATATTGGATGGGTATTAGGAGATGGACGTAAAGGACATACAGAACTCAAAGGAGAAGCTGGATGAACTGTTTATCAGTCTGGAAAACAATAAAAATCAGACAACAGTCTGAAAACAAGAATGGAGAGAAATGGATTGAACCCAAAAACACTTACAGACATTTGACTGATCTCACTTTAGCTGAAACACATTGTGCTTCAATACATTCAGAAAAGCTAAAAGCTCCAATCAACCAACTCCACTTGTCAGGTGCCTTGGCGAGGGGGTGACAGAGGGAGCATCTTTATCAACCATCAGGAATGGTGGCCACAGTGGAGGTTGGACCAGAGACAGTTCAACAGTGTTCAACAGATAATTTGAACAATGAAATGACTCACCTTGACCTCAGACAGCTGAAACTCCACCTGAAAGGCCAGTTCAGAGCAGCGACCCGATACACAGAGCTGCTGGACCAGCTTACTGCCACCTAGTAGACACACATCACACCAGTGTAAGTACATTATTACATCACAAGGGACCCATTTAAAAATGCTCTGTGCAGTTTTCTTGTAAACAAACAAAGGTTAGGTTTACATCCAGTGTTTCTCACCAAAACGCATTGTGTGTCCTTGAGGTCTAACAGAAGTGCTGTATGTATTTCTTTCCTCATAGAAGTTTTGCAAAGCAGATGTTTTAAATATTTTAAATATTGTATTGTATGTTTACATGCTAGCAGTCTTCCTCTTCCCTACCTTTGTTGGCACATTACATGGCACGTTACCGCTGTACAACTGTGGATCAGTGGAATAGTGTGAAAGAAACAGGATGCAATTCACGCTGCTTGTGCATGATACAAATAAAATGGGGGCCCACTCTTGCAACATAGCACTGCTAGTGGTCAAAAACTTCACAGGGTACCTTTAACATCACAAAATGAGTTTTCTGATGGGTGGCCATGATAATAACAAGCATGGGAACAAGGTACTAAACTGTAGTAACACTATGGGTGAATAATAGGAACAATATTCTGTAAATATGAAGAATTAGGGCTGCAACTAACGATTATTTTGATTGATTAATCTGCTGGTTATTTTCCTGATTCATTGATTAATCATTTCATCTATAAAACGTCAGAAAACAGTGAAGGTTGTGGAATCAGACAGTGCTGTGCTCTTACTGCTGTGCAGGGTCTTTGTGGTGCAGCTGTTCAGACTGATGCCATTCATCTGTGTCTGCTGCTTCAGATCCTCCTCCAGCTCCTCCACCTCCTCCTTCAGCCTGGACAGAACCCTCTCCTTCCCTCCTCCCTGTCTCTGTCCACACATATACGACCTGTGGAGACGGACAACAGACTGTTCATTTACAAACAGTTCAGCACTTCTGTTTACCATTTTCTACTTAACAACAGGCCTCTGCACCACCTGGGTGTAATTAATAGTAAGTTCAATGGGAAAAGTAGATTTTAAGATGTAAAGTTGTATGCTACAGGTTGAAAAGTGAAAGAAGGTCTGAGAGAGATTTAAAATGAAGAATAAAAATGAAACTCACATGGCATTCTGCATTTGTCCTCTGTAGTGGAATGTTATGTCCTTGTGGTTGTCCTGCTGTTTGCGCTGCAACGCTGCAACTTCAGCCTGGAGACACTCAATCTGAGCCTCCAGCACCCTCACCTCCTCAATGTTCTCCTCGCTCATCTTCTCCTCCATCCGGAAGGACAAACATCGACTGATTCAATAAATAATAATAATTAAAAAAAACAACATTTAGAAGTTTCAATGGGTGAAGAGGGCAGCATAAAAACACTGATACACCAATAAATACAACACAAACATAAACAGGCTAATAAGACAACTGTCACAAAAGGGTGTAAATAATATATATTATATGCAGGAGGTGAGATTTGACTGTTTACTGTAAAGCTACTGATGAAGACGTATGATGAGAAAATACTGACGTAGTGAAAAAGATAGAGTGAATATGGGATCATCCACCATTAAAAATGACTTTACATGATATTAGTCTGGTAACTAAACTTATAAATAGATATGCCGTTTTTCCATTGTGTTCAAGTATGAATGCATTTCCTGCCCCCACTAAAAACGTCGCCGAATGTCTAAATTATAAAAGAAAAACGCTGTCAAAAGGGTTAACTTGGGTTACGTTAATTTAATTCACTAGCTACTGTTAGCTAAAGTGACGACGATTTTAGCAAAAACATTACACAAGGCGGAGTTAGACAAACTGTCGTGTCTAAAGTTAACTTCGTCTCCGTTATAATGTCGACTTATTTAAATAATTGTTACTTTAAAGTACTAAATCCACAGATATAAAAGGGTGTTATTCCTTTTATAGAAAAATTAAACATGTTTTCTCACCTGATTGATTCACGTTTCTTCAGCCTGACAACCAAAACAGTTTGGAGCCTCGCGCCCTCTGGACTCTACCATTTTCTCCGTCTCGGAGGGGGGAGAAACTGTTTCTGTAAAGAATGGTCAGACAGTGTGCCTCTCTGCTTTTACAAATACCGCAAATGTTTATAGATCTGTATTTTAAAAGTACACATTAGAGCTTTAATATTGCCAATAGGCACTAAACAAAAACCTGTCCGATCTGGAATTTTTGAGAGCCCCCTCAACATAGAAAGCCGTTACTGTCACAGTTGTTGGTAATCCAGAATGATTACTACTGTTTTGAGCTAACCAAGAGAAAAATAATTATGTCTCCATTGATTAACTGTCATAATTAAAATCTTTTCGTAGATAAACGTGTTGACGTCCCTTTATGGCTTTATTTGTGTTTTTCTAAAGCTGTTATTGAATGTCATCGTAATTAAACCACAGCGGAACGTTTCGGTTGTGCGGAAACAACTGCGGAAGGGAAAGTCGACAGGAGCAGTCTCGGACAGAGTTAACGGTAACACCAGCTGGATACATGTGAGGTAAACATTTGTTGGGTTTTCTGTCGATATACATTAAACCGATTGTTTGATAATGGTAACTCTATCAGCTCAGTTATAAGTGAATGTATTTAGAGATTGCAGTTTATTTAGACTCTGTGTGCCGCTGTTTCACTTCCTTCAAAGATTCAGTAAAGATCTTCAGGCTGAGCTGGATGGAGAACGTAAAGTCCACTAATCGTCAAGAAATTGCGTCCGTTTTGTTTTACATGCCTATTTTCCCTCTTTGTAGTCTGTCCATGCAGGGAGTATGGTTGAGATCATGTAAATCTTATCATATTTACTTTTCTCGTTAGATTTTTATCGTTTACAAGTTTATTAGGTCCCTCTAGCTACAGCTAATGCAGTCTAACAGCTCTGCAATAAACCCTACCTTCATGAAGGTTATAATGTTTTAGAGAGGTGTTGATATTACTTTATGGTCATTTAGTAGGCTGTAGTTTAATCAACACTTACAAGGTTTTTATAAATATGAAGAAAGCAGATCTCTTCTAGCTGACAGAGAGAGCCAACCTACACTCCTGTACAAGTCTTAGTTAGGATTCCTAAAGCTGTCAGCAGTTAGGAATCTCTGTGCGCTATTATACAAAAAAAAAATATATATAAATGAATAACTCCTGTACTTTTGTTGGACTTTTTTAGTCCAACCACCAGTCCCAAAACCTAGAATCAGAATCAGACACAGGTTTATTTCTAAGTAGGTTTTCACATACAAGGAATTTGCCTTGGTATTTTGGTGCATAACAATGAACATAGCAAGAGAAAAGAAAAAGAAAAAGCAAGTACTGCAAAAGTCAAGAAACATAAATATAAAATAGAAATTTACAAAAGAAATATGTAAAATATTTCTTTTTTAAAATGTAAAGAGCTGTACAGTGTTTAAAACGAAGAGGATGGATTGTGCAAAATATAGACCATGGAATGTAAAATATTCAGAAGAAGCTGCAAATCCTCAGAGTGGAGAATCTGAAGTGAAATGACAGTTAGATATGACAATTAATCTATCAAAACTGTCCTTGATTACATCTTTGGTCGCTCAACAAATCATTGGTTAATCCAACTTTTTTTTGGCACTGCTAAGGTGAAAGTACTCCCACTGAAACCTTCAGTCAAAGTCAGCACCCATCCATGGTCTATTGACGAGTGGATGAATGGATAGGCAGTTAATAGATGGCTGACCCTGGTGTTTGTTGTCTGTGCAGTGACTGTTGTCGTGGATACAGAGCGATGCGGCGGCTGTACGTCGGAGGGTTGAGCCACTCGATCACCCAGAAGGATCTGAAGGATCGATTTGGAAAGTTTGGAGAAGTGGAGGATGTGGAGCTCCGGACCAGGAGGGACGATGAGGGTGAGGAATCCATCACACACTCTGACAGCCGTGATCATAACAACAACAGTGTCACATTTTTAAATTCCATTTAATTCTGTTTATTCTTCAGCTTATTTAATGTTTTATACATTTGAAACTTGCTCAAGATACGTACATAATCCATCTGGGTCAACATAGTCATGATCATGTGAGACTCTTAAATCAAATCCCTTTGTTGCATTCAAGGAAGCTCCCATAGCTTCTTTATTAATGCAAGAAATTAAACGCACATTATAGTTTTAAGTAATAAAATAAGTACTTTTGCGTATTGTTTGTCTTTTAAATCTCAAACACTATAGCTTGTCAGGATGGAGTCTGGAGTGTGACACTGGAATTATTACTGGGATTACTCATACAGTGTTTGATTATGATCAAATTATAAACTGATCAGTTTGAAACATTTATCACAAGTCTGTTTACAGATCTTTATATTAAAGCAATATTGAAGCAATCACAGGAATTACACGTCAAATGTACATTTAATACAACTATTTTTTTAACCTTGCGATTCCATTTTAAAATTCAATCATTAATTCTTAATTTAAAGACAAAATAAGTTTTTACAGAATAACGTTTGATTCATTAATGCCTAATTTAAATGCAAGTCTAATTAATTTCTTTTATATAAGCTTTATAATATATCAATTTATTGATTAATTTTAAATAAACATTGGAAAAGTCTGTAATTATTCCACTAGCACACTCCAGACTCCATATGTCAGTACAATGTTTTTCATCAGCCGACACTCAAATATCAGACGTCTTCTTTAAACACACCAACAAGGAGTTTCTACAACTGCGCTGCTCAGAACAACGTCACCAAATGACGATAATGTAACTTTGACCAAAAAAAGCAAAGGTTAGTTCTACAGGTTGATTTTTGTACTTAATGGGATAATCAAAATCAAAATGACCATCATCATCCTGTAGTGAAAAGAAATGTTTTTAAGCTTCTTTTCTAGAATCAGTTATTGTGGTTCCATTAGGTATAAATCACATTTTGTTGTTTATATTTTTTTTGTTCAGAGATTCCTCAGTGACCTGCATGTGCTCTGACTCTCGCTGTTCTCCTGCAGGTATTCCTTACAAAACCTTTGGCTACATTAACATCAACATTTCAGACGCCGACCTGAAGAAATGTAAGTGAACCGAGCTGCTGCAGTGCAGCTTGATGTGTTCTGTGTCCATCTGAACATTTAGTGTCATTCACATCTTTTACTTAAAGTGTTAGCATAAGTAAAGTATTTTACTTAAAAACGGAGAAAATACTCATATTTCCGTTTCTCTTGTTTCCCGTGAGTGTCAGTATCTTGAAACAAAACAGAATCAGGAAAATCACTGCACCATTCTGGTTCTGAAAGATTATTCAAACACAATGTTTTTTTTTCGTGTCAGTGTCCCTTACGTTTGTGTTGTATCTTCAGTATAAGATCAGTGTGTTTCCTCTGCAGGTTTGACGGTTCTGAACAAATCCAAATGGAAAGGAGGAACTCTGCAGATTGAAACAGCCAAGGAGAGTTTCCTGCACAGGTACAGTCATGTTCACCTCACCATGAAAGTCTCCGGACAGTCTAACATGATAATTATTATGGGGTGAGAGAAAGGTTCCTTATTTATCAGTCAATTTAATTTTAAGCAGGGCTGCAACTGACAATTATTTTCATTATCGAGTAATCTGCTTTTTATTTTCTTGATTTATCTGTTAAGTTTCCCAGAGTCTAAGGTGACATCCTCAAATGTCTTGTTTTTTCCAACCAACTATCCAAAACCCAAAGATATTCAGTTTACAATGATATAAAACAGAGAGAGGCAGTAAATCCTCACATGGGAGAAGCTGCAACCAGACAACTGTGGATATTTTTACTTGACAAATGACTCAAAAGGATGGATAGATTATCAAGATTGTTGCAGAATAATTTCTGTCTGTGATTTTGCACACTAGTATAAAGGAAAAAAAAAGGAGGAGCGGGTGTGTCGGTAAATCAAACACATTAAGGAGGACTCCACACACCGTTTGAATTGAGAATTTTGTGGCATTTGTGTCTTAGACTGGCTGAGGAGCGGCAGGAGGCAGCGGAGCAGCGCCTCCAGAAGCCTGCAGCTGAGGACAAGAGGCAGAAGATGCTGGACTCCCTGAACAAATCCGGCGTGGACAACTTCACCATGAAGGCTGCGGTGCCGGGGACCGAAGTGCCAGGACACAAGGTGTGGTCATCTACTGCTTCCTGTTTTTGTGTGTGTGTATATGTGTGTGTGTGTGAGAGAGAGAGAGAGATGGGCAAATTGGTGTGGACGTCAGACCCAGTAGAGCCCAGGAAATATTTGATTTTTGTTTTTATAGGCCAATATCAGTATTTGAAAGTTTTAATCTAATAAAAATAGAACAATATTTTTGAACATGAAGCCATAACATAAACATTTTGATAAGAATCCCTTAAGTTTTTTACAGCATCATGTATCATGCGTGAGGATGGTGGTGTTCACTGTCTTCTGGGTGCTCTGGTTTCAGGACTGGGTGGTCAGTAAATTCGGACGAGTCCTCCCCGTCCTGCAGCTCCGGTGTCAGAAAGGCAGCAGAGCTCGAACCCTGAAGTACAACCCATCCAAATACAGCCACAACATCCGCAGGCTGGACCAGTCCACCACAGACCAGCCCACACCTGTCACCCAGCTCACCTGGGAGGTGCAGGGAGGAGATGATGATATTAGCAAGAAGAGGCGGGGAGAGTTCCCTCCGTATGAGCCATCGAGACCCAAGAAGAGTCGGACAGACACGGTCAACCCCGATAATGCTGTGGACAGAACCAGGTAACCACATGATGTTTTCTGCTCCTAACAGGTTCCTGCTGGTTTCTGGTCACTAGTTTGTTGAATTCCCAAACGCTCACACTGATGACTTTGATTTACATTTTAAGAAGTTTCTATGATTCTCATTATCAAAAATGTTACATTTATTATAGAAACTGTTGAATTTCTTTGGATCAAAACCTTTTTTTTGGTTTTCGATTCATCAGCCTCAAATATGTTTTGTGTCCAAGTCACAGATACTGTATTATGTATATTTAGTACAAGATCAGAAACATACAGCATAATTACATAGGTGTGTATTTTTACATAAATTATTTTAGGTCAACTTAAATCACAATTTCTCTGTTGGTATTTATGATTTGGTGAAGAACAATATTCTAATATTTTAGGTCTCAAAAATCAAAGTTAAGGACTTGAGACTAGAGTATTAAGATTTACAGTAACTTGATCCCACATCTGGGATCTACACACGGTGTTATTCTGCTATCATCAGCCGGTCTCCTCCTTGTTGTTGTCATCTTAGATTTAAGCAGACTGTTGACTCTGTCGATCACACTGAGGCTCGTCAGTTCACCAACGGATATGAACTACCAACCAACCACAGACTGGCTCAGAGGAGGGGGGCACTGACTAACAGTGATATCGATTCAGACGAGGAAATCCGTAGAATGATGGAGGCTAAGAACACCTCCCATGCTGCACTGCGGCAGGAAGTGGAGGACGATAATCTGGAAGTGGTCGGACTCGACTACCTGGTGAAGGCCGGACGCTCCCGTCAGCAGCAGAAAGGTAACAGACGTGTTTTAAACACCAAATCCACTTTCATTGAGAATTAAAATGTGTCTCGTCAGCGTTTCTCTTAAAGACGAGCTGTATGTTACAATACTGTGATAAGATAATATTGGCTGATATATAATCCAAGTCAATTTATTGGTCTAGCTGTAATAATAACAAATGGGAATTATGTGTAGAAGAATAAAATGTAATAGCATGAATACAATAAGATAATGGAATAAGAAAAATAAAGGATTTGTTATAGTAATTAATTATTAAGATAATAACTACGGACCAGCTCGTAGTTCTAGGAAGGTTTGTGAATTTAGTGTCTGAAGCTCAGGGTGTATGATGTGACACACTGTGTAACAACACATTTTCCTTTGGGATTCCAGGCGGTCCAGATGACGAAGAAGAGAATGACTACGACTCCGCAGACACGGATGAACTCCTCGCCTCCAGGAAACCTCCTCCTCCACCGCAGGAGAGACTGACTCTGACAAGTGCAGAACACGTCGCAGGCAATGACGCAGACAGGAAGAGAAAGATAAAGAAGAAAAGTAAAGCTGGAGAGGAAGAGGAGGATTCAGCAGATGCTGAAGAACATCTCACCTCCAGGAAACCCTCCGTCACACAGCAGAGACGAGATTCTGGTAAACAGAGTTCTCAAAGCCAAAGTAAGAAGGTGACAGTCCTTCCTGTTGTAAAATCGCCTTTCTCAGAATCAGATAGTGATGAGGATGATGAAGATCATGAGGATGATGAGGATGAAGATGAGGAGCAGTTACAGTCAGCTGATTACAGTTCAGATTCTGATTATGAAGCCATGTTTTCTAACGTCACCCATCTGGAGATCTCCCTGGCTGATCTACAGAGGCTAGCTGAAGAATCCCAGCAGACCTCTAAGACTACAGCTCCCAGCATCCTCAGCACCTCCTCTGACCAGGAAACTAACCTCACATCTGGTTCTGCTGAACGACCTGCTCCCAAGAAAGGCACCATGCCGGAAGAGATCCTCGCTGCCATCATGGAGGAGGACAGCAGCGAGGACGAACAGAAGAAGAAAAAGAAGAAAAGAAAAGCTGTCATGTCAACGCCGCTGCCTGCCTTCCAGGGGACAAGAGCGCTGAACGAGGAAGAGGAGGAGGAGGAGGAGGAGGGAAGAGGAAGTGAGGTTAAAAAACACAAGCTGGACTCTGAAGCTCAGCTGAACCACAGAGAAACGGACCGCAAAACCAGCAGGACTCTGAACGGACAGAAACACACAGAAACTGAAACCTCAGAAAGCAGTGAGCATGAGGAGGAGGAAGAGGAAGAAGAAGAGGAAGAGGAAGAAGAAGAAGAAGAGGAGGAGAAAAACAGAGAGGTGAAGAACATGGGCGCTCCAAAAGTTTTAAAACTGGTTCCAACTAAAGCTGCAGTAAATGCAGAGAAAACTGAGACTGGTTCCTCCTCTAGCAGTGATGATGAGGAGGAGAGGATGAAGGCCAATCAGACTGTTCTTACAGCTAAAGCTGCAGCAACGGCTTTACCTTCATCCTCCAGCTCCTCCACTGAGGAAGACGAGGGCGAGCAAGAGAACATTTCTGCTCCTCACAGTGAGTCCTCCTCCAGCGAGGAAGAGGAGGACGAGGAGGAAAAGCAGGCTCCTCCCCGGGTGCCGTTAGGAGCTAAAGAGGAAGAGGAGCGGCAGAGGAAGGCCAACATGAGGAGGCTGGCTGCCGTCCAGCAGCGACAGAAAGAGGCTGAAGAACACAAGAAGCTCATCCAGGGAGCTCTAGCCAACCTGGTGGGTGTTCAGGCTGTTTGGTTCAGATTTGGTTTAAGGGGTTAACGGTTAGACTTTTACTATGTTAAATTATAATAAATTAATAAATGGACTCATTTGAAAAGATGTTATGAACTAATTCATTGAAATTAATTAATAATGTTTAGGAAATTAAACTGATTTATTAATTGCATTGAAATGATGCATCATAAACCTCATAAAACTCTGCGGTGTTACACTGCTTACACATCTTAAAGTTAAACTTGCAATAACTGATTTTTTTGGCCACTTGAAGAAACATTGACGTGGAACTTTTTAGCGATCAGTTGCGTATTTACATCCAGCAGCTACGGAGCAACATTAGCATTCATTTGGAGTCATGTTTAACGGACAGTGTTAATGTTCATTAGGATACTCCAACAGCAGGAGCAGGAAAACACATTGTCTTTGGCTCTGATGATGAGGAGGATGGTGGTGGTGATGGTGAAGATAAGCAGCAGACAACCTCAGAGGTCACGACGTCAAAGAAGACTCTGTTCCAGGACAGCCAATCGGAGGACGAGGCCACAGGTGATGAGGCATCAGCCAATGAGAACGACACAGTAAAAGAAAAGGTGAGTGAGAGAATGTACCTGTGAATTTATGTAAATTACTGTATTTATTCATTATTATTCACCTAAAAAATGCTCAATCATGAATAGATGGAAGATTTTTATGGATCATGAACAGGAACAGTTTTCTCTTTTTTTATACAAGTGACAGGAAATCAAACTAAATCAGCTGTGATTTAACTGTGTGTGTGGCCAGGTGCGTCTGAAGCCGTCGGTTCCTCAGCTGTTCGATGGCAGTGAGGATGAGGAGGATGGTGATGAAAAGGAGGATGGCAGCAGGTTTGACATCAGGCCTCAGTTTGAAGGTCGCACAGGACAGAAGGTGAGAAAAGGAGTTCCCACAGTGCTGCTCCGTATGCTCATCTGTTTTCTTTTTGTTCTTTTATAATCATATAACATTCCCATGCAAATCCACAATGCCCAGAGTCCAGATCACATCGTCTCATAAGGAGGAAAGAAAAGGCCCCATATTTTGTAGAACTGAAATGACCTTTAAGAAAAAGCTGAAGGTGCCTTAAGCCACTAGATGAAAAGTCAGAGGTTCACCAAAGTCACCACATGTCTGAACCACATTTCAAGTCAGTCCGACCATTGCGTTAAGATATCTTTTGTGGAGGAGCTCAGTGCTGTGATTGGACGGCTGCCTCTGATGTCATTTGTTTGTTTGTGTTGTCCAGCTGATGGAGCTGCAGTCTCGCTTCGGGACAGACGAGCGTTTCCGGATGGACTCTCGCTTCCTGGAGGAGGACGAGGACAAAGAGGAGGAGTCAGGTGAGGCTTTGGCTATGGGTGGGGGTGGGTGTGGGGGTACACTCTGGTTATAGTCTGTAGAAAAGCAGGTTAAGACAGTGATGAAGAAAGGATGACGTTTTCCTGACAGGTTCCTGAGAGGTTCATTGTGCAAATTGTAGATGAATTTAGTCCATAAAGTATCGGTGACGTTAGCTGACATTACTTACAGAGACATAATGTGATGCTGATTAGTGCTGCAGTTCAAACAGATCAAAGATCATTTTGAGGTGTTGGAGGAACCAACCAATCAGGAGGATACAATGTATGATGTGTGCAGGTCGCTGAATAAGACTTTGCATTAAAACAACTGAAAAGTTATGTTTATTTTATTTTCATCTTGTTTTCAACGCAAAAAAAGGCAATATTTTTTGTCATAGTTTGTGTCGAGATAATTAATTCTGGAGCCTTACCAGTAGTGGAGCTAACAATACAGATAGCGAGATAAGATAATGGGGTTAAATTAAAAAATTAAAATCTAAAGGGAGATAAAAACTTCTCCTATAGATGTGGAAATGCCTCTCGTTCCACACAAAAAAAAGTTTCCAGCAGGTCTGATAATACACATTTATCATGGATGAAGGTAGAGAAAGATGTTTCAATACTGCTGGAAGATTTTTATCTTAATTTCGTAATTATTAAGATTATTTTAACCGATTATAATTGTGCTATAAAGTTTCATGCTTGTACATTTCACTCTACACTCACAAAGCTTTGTATTTGTACTTTTCTCTCATTACAAAGCAAATTTGGTTTAATTTACATCTAGTTTAGTTTTCTTGCACAGTCTGATGCCTGTTGGTGTGAGATGCAGCTCTTTGTGGTGTACGCTGTGTTTTGTCCTGCTGGATGTTTGTAAGTTTGTGCACTGAAGTGAAACCCGTGAGCATCTCGTCCTGGTGAATAAAACGACTGTTGATGATTCAGAGAAAAACAGGAGTGTGACGGAGGATGATGAGGCTCTGGAGGAGGAGAGGAAGAAGAACCTGTCCATCCTGCAGAGCGTCCTCGGCAGCAGCCAACAAACCTGCAGCAGCAAGACGGCCGGCAAGGCCAAGACCTTCAGGTCAGCCACACACAATCACACACATGCACAGAGTCTGGATCACAGTCACTTCTGAACGGGAACATTTGATATCAGTAGGAAATAAAATTTAAAAATAAAATGTTTGTGTTTGCAGAGACGTCTCAGCGCTGCATTACGACCCCAGCAGAGAGGAACACGCTGCGTTTGAGACCAAAACAGATGAAACCAAGGAGAGGTACGAACACGGAAACTATGAACGCAAAGATCCGATCTGCTGAATCGGTATCGGCACAGATAGCGCATTATCAGCTCTACCTGTACTCCAGTAAAACTGTCATGTGATCTGTTGTCTTCACAGCAAGTCGGCCCGGAGGAAGAAGAGGGAAGAGGCTCAGAAGCTTCCGGAGGTTTCTAAGGAGATTTACTATGACGTGTCTGGCGACCTGAAGGCCGTGTTCGGTCCGACGAAGGATGACGTCACTGGAGGAGAAGAGAAGACGGGCTGGGACCAAGAGGAAGAAGAGGAGGGAGGAGGGAAGGATGAACAGCTGACCCAGCTGTCATCTGATCCCAGCGCAGAGAAAGAGGAGTTGTCTGGATTTAAATTCTCCTTCTTTGGAGACGACACAGAAACAGGAAGTAGAGAGACGGGTAGGTTATATCTCAGATAAGTATTTTATTTTTGTATTACCAGATTGTCAGAGGGAAGATTTGTTTTAAATCTCTGTCTCTCTCTCTGCCAGAAGAGTACAAGGTGGAGAGCATCCAAGCGCCAAAGGTGTCATGGCAACAAGACCCACGTTTCCATGACAGCAGCTCAGAGGAGGATGAGGAAGAGCAGGAGGAGGAAGAGGAGCAAAGCAACGTCGCCGCTAGATCTGAGTGAGAAAAATGAAGATTTAATCCTGTTAACTGCTCTGCGTGTTTTTAAAGCCCCAGTTTGCTTCAAACAAAGTAGATTGTATGACATGTAAAGTCAAAGGGTTTCAACCACGGCTGCAACGAATTAAGTATTTTCTCAATTAATCGATGAATCGTTTTGTCAAAAAAAAGTCAGAAAATAGTGAAAACGACTGTTGTAATTTCCCAAAGCCAAAGGTGGCATCTTCAAATTCCTTGTTTCATCTGACAATCAGTCCAGAACCAAATATATTCAATTTAGTATCATTTATGACAAAGAAAAGCATCAAATCCTGACATGAGAAATTAGAACCAGTGAATGTAATGATGATAATGACCAGTTATCAAAATAGTTGTCAATTAATTTTCCGTTGATCGACGAATAGATTAATCGAATATTCGCTTGAGGATGACAAACATTCACTGGTTTTAGTTCATCAAGCTTTCTCTCCTCGAAGGCATTCACGGTGTTGCACTTAATTTTTCATACAGAAAGTGACAAAAGTCGTTGTGTGAAGAATGAAAAAAAGAAAAAGCGCTTGAGAGAGAAGATTAAACCCCGCCCACTTCACACCTCCACACACCTGTCGGATCACTGCGTAAAGTTGGTGTGATGGTCAGATGTCGTAGTGTCGGACGCAGTATGTTTTGAAGCACACTGAGGCCTTAACACTTACCTGTAGACCTGTGATTTCATTGTCACAGAGCAGGACAGTTATTCTGTGTCATCTGAATGTGTGCATGTTTGCGTTACTGTTCACAGAGAGGAGACTCCTTCAAAGACAGATCTATTCTTCTTCTTCCCTGAAGACAGCAGACTGACAGGTAAGGATGAAGATTTCAAACAAAGATAGTTCATTACGTCTCTCCTAGCCCTGTTAGTGAGCTCAGCACTCTCTGCTTTACTGTGTAATTTTGTTACTGTTTTCTTTAAAGTTGATTGTTTTTCTTGTGTGTGTGATGTTGACCATCTCTTCCTCCATCAGAGGGTCCCAGGTTGTTCTGTCGGTCCTCTCACCTGGAGGAGCAGAGGGAGCAGTGGGAGGAGAGGAGGAGCGCGCTCAGACAGGTACACATCAGATTACTTGAACTTCTCACATGAACATTATCAAAAACAGTCTCACCTTGTTTACCTTGTCAAGTACTAAACCAGATGAAACCAGATTTGAGTGATTATTGAACAAACTTCTTGCAAGACAGTTTTTTCTTTTGTTTTAAAACGTTTTCAAAGAGTAACTTAACACTAACTCTACTTTCTGAGAAAGTAGTAATTATATGTACAGGCATTTTATTACACTATCAGTTGATTCTGGTCCCAGTCTATAATGTTCATTGTAACAGCACTTTCTTTTCTTTTTCTCTCTGTAAAAAAAGCTCAGAAAATTGGCCTCGTTCCGGAAAAAAAATTACGCCGCTTTTTCACTGCGTAATATTGGCGTTCTGTGTGAAGGTACTCATGACAAAAACAACACGAAAAGAAACCGGACCCCGGTGTGTAAAGGCCTTAATTATATCCTCTAGACCAAAAACAAAAATCTGATCTGATCTGATTTCTTGTACTCTGTGGGTCCTAGTGTGTAACTACACTTTGAAGACACAGCATCAGAGATGTAACCTGGGATCATCTGGTGTTCTCGGGTCTTTCAACATCAGACACCCTTGTCCAAGCGAGCCAGCCAGGCTTGATCAGGCCCCAGCCTGTGTCCAAACAGCATGTGTGGTCCACGGGTCGCCCCTCTTGATCCACAGCTATTTTGATGCCTTTGCAGATTCTTCTTCCCACGTACAAATCTTCCACACATTCACAAATCTGAATACACGTACACGGTTTGAGAAACAGTTTCTCAACTCTCCTCACACATTTCGCTACAATATTGAGCCCACTGAGTTTTTTTTCCCCTTAGCTTGTACTTGTTAACAGAAGCCTACGTCATTGTAGACTAAACTCAATTGATTTCAACCTCAGGCTGAGTGGAGGCATGGACTGAAACGGGGAAGATTTAATGAAGATATTTCTACTTTCCTGCCTGTTTCCACAGGAGTACCGCAAGAAACACAAGGACGCCCGGAGGAAGCTGAAGGCCTCCCAGAAAACCTGAGGATTATGGGAGGTGAAGGCTCTGTGTTGTCAGTTTGCACTCTCTGGTCTGGACTTCAGGAGCTGACAGATATTTGTCCCTCTTGGTGCCGTTTTGTGCCCCAGACTGATTTTTATCAGTCAGCAGGAGGGAGACCAAATGGCAGCTGAAGACACAGACATCGAGTGAAAGTTCAAGATCATCAGAGTATCAGATTTATTTTTTATTTTAGTAAATACTCAGAGATATTTTGTGGTCAGAGTTTCTTGTTGAAACAGCATATAGTTTGGTTTTCTCATTAGCTGCCATGCAAACGATGCTGCAAATGAACTCCTGGACAACCCGCAGCATCAGCCAATCACAGCTTCAGGGGACCAAACCTATTATAAAAAGAAATTTAAAAAAATCAATAAATAAACAAACTTGGCCAGTCTATTCACTCTTTCTTTTTTTGTTAGTCGGTTTTGGTCTTCCATACATCACATCACCTGTTTCTGGATCACTTTGGGTGCTACAGCTGTCAATCAGCGGGCTGAGATCAACTTCTGTGTCAAAGGTTGTGATTTGATTGACAGGGCTGGAAGTGGTGGAGTGTCGTCAGACGAGGAGTCGCCTCATTGTGGATTTTGTGATGTAAAATAGAGTGAAACGATATTTTGTTCATTTGAATATAAAGACGCTTTCAGTTTGTGGGAATTCACTCAGTGTCCAGTTAATTAGGTCCAGGCAGCTAAAACTAATGCAGTCTTTTAAATCTTAAATCTATTAAGTCTTTAAATCTAAAGGTTTTAATGTTCAGGTTTTTAGGAGATTAGTTGATTCGAAGCTGTAGTTTGTGTTGCTGTTGAATTGTATTGTTTTTTAATGAGAAGTGTTTATAATATTTAGTCTACTAGAGCAGAAACTGACTATTTTCATTTTCATGTTGATTATTTTCTCGATTAATTGATTTAATTGTTTGGTCTCTAAAACCTTCAGAAAACATTGAAAAATGCCCATCATGATATCCAAGAGAACGACGTTAAATCGTCTTGATTTATCCAACAAACGGTGAAAAACCCCAAAATATTCAATTTAATTTTTACATTCTCACATTTGAGATGCTGGAAACGTTTTTGTTATGGTGGATTTCGCTTCATTCATTCAAAATCTTGCTTAAGTCGAAGTACAGAAGAATTGGCAGCAAAATGTATTTGAAGTAAAAGTAAAAGTACTCAATTGGCCGCAGAATGACTCCTGTCAGTGTGACATTATATTATTATTACCCATGCATTACTGTGTAACTAGCATTTTATGTTGTAGCTGGTGAAAATTAAGCTAATTTTAACTATTTGTTAAACTGCTGGGTAGTTTAATCTATAACAGTTAATCTATATTTAATCTATAATGCATCCTGTTTTATAAACTGAACATATATATTTTGTATGTAAAACCTTGATCTTCACTGTAACTAGTAACTAAAGTTGTCACATAAATGTAGTAGATTAAAAATTACAGTATTTGCCTCTGAAATGTAGTGGAGTAAAAGTAGCAGAAAATGGAAATACTCAAGTAAAGTATAAGTACCTCAACATTATACTTAAGTAAATGTACTAAGTTACTTTCCACCACTGTAAAAAGTATCTGTAGCATCTCCGTGCTCATTATCTCATACTCATTTATTCCTTATTTTGAAATGTATAACCGGAAGAAGCTCCCAGTAGTCTCCAGTCTGTGGTGATACTGGTGAATAACAAATGCTGAAGTGCGCAGCCGACTCAAAACTTCTCCATCAGGACCAGAAGGGGGGTCGGACTGTGAGACGAACTGTTTTATGGACATTTTTTATTTCAGGAGTCAGATGTTTGTTGCAGCACATGTCTGTGGAAGAGACCGATAACACGGACCAGTTAGTTCAACGGTAAAAAAAAATAAATTAAAAACATGAGCCCGGTTTTGTTTCTTTTGCTTCTCTTTCTGCGGACCGCGGAGCTCCGTCACGTCCACACGGCCCGGGAGTTTCAGTCGGGGTCCGCACTGGAGCTGCAGCGGGCGGAGGATGCTGACGCGCCGGCTGCGGGGACAGAGGAGTCTCTCTCCCCGGACAGGACTTCTCTGGACCGGGTTGAAAGTGCAAGAGTTCCCGACCTGAAGCGAGTCGCCCGAGGAGCCAAAGACAGGAGTTTCGGGAAGAAAGACCCGCACACGCCGAGCAGTTACGGGCATCCGCGGCGGTACGACGACCCGAGCGGTTACTTCACCACACCGCGGACCGATCGGGGCGCCTTCGCCCCGTCGGGTAACTCTTCGTCAGGCCACGGGTCGGGGCTCCTCAACCCGCTGTTCCCGGTCACCGACGGCTCCTACTGGGCGTACGCAGTCATGCTGCTCGCGCTCGTGCTGTTCGCGGTGGGCATCGTGGGGAACCTCGCGCTCATGTGCATCGTGTGGCACAACTTCTACCTGAAGAGCGCGTGGAACTGCATCCTGGCGGGGCTCGCGTTCTGGGATTTCCTCGTGCTGTTCTTCTGCCTTCCTGTGGTCGTCTTCCACGAGCTCACCTTGAAGAGGTTGCTAGGGGACCTGTCCTGTCGGCTCGTGCCCTATCTGGAGGTGAGGAGGAGGAGTTGAATGTGCGCGTGAGGGGCAGGTGTTCACGTTGCCTTAGTAGCGCAGGTGATGGAGCACTTAAAGAAAGTGTAAAACATTTTACTCAAGTAAAATTAATTTCCTGAAATTATAGTATGACGAAAAACTACAAAAGTAGAAATACTGTTAAATGATTAAAGTTTTTATATCATTTAATGTCAAATGAATGAAATGAAAATACCACGGCTACTACTTCCTCCATATCCGTTAAAATATAATAAAATTAAATAAACAAACAAAGAATAAATTAATAAAAGTAAAATATAAGAAATACATATAACGTAGCATACATATAGGTTATTTTAAAAATAATAAAAATACAATTAATGTCATTCTTAAAAAGGTTTAACTGAAAATTTGTATTTATTTTTTTTATTAAAGAAAGTTGGGGTAAATCAGTGCTTGAGGTAAACAACAGGTAACTATAGCAACAGTTACTACTGAAGTTTTACACAGTTTAACTCCAGTTCTGAAACTACAGATTATTTCCCCCCGATCTTTTTGATTACTCTATTGATTTTTTTGTTGAATTGCTTAGTCTTTAGGCTTTAATGTGAAGAAAAAAAAGTTTAAAATGTCCATCACAGTTTCCCAAAATCCTGAGTGATGTCTTCAAATGTCTTGTTTTGTCCGACCAACAGCGCAAAATCCAAAGATATTCAGTTTTCAATTATATAAAAGCTGCAAATACCCACACTGAAGATGCTGCACCAGAGGATGGTCGGTGTTTTTGATTGAAAAATAACTCGACTATTTATTTGATCACTGATTAACTCGCTGTATAAATGAACCAAACTGTGAGTTAAAATAATTGCTACTAAAAGTGTTCAAGTGTTTTATATCTGTACAAAACCTCAGAGGTCATCCAGCCACAGTGAGGCAAAGAGATGTCAAACAAAGTTAAATCAAACACCTTAATGTGATGGTAATTGATCAGTCCCCCGAGTCTGCCTTCACACTATCAGTGCTGTTTTTACACCCCCATGTTAAACTCATTGTAAATATTTTCCAGTTTAATAAAGAGACATCCAGGCCTGTGATGAATGGCCTGTTTGTGTCTTGTTGCGCCTCAGTTTCAGATCAGTCTTTGCTTTCAACAGACGTGCTCTGATGGTCTGTTTGGCCTCTTCAGCTGTCTGTGATGAACCATCAGGGGCCCCGCATGAAGCGACTCTTCTTCTCCAGCTCACAGAACCAAACAATGAAGCACAGAGACGCAGTTATCAGGAACGTCCAAAGACTCAAGAATGAAAGAGAAAATAACATTATCGCTGCCTCTAACGGAAATAGGAAATACACAAAATCTCGGGTCCAGCCTCCGGTACTTTATTAGTACAAAATATCAGCTCATGATGGACCAGCAGCAGCTGAATTTGGAGACATGGAAGACGAGTTATGCTTTAGAGATGGGGGGAGTTTACATCCCACATTTAAAACGTACACATTTTTAGGTTATTTTGAGACGCAGTGTTTCAGCACTAGGATTTCTCCATTTGACTTTCATTCCTGGCAGCATGGAGAAGGCTTGGAAACAACTTGGATACTAGAGCTGCAACTAACGATTATTTTCATAATTTTCTATCGATTAATCAGCCGATGGTTTCCACAATTAATCGGTTAATCGTTGTGAAAAAATGTCCATCACAGTTTCCCAGAGTCCAAAGTAAAGTTTTAAAATGTCTTGTTTTGTCCGACCAACAGTCCAAAACCCAAATATATTCAGTTTACATTGATATAAAACAGAGAAAAGGTGCAGATCCTCACGTCTGAGAGCCAGGAACTACAGAATGTTTGGCCTTATTGCTCGATAAATAATCCAAACAATTAATCGATTATCAAACTATTTTTCTGTCTGAGACCTTCATGTTGGGAAATAAGACGGGTCCATATCATTTTAGGTAATCTGGTACTATTTATGGGGAAAATAGAGGCGACGTTCTGGGACTGATTATTTCAGGTATGTTAAAAGCTCAGCCAACCAGTAGCTCAGTTTGGAGGGTGAGTTGCCCTCACAGAGTAATAATGTGGAGCTCTCACAGCCTCTTGGTTACTCATTGTTGGATTTTCATTGGCTTCATCAGTCTCATGTTTCAACGTGGACTCTGCCGGCCTGCGGAGTCCTTGTCTTTGGCTCTGAACCAGCTCCGGACGCCTACAGAGCTCTAAATCGCTGAAGTGGAGTTTTACTAATTTGTAATAACAGCTTGTATGAAGCAGTCTTTAACAAGGTCAGCCTGCTGGCCTCCTCCTCTGCTTTGTTGCTTTGCCTATTTTTATGCTAATGAATGAATTAAGTTCTTGCTAATTAATTAACGTTTTTTAAAGCGGTCTTTAGCAGTTTGTGCTGTATTGAGCAGAGTTTAAAGCAGGTCAGGCTGCCAGCTGCCCCTGTGCTCTGCTAGTTAAACTATTTTCATGCTAATTAGAGCTCTGTGTTAATTATCTTGAGTTGTGTCTTAACTGTTTGAGGTCATTAAGCACTCACAGAGGGAGGACAAGTCTCTGTAATGATAGTCTGTGTTTTTGGCTAAAACCACAGACTTTAATGTGCACGAGGCACCAATAACTGTCCCCAGTCTGTAAGCTAAGAGCTGTCCCGACATAATGGCTCTGTGTTCCCTCTGCTGCTCCTTTTATTTCCCCATTTCTGTATTCTGAAGCTGTTTTTCACAGCCAAGGTCTTATTACTGTAGTTTTGGCTAATTCCCCTGTAGGCTGTAGGCATAACAAGGCAGAGGAAATCCTTAAATCTGTTCTTTAAGCAACAAAACACCTTCCTGTGCTCAGTTCACTTCTGCATTCAAGCCTGGTTTCGTCTGAGTTCTCAGTCGTGTTAACAGGTCACGTCTGACTGGAATCAGAGCAGCAGCATGAATGAATACAGTGCGAGGGACAACCTGCTCTGCAGCTCTGCAATGCTAAAAAAAAAGCCATATTGAATTAAAAAAAAACTGTGTTAGATGGTTTGAATTATATTGTACTGTTTAAAAGCAGAGCTGGGTGCCGATACCAAAAAAAAAAGACCCTTTTCACCACGTTTTAATAAGGCAGCCTTTATAAAGGGTTTAAAAGTCGTAACTAATGGCTTTATCAATGGTGATAAACAATTTACAAATGTTTTTTCAGTTATTAGCAATAAATAGGAGCAACATTTGGACCATATTGGCCATTGGACCACTTACCCTCTGGAAAAGGGCTGCAGAGTCTGTACCGAAATTATAGTTGCAAGTCACATTCATTTTCCCCCATAGACAATGTTAGGTGATTCATAGTAGGATCGCTTTAACTCTCCTGGTTGAATCCTCAGTACAAAAAAATAAATATCAGAGGTACGAGCCTGTGGACGTAACAATGTAAGGTGAGAAGTTCCAAGGTGTTTTTCGGTAAGAAACATGTTTCCTCTGAAACAAAGTTGAAATAATTAAAACAGGTGGAATTGGATCCTTTAGGATCATTAAATTATCCAGAGGAGGAGATCATTAATATAAAAATTTGAAATGGGAATGGGAAGTGGGGAAAAATACCTCCAGAACCAGCGACTCCTCCCACTTTGCAACTCAATTCAATTCAATTTGCTTTATTGGCCTGAATGTAACAACGACAATACTGCTAAAGCGTCAGGTAATAATGATATTAAAACAATAATAATAATAAAATAATAATAAGGGTAATAATAAAAATAATTTTTTTAAAAATTAAAAAGGTACAATTCATAAAAATCACGAAAATACTTATTTATATTTTATTATTCTTGTAGTTTTTTTCTCAACCTGGCAACCCAAAAGTTGTTCTAATTAATGGCTTAAATAATTGATCTACAAAACAGAGAAACTTGTGCCATTAACCTTAATTTCCACGCCTCTCTGTCATTTCTCTGTCAGGTGACCTCTCTGGGTGTGGCCACATTTAGCCTCTGTGCTCTGAGTATTGATCGCTTCCATGCGGCCACCGGCCCCGGGCCCCTTCAGACGCCGAAGGTGGAGCCCTGCCACTCCATCCTATCCAAGCTGTCTGTCATCTGGGTGGGCTCCATGGTGCTGGCCGCCCCTGAGCTGCTGCTGTGGCAGCTCCTCCAGGAAACTGTCAACCTGCCGACGCTCACCAGCGACCCGCAGCAGAGCCAGTCGGGACGCTCACTGATGGCTGCCTTTAGGGCCCGAACAGATGCGTTTAAGGTGGATATCTGTGTCCGTGAGCCGTCTGTGGAGCTCCCAGAGAACATCTACTCTCTGGTGCTGACCTACCATGAGGCCCGCATGTGGTGGTTCTTTGGGTGCTACATCTGTTTGCCACTGCTCTTCACTCTGGCCTGCGACTTGGTGACGAGGCAAGTGTTAGCCCAGCGTCTTCCGCAGAAACCCTGCGGTGAGAAGGTGACCGCCAGAGGCTCATCTTCCTCTTCGTCTTCCTCCTCGACAAAGAAGAAGCAGCATGTGAGAGAGCAGAGGTTGCGCTCCACTGTGATCGCATTCACCATCTTGTACATCACATGCAACCTGCCAGAGAGCATTTGTAACATCACCCTGGCGTACGTCTCCACCCATGTGTCTGATGCACTCCCGCCTCTGGCTCTGCCAGCACTGAGTCTGATTGGACAGTTCCTGCTGTTTGTGCGTTGCTCGGCAACGCCGGTATTGCTGCTATTCCTGTGTCGCTCGCTGGGCCAGGCCTTCATGGACTGCTGCTGCTGCTGCTGTGAAGAGTGCCTCCCCGATGGCAACTCCTCTTCATCGTCGTCTGCTTCAACCACCGCCACCTCCAACCTCTCCTCGCCCACATCGCCCTCTCCATCCTCCCTGACTCCTTCCACCAAAGAGGAGACGAAGAGCATGTTGGCGACAGAACCAGCAGTCTGCTACGACACAGCGAAAGACTCTTCAACAGCTATCGGGACGCCTTGCTGAGGTCCAGAACTGCATTTAGCCACATGTAACTTTAAAGGATCATTTAGGTTCATTACAACTTGGGTCTTATTTTCATAGTTTTCTCCATCATTTCTATCAGTTATAATAATATTGTACTTAAAAGCAGAGATCTAGGGTCAAAGTGATTTCACTACGAAGAAGTCTGACGGGTCGAGAAGCACGATCAGTCAGACGATCAGACAAGTTGGAAACAAACCAACAGTTTATCCAGATCACATTATATGGCCAAAAGTATGTGGACACCCCTGTCTCAATCTGTTTTTCCTGGTTTGGTCTACACCTTTTAGTTCCTATGAAGGGAAATCTTTATGCTACTTATGATATTTTGGACAATAGTGTGCTTCCAACTGTGTGGCAACCATTTCTGTTTGTCTCTTTCCTGTTACAACATGATGACCCCCCCCTGTGCACAAAGCCATCTCCATAAAGAAATGGTTTCCCCAGTTTGGTGTGGAAGAACTTGACCAGTCTGCACAGAGCCCTGACCTCAACCTTGTCCAACACCTCTGGGATGAACTGGATCCCCGACTGTGAACCAGACCTTATCACCCAACATCAGTATTGGACCTCACTAATGATCTTGTGGCTGAATGGGAGCAAATCCCTGCAGCCAGGGTCCAACATCTGGTGGAAAGCCTGAAACCAGAAGAGTGGAGGCTGTTAGAGCAGCAGATTAATGCCTCTTATTTTGGAATCACATGTTCAGCCATCACATACAGTATATGGGGGGTAATGTTCAGATGTCCACATACTTTGTTCGGTTGTTCACACACTCTTGGTCATGTAGTGTATCTAAACCACTTTATCTGACAATAAAACTAGTTTTATTGAAGGTAAAACTACAACTACGGTAAGTACAGTAGGTCAAAGTCAGAGCAGGAAGTGAGTCTGTAAACTGTGATGGATGTTGACATTGTTGATTTCGTTTTCTCCTTCAAATTAAGTTTATCTAACCTGCAGATTTGTTCCAACCTGTCTGATCATCTGGTCTCAGATCTCAGCTTTTAACTTGTGAGTACAATGTTAGTATTACTGATAGAAATGATGGACAAAACTACCAAAATAAAACCCAAGTTGTAATAAACTGGAATAATCCTTTAATATCAGTCTGTATGAACTGACGGTGTGGAGCCTCTGTAGGAGCAGAAACTGACTAGACTTAGATGATTATTCACAATATAGAAAATGTGTTTTAAAGAAGGGAGTTTAGTGTTTTTCACCTGTGATGGATTTAATCCGTTATTGTAGGACTCATTGTTTTGCAGTTTTTTACGATACATTTTATAGTTATTAATCATTTTCTAATGCTCATTCAGGATATTAGTATGATCTGCTCTAAGTACTGTATTATAAAGAAACACTGGGTAATTTGAGTTTGGGGGATTTTAAAATGGATAACCTGAACATGTAGACATACTGAGACCTTTGTCAGCAGACTGACAGACTGCTGTGAACTTTGTGAGCTGTTTTTTTTAAACATGATTTTGCTGTTGTTGCTCATACGCCTGACTTACACTGTGTCTACGCAGGATGTGTCGTGTAAGTAGTACATCGCAGCTATGCACGTGTGAAACGCATCCTGAGTAGACGGCAGGTTAAAAATGAGATGGGATCAATCAAAAATCTGAAGCTACATGAAACAATTCAGTGTGAAGTTTGACTTTTTTTTTTAAACTTGTTTTATTACTTTTGGTTTAGTAAAGTTTTGATTTTCTTTAAGAAAAACCTGTGAGTAATTCCCTCTCAGTGTGTTTTTCAATGTCTGGTATTCACTTTATTAACTGATACAAACAGTAGAGCTGTTGCTGAATGCTCCATCTGTGTTTACAAAGTGTTTTATTCCGCTAATAATTGGAATAAAAATGGGCTGAGTTACACTTTTCACAATCCGTTCAGCAGATGAAACTCTGAAACTGCTCTTTTTACTTATTTTAAATATGAATTTATGAGGTTTTATAAGTTGGTTTATTATTTATATCAGAATCACATCTTAAAAGACAAGTCTGGTGATATATTTTTCTTATTGTCAACAAATCCCATGGAAATACCAAACCAACAAAGCTCTTATCCTACTAACAAGTATCGTCTCTGTATCACAGCCTGATATATCTTCTTCCTCTGAGCCACAGAGCTCCATCGTTGTCGAAAAACTATTAAAAACATATCAATGAGTCACACTGTTGCACTGAGTGACATGTTCCTTCATTACCATGAAAACACACTGTAGTTTATTTTGACTTAATCCCATATACACCATCCTGCTGCGGTAAATAAATACTCACTAGAGCACCAAATGTGGATTAATCCACTGCTGAAAATAGTCCCTAACAAATGCACTATTTCTTCCTGTTTGAGTAACTTTAGATAAAAGCTGCAGTGCCCAGCTGTTTTAAGAAATTACTGCACCTTTTTAAAAAGACTTTAAGAATTGAAACTATATTTGGCATTTTTAAACATGTCTTCAGCAGGAAGCAATCAACTTGGGGCTGAAAGAATAGAAAGGAAGTCAGAAAGAATTCAGAGACGGACTAACACATTGTTGGTTTTGCTCTGCTCATGGGATTTGTTGACAATAAGAAAAATATAAAATAACTTCAGTCATATCCTGTAAGTTGGCTCCCATAAAAAAGCAAGAATTTCCTCAAAGTGTGTCACCTGTTAACGGCCCAGTTAAAGAGTTAAATCAAATGTTAAGCTACCGAGCTTGAGGAAAAACAATAGAGAAACAAAAAATGGGGGGGGGGGAGAAATATTGTTGTTTTCCAAACAAAGAAGGAAAAACAGGCCAGGAGACACAAAGGGGGAAAGGAAGAGTTTCCTGGTAGTTGAGAGTTGCATTCGTTCCTAAACTATCATGTTTACCAGTGAACATCTGAATCCTTTATTTGTAAAAAGAGAGATGGCTCACGTTATACTGTGATCTCTGTTGGAAGGAATGCTACGCAGCACTGCGCTGCTCCCAACACCCACTGAAACAGAAAGCTGTTCGTGCTCGACTGTGACGAGCCTTTTTGTCGTTATTCAATTATTGAAGGTCAAAGCTTCACAATAACAGTTGGCCTTTGAGTTTCTGAAGACATAATACACACAGTCGCTCTGTGGCCAGTTGCTGGGGAGAGCAGACAGGAATTCCTTGCTTAATCAAATATTTTCAGGCGTTTCGCAGCTTTTTTCTTTTGAATATATTGATCTAAAAAAAAGTCATCCATCTCTACAAAACAAGTCTACAACTTTGAGAATTCCTTGTAATGTAGCCAGAAAATCATCTTGTTCATTTAGAAATGAAAAAAACCTAATAAACAGGTACATAAAGAAAATGAAACAAATTTCAAACAAATTGTTTTCTCCGGATCCATATCTTGATCCATATATTATATTATCTATCATGTTATTACCAGATCCATATCTTGATAGAGGTGAGATCCTGTCTTGTCTAAATGGATCAAGATATGGATAATATTATCTTGATCCATATATTATCTTGTGTATAATAATATCCTGCTCACAATATATGGATCAAGATATGGATCTTGTGCACACAATAACTTGTGGTTTTTTACTGCTGCTAAAAGTCTCCTTTTTACTTTTCTATTTCATCACCTGTTCAATAAACAAGATAAAACATGTAAATCATGTTGTAGCACTAGGCTTGGTAGCTTTCAGGCTAACTGCTAAACAAAAGGTGCAACACGTCCTGTTGCAGAATACATAAAAATATTCTCTTGTTTAACAAAATCAAACATCAGATAGATGTCTAACAAAACTGTCTAGTTATCTTGTCATCTTATGTCGGAGTCATTTTAATTGAAATCTGTGTAAATTAAACCAAATTAACAAAAATACCTGTGCTCACTCCTCAACATTGTTAGCAAACCACAAACTATGTTTTCCTCTTTTTGTCAGTTGTCAGCAGGTAACTTTTTTTTTTTTTTTTACAAATACAGGTGCTCATGGAGACAACATCAGAGAACAAAAATAGATGTTACCTTCTTCTTATTTTAAAAATTGTGAATTATTTTGAGTTTATAGCATTTCAACATCGGAAAAAAATGATAGAAAACATAAAAAAGTAGAGGGTTCAACATTTAAAAAAAAAACATTACCCTACATCACAACTTCATCTGAGGCACAAATTCATAATTTAACTGGACCCTTTTCATGAACACGGTAAACACAACACCACCTGGAGGCACCTTGGCATGGCTGGTTGCTGTAATCAATCCAGCTAAGTACACTTGGTCAGATTCTGGTTGCAGGCCCACAGCTGGCCTGAGTGCTGCCAACAGGAGCTGAAGTCCACACCCCTAAACCTGAGCCAAATCTGGCAGCTATGGTTGGGCCAGAGCTGGCTCATATTTGGTCCTCTGGGACCAAAAACACACTCAGCCGCTGTTGACCAGAGTCGGCAGGAAATCTGTGACAGGTGTTCTTCTTCTTAGTTAGCGTAGGAATAGCGTGGTTCATTTTTCAGGTTCAAGATTAGTTTGTTGGTTTTTTTTGGTGCAATTTTATATGCTATTTTTGATCTTCGCCTAATTCAAGACCTTGAGCTTAAAAGAATGGGAGTTGGGAGTAGTCCCTTGTGTGGAGATTCCAGCTTGATATTGACTGTACATTGACTTTTATGCTTTTTACCCAATAAACAGTTGAAGTTCAGTCTCTGTTCCTGGTTTCCACAACTAAAGAAAACAGGCAACTCTGAGTAAGTCAAACAAGAAGCACCAGATATACCAACACAACACACAGGGACATGTGTGCCTACTAATCGGATATTTTGATATTTCATATAAGACCCAAAGACACATTTAATCAGATGAAGGATGCAGTAGAGGAAGATTTCAGCTGTTGATTTCAGTGGGTTGATTATTTCGAGTCAATTAAGAAGAAGACAACTTCTGTTTGAATACTATGAATGTAATGCGTCATGCATTCATTTTGCTGGGGACACCTGGAGGCCCTTCACAGATGTCGGCGGCCCCTGAGTTACACTTTCAGAGCCGCTGCTGTAAGTTCAGTCTTGGTTCCTTTGAGCTGAAATATTTGTCCTCCCACGTTGTTGTGCCGGGGCAAAGAGAAGGAGGAGGGGAAGCTTCAATAAGGCCTGCTTTGTTCAGGCGTCCCCCTCTCTGGCTCAGGGAGAGAGACACTTGAACAAAGCTGCATATCAATCGCCATCCACCAAGGGAGTTGCTAAGCTACACAACACCCACCATCTCCCACCAGCTGCCCCAGTCACTGAAGACAGAGAGAAGAAAGAGGGCAGAGATGCAGGGGAGGAAAAACTGCTGCTCTCCACCCAGATAAGCCAAAACCCAAACTCCTCTCTTCTTGGTTGCCTTGACAACCAGCTGAGACACAGCAGCATGGTGGCCTCAAGTTATCAATATGGCCTAAAACCAACAAGGTCCTGGGTTTGAACCTGACTGGGGCCTGTGTGTGGACTCTGCTGTGTTCATGTGGGCTCCCTCAGGTGCTCCTCCAGTTTCCTCCCTCCCCAAAAGACGGATGTGTTTGAGAAAACGCAGCCCCTGCCCGAGGTCCCCAGCAGTAATGTGATTACTTTTATCAGTTTATATGTAAGGCTGTAAAGATTAACCGATAGGTATCATAAAACCAACACAGAGTCAGAGACTGTGTCCCAAATCACTCACTAAACACTATATTTACTGTCTGCCATTTTATTTGAGTGTCTGAATCCTGAGTGTGAAATCTATGTTCCATATAGAGCCGAAGTCCTGACATCACCTCCGGGTTAGCCTCTTATTCCTGGGGGTTACCATTTATATTCTAACATAAAAGATCATCTACTACAGACATCGATATTAGAAGCTGAAACCTTTTAACAAATTTAATGATTTAAAAACAACAGCTCCTACGAAAATCTATGAGCACAGCAGCAGCATGCATCGTAACTTGGTTTCTTCCATATCCATAATATCCACCAACATGTTGCAGGATGGTCTTTGTTAAAGGTCTATAAAGATATTTGTATTTGATCATATGGCTAATTTGGCTGCATATAAATGAATGTATGATGTAAGTGTGGATTAAAGCGCTAACTAATAAAACATAAACGCAAAGTGACTTCATCATTTGTTAACGGTGAGCCTGTTTTGTAACCTTATTATAAAGTGTTTCTGTCTGCTTTTACAGTAGTTAAAAGTTACGTTAGCTTAGCATGGTACTTACTGCATAATTATAAGTGCAGATTATGTTTAAAAGTCTTCACTGTAACATATGATGTGTAATAAATGGGCTAAAACATGCAAAATGGTGGCACTGTTCTCTAAACAACAGGTTAATGAAATAAAATACAGTTTTTGAGTGATGAAACAGCTAATAGTCTTGTTTTCCAAAATGGATATGTCATGTAACATTTCAAAATAAAAGTGCTGGCCTTCATGTATTTGGGCCTCGTTGTATTGACGTCCAGGCTCTCCTCTGTGTGCTCTGACAGTTGTTTGTTTTACACTTGTTCTTGTTCTGCCTCCAGCCTCAGCAGGATCAGGAAATACACAGCACAAAATCTGTTAGCAGCAACCGTTACCAAGACGACAGCCCACCGCTAATCGGCAATGCTAACGGGGTCCTGTCCACCAGTGGAGCTCTGTGTTGACTTGATGCTGAGCCAGCACGAGGCATCAGCAAACTGAGTGGTTGCTTAGGACCCCTCGGACACCAGGGGGCCTTCTGGTCATTTTTTGTCAATATTTAAAGTATTAAAGGTATATTTGTTATCATGCCCTTTAGTGGCAACAAGATGTCTCACCATCTTAAGACATTTTGGGATTTGGGGACTGCAGGGGTAGGGTTCAGTAGCTGGATCCATTTTGGATCTGGTTCCAAGTTGGTTCAATATCTGGATTTGTTAAACTAACAAATATCTTATTGAATATTTGATGTTCTTTGCTATGGATACAACATATTAACTGATGAGCTTTAGAGGTGGTGTGTTTTTGAACATGGGACAGAGCCAGGCTAGCTGTTTCCACCTGCTTCCACTCTTTATGCTAAGCTAGGCTAACTACGTCCTGACTCCAGCTCCACACTAGTAGCACAGTAACACACAGACATGAGACTGATTTCAGTTCTCTCATCTCACAATAAGCATATTTCCAAATATGTTAAATTATTCCTTTAAGTTTATCTATAACTTTGGTTACTTAAAATTTAGTTGAAAGCTAAACCTTGAAACTTAACAAATTGACTGTTGTGCTGACCATTGCACATTTACCTCGACGTTTTGAAAATGTCAGCGTGGATTAATGTGCACTGTCCCCTAAAGAAATAACTACAACAAATAGATTTTATAAAGGTTTCAGAATAATTCAAAAAGCAGATTAGATCCTGGATTCAGAATGATTAAACTGCTATTGAACTCAGACATGACAAGAAGAAAGTTCATGTTACTCCCCAGATTACACATAGATTAATTCAGATTTTTGTTTTTGTAACATCGTGGTCATGAAGTTACTACAACGTGCACAAAAAGGTTATTTTCAGTTAAAGTAATGTAGATTATCGCTGGCTACATTAGTTGTATTGAGTCATGATTGTGTCAACTGTACATACATTTATTCAAGTACTACTTAAACACAGCTTTGAGGTAATTGTACTATACTTGGGTATCTCCATTTTATACTTCCACTCCACTACATTTCAGAGAAAAATATTTTTTCTTCACTACATTTATTTGACAGCTTTTAAATTTTAAATAGTATCAACAAATAAAATAATATGCATTTTAATAGATTAAACTACCCAACAGTATATTAAGTAATTAAAATTAGCCACACCAGTTACATTAAAACATTAAAATGCTGCTTACCAATACATGTTAATGCATCAATGATAATAATAATCCAATGATATAATAAATACATTTTAAATACTGTATACTGTACATTCTGTATGTTTTTAATGGTGTGCTGTGTTATCTGCATTTTATGTACCTTTCCTGTACTTTGGGAGACGTCAAAGACAAATTTCCACTAAGGTCAATAAAATGAATCTAATCTAATAAAATAAAATAAATAACACTCTGAAAGGGGCCATTCTGCATAATGAGTACTTTTACGTTTGATAGTTTGAGTACATTTTGCTGAAAATGTTTAAGTAAAATCCAGCACTTTTACTTGTAGTAGAGTATTTTTACACTTTGGTATTACCAGTACTTCTTGAGTACTTCTTCCACCACTGCACCATAGGGCCCACAAAAGGCTTCGTCCGTCCCTGCTTGATGCTGGAGTCCTGCAGAGACTTCTGGGCTATAAGCTTCCCATCAGGACCAGAGGCTCCGGATGCTTCCGTGTCACCAGAACACAGAAGCGGTTTGTTCTGCGGTCACGTCAGCGTGAGACGGCAGGCAGTGGAAGCCGACTGAAGCCCCACCAGCAGGCTGGGGGTGGACTGCCCAGACCACTTCCTCATTGAGCTCTTTAAGAGGACATGGGAAACATCAGTTAAGCCCACAAATAAACTCTGGGGGTCCCCTTCAATCCTGAGCAAACAGTGCTTTCATTAACTTGGCGACGCTCAAGCAGGAAAAAGACAAAATCTGAAGGTGGTCTTTCAAAAAAAACATCAAACGAACGGTTTAACCCAAATTAAATGCTTCTTCAGAAAGAGTCAGTTTGTGTACACATACAAAGAATTTGACTTTGACTTTGATTTTTTTACACACAATTTCAAGAACAATTTACGGAAAGATAGAAATAGACATACAGCTAAAAACAAACACAAGCTAAACAAAGATGAGTAAAAATAAAATAAACATAGTATTATGAACATACATAGAATAGATGATAAATATATATAAAAAGCAACAATGACCAACAACATACAGTATCTTTATACGTTTGTATGTTTAACACAGGGGGTGGGCAATACCACCAAAAGTTGGTTTTGATCTGATATCAATTATGCCAGGGTCAGAATCACCAATATCAATACTGATGCTTTTTATTGTATCGTAAATGCACACAACAGCAGCAGAGAAGCAGAGAGTGCACGAAGAGTGTTCATGTGCCCATAATGTGATCTAACATGTGACAGATAAATGGTTTTATTACTACTGAAGCTTGTATTGATACTCAAAACCAGACTCATCTGTAGTATTGATACTTCAGTAGCCTCAGTTCAAAACAAGAATTCAAGTTATATGGGTTTAGATATATATTTATGTATTATGTGTGTAGTGAAGCTGACAACGCCGGGTTGGCCCAGGCCTTAATGAGGCATATTGATAGTTACAATCACTTTATTAGTGTAAATGTTTGATGTGATGCCAAATAACCAAAGAGGTGGAAAAAAGGATTTGTAAAGATGGAAAAAGTCTGTAGTGAAATATTGATTATCACATATTTTGCTGTGACGATGAGACGTTCATGGTCAACATCAGCATGTGGGTATTTATTGAATCTCTTTCTTTGGCCACACGAGGGCAGTGTTGCTCCATCCTGGCACTGTGTCTCTCAGACACACAGTGAGAGTGTCTACATGCAGGCAGGGACTCTGGGATTAATGATAGTCAGATATCAGAGATGTGAGCTGCTGTGTTGAAAATGTAAACAGTGATTAGTTTGATTTAGACAGCTTAAAAATCAGTCTGTTTCTGATTGAAACAGTGTATTGAAACAGCTGGAAATAATCTCGATAAGAGGTTATGATTATTTTTTGTGTTTAAAAAAAGTGATTTTTAAGCAAGACAAGATTTAGTGAAATATCAGTAAATGATGACATATATATATATATATATATATATATATATATATATATATATATATATATATATATTATTAGGTAGTTTAATAGGTACGCCTAGCTAAAACTAAGGCAGTCTAATACAACACTCTTGCAACACTCTTGCAATAAATCCTCCCTTCATGAAGGTTATAATGTTTAGTTTTTGTTGAAGCTGTTTTAGAGAGGTGTTGATTCAACTTTATGATCATTTTGGAGGATGTAGTTTGTAGGATATAGGTGCTGTTGAACTGTATTGGGTTATACATAGAGGGTTTTTGTTATTTAGCCTACCTATAATAGAAACACCTATCAACGTAATGTGTAGTAGTTGTTTGTAGTGCTGCTGAACTGTATTGCATTATTATTTTATCCACCTTATTTATATCAATGAGGGTCGGCTAAATAACAGAAATACCTCTCTGTATAACACAATACAGTTCAACAGCACCACAAGCAGCTCTTCCCCAGAACTAAACTGTTCTTCAGAGTGTTTTCAACCCCTGCACATGAATTTCTCTCAGCTATTAATTCAGACCTTTTAAAGGGTGTTTTATTGTGACTCAGTCTACTCTGTCATAGCAACACAATGTAAAACCTCTGCAGTTTGCTGTCTGTCTGATAGTTGTTAGGATGCTAGAATACATTTTTACTACAGAGCAGTGAGGATTTTCCATCAGCAGTAAAGTCCTAAACACTATGCAGTGTTCCTCAGTGAGCTGTGTGTGTGTGTGTGTGTGTGTGTGTGTGTGTGTGTTGGATCTGCAGGCTGGATGTTTGTACAGGAGGACTGCAGCTTCTTAACAGAGACCAGCTCACAACGTCCATATTTAGACTCTTAGCAGGTCCAGCAGCTCCGCTTGTTTATGACAGCGAGACACAAGACACAACCCAGCATTTTATAACCCCATATGGTGTGTGTGTGCGTGTGTGTGTGTGTGTGTTTGTGTGTGTGCTTTGACACAGTCACATTGTGGGGACTAAGCAGGTCTTCACAAGGTGAACTGTTTTCTCTTTGAGTTGTTTAGATTAGAGTTTTCTGGTTTAGGTTTAGGTTAGACTCTTTCACCTCCATCTTTATGAGGACCAGTTGGAGTTTTACAAAGTGGGGACATCTTTGTAAAGTGAGGACAATCCTGGAACAGTGTACCAGCTCTTGACCCTTGCAGGGTTACTGGAGGGGTTATGGGAGTTCGCCCATGCAGTCCACATGTGTTTTATAGACTTGGAGAAAGCTTATGGAGTACTGGGGCCGTTCGTTCCTTATGTAACCGGAGTGAGAGCTGTGTCCATCTTCTCAGCAGGAAGTCAAACATGCTTTCAGTGGGTGTTGGGCTCCACCAGGGTTGTCCCTTGTCACAAATTCTGTTGGTGATCTTCATGGACAGGATCTCAAGGTGTAGCCGGGGCAGAGTGTCTGGTTTGGAGACCGCAGAATCCTTCCTCTGCTCTTTACAGATGATGTGGTTCTGTTGGCTTCATCAGACCATGACCTTGGGCACGCGGTTTGGGGCGGTTTGAACAGTCAGCGCCTCCAAGTCTGAGGTCATGGTTCTCTGCCGGAAGACAGTGGGTAGCTCCCGACGTGTTGGGAGTGAGCTGCTGCCCCAAGTGAAGGAGTTCAAGTGTCTCGGGGTCTTGATCACGAGTGAGGGTAAAATGGAGCATGATGTTGACAGAGGGATTGGTGCAACGTCAGCAGTAATGCAGGGGCTGTGTCGGACAGTTGTGTTGTGTTGGTGTTTACGAGTTGATCTACGTTCCAACCCTCACCTATTGTCATACGCTTTGAGTGATGACAAGCGGTCGAAATGAGTTTCCTCTGTGGGGTGGCTGGGCTCATCGTTAGAGATTGACAGAGACATCAGAGGGAGCTCGGAGTAGAGAACACTGCTCCTTCGCGTCAAAAGAAGCCCATTGAGGTGGTTCGGGCATCTGATCAGCCTCCTGGGCGACTCCCTTTGGAGGATTTCCGGACACGTCCAACAGGTGGGAGACAACACAACTTACTGCACAACCAGTAACTTTAACAAATAACTGACTCTAACAAAACACAATCACCTATGTGTCTAACACATCCCACACCATGTGAGGGACCCCACCCCACCCCATCCCCAAACTAGTGACTTTAAAACTGTATCTAAATGCAGCAATCTTACTGGGCCAACAAGTACAATGTAGCACAAACATAGACCCAAACTAACACAAACGCTACTTGCAACTAAAGTACATTGCAAAGCAACATACTCTTTTGCGCATAACAGACCTAAAGGACTTGTTGTCATGACCTGGCTCTGGAGCAATGACAAAAGAGAAGGAGACAGAGGGTTATAGGCAAAAAAAAAAAGAAAATAAATTTAACAAATTACATACCGGTAAGCGTTCACACAAAAGAAACAAAAAACAAAACAAACAATGGGATGTGGTAGTCAGTGCAGACGGTGAGGATGAGTGACATGTGTGGTGTGTTAGGAGATGATCTATTAAAACAAACAAAGATGGATGGAAGAGAGGAGCTTCACTCCGACTGACTTCAATTTCAGTTCAGAGAGTTGAATTGAAAGATTCAGTTAGATAAATACTCCCTGAATCAACTCATCCCAACATCTACTGTACTTCTTCTGTCAAGTGGACTGCTTGTTACTGAAAACAATAAATCACATTACTGCAATGCATTACTGCTGAGGATATAAGTACGTGTGTGTCTTTGCTTGTGTACGAGGAGGATAATGGTTCATAATCTTGTTTTTGATTTGCAGGAATCAAACTGAGCAGCTGCTGTAAATCAGTGTCCAAACCTCCAGCAGCAGAGACACCAGCTCCCTCTCCCTCTCTCGCTCTCTCTGTCTGTCTTTCATTCATTCTGTCTGTCTCTCTACCTTTCTGTTTGAAGCCGAGCTGTATTTAATTCCCAGTTTCCCTCCCCCTCAGAGACTCCACACTCCATCCCATCCTGTCCTTCCCTTTGTTTCTCTCTTCCTCCTACACCTTCTCCCCCTCTTTCCTTCCATCTCTCATCATCCGCCGCCTTCAGCTAACCAGCCTCCCAGCAGAGAATTATGAATAGAATTCAAATCAGTTGAGCTTTACTGTCTCCCACCCCCTCTCTACCTGCCCCCTCCACGTCTGTCTCTACTTTCTAACTTTCTCCAACTGTTTCGTATTGATTATAGCTGTGACCTCACACCCACACCGCTCAGCCGCCTATACATTAACCCTTTCCTTCTCTTTCCGTCCTGTCTGCTGTTAGTTTCTCGCCGAGCCTCGGCAGTCAGCCAACGCTTCAGTGTTCACAAAAAAAAAAAATGAAAAAGAAAAAACACCACCTCCATGACTGAGTGTGTGGTGATAAAGCTGAAACGCTGGTAAAGTGTTGTGATGCTCACAGTCAGATGCTTTATGAGGAGTAAGTCAAGCCCCCCCCCCCTCTCTCCCCCCTGTACTTGACCATAAAGGAATAGTTCAACTTTTTGGGAAATATGCTTATTCACTTCAGAACAGCTGGTTTCATTGAATCGCTCCTCCTGCATGGCTCATGGAGTGGCTTTAAAATGATTTGTTTTTCTTATGAAGTTCTGATAAAGACATTAATTATTTGGCTGTGTCATTTTGTAAACACACACTCTCTTCCTACCCATTATTATAGTTTGATTATCCATCCAGCTTATCCGGGGCTGGGTCGCGGTGGCAGCAGGCTAAGCAGGGTTGTCCAGGCGTCCCTCTCCCCAGCAACGCTTTCCAGCTCCTCCTGGGGGATCCCAAGGCCCTCCCAGGCCAGATGAGATACATAATCCCTCCAGCGTGTTCTGGATCTACCCCGGGGCCTCCTACCAGTTTGACGTGCCCAGAAAACCTCTAAGGGGATGTTCAACCACCTCACCTGGCTCCTTTCAATGCGTAGGAGCAGCTGCTCTACTCCGAGCTCCCTCCAGATGACTTACTTACTTTTTATACTGCAACATAATGCTAGTATAACCTTAAAAGTGTTTTGTTAGTGTTGTAACCCTTTCGAAACCATTCACAGATATGATTTATGGCTCCTTAAATATGGAAAACCTTTCTCCCTAACATGAAGATGGAAGTTTAAAGGAATAGTTCAACATTTTTGGACAAAACCTGCTTATTCTCTTTCTTCCTGAGAGTGAGGTGTTCAGATGGATATTAATCTCACGTCTGTGTGTAAAGTACGGAGCTGGAGTCAGGATGTGGTTAGCCTAGCTTAGCATAAAGACTGAAAACAGGGGGAAACAGCTAGCCTGGCTCTGTTCAAAGTTCAAAAATACACCTAACAACACTTTTAAGGTCTCTTTCTCACCTGTAGTTTGGTTCATTTGGTTCAAACAAAGGATAAATAAAGATCCATTGTTGCTTTTTAGTTCTGCCGTGTTTCATGTTCACGCTGACTTTATAAAGGAACCAGCACTGGGTGTTGATACGTGTTGATGTTCAGTCTTGCAAACAGTTTAGGCCTGTGACATTATCAGCCTAATCGATGCAACTGAGCAGTCAGCTGGAACACCATTATCAACTTCTCCACGGTGGATATAAATGATCAGTATTGACAGGAACGCTGAAGAAAATGTTGTTTTTCTAGATGCCAAGTTGTGTTTCATTTGCTTCTTGACAACCAAAGACGTAATATCACACAATAGAAAAATGCTGAGAGTTGTGTTGTTTCTTCCAAAATAATCAGTTAAGTTCTGTTGTCTGACGACAGAAACAGAAAAATATATAAATGAGAACAACTATATTGTGAATTCAGCTGCATTAAAACACAGTGAAAATGATCAGGAGGGGACTGAATGGAGGTTTCTCTCTTGCTTTTCTCCTTCTCTCTCTCTCTCTCTCTCTCTCTCTCACCAACTACAGAAATAAAAAAATAGTTTTGCTGTGTACAGTATGTAAACAAATGAAATACATCATTAAAAATTTATTTTAAGTCAACTCCCAGTAAAAACAGGCATTTATGTACATTCACCAGTGAATTACACGCTTCAGAGACGCAAGATGCTCCTGCAGAAATAGACCCGCTGCGTAAAGGCAGCGGCCATTAGGTATATTTTAGCGGTCGGGATGCATGACATGTTTTCAGCTTCCAAAGGGGAGCATAACAGAAAGAGTTTGGCAACTACTGCACCCTCTTTTGGGATGTAACAGTACACTTCAAACAAACTGGTTCATATGAAATGTCGTCCAATCACGTCTAAAGTCAAAGTGTTTCTACCTCTTCTGAATGTGCACAGTGAACGGCGGAGTGTAAAGCCTGCCATCGTACAGAGGGACAAGACAGTCTCTCCTCGAAGACATTCACATTGTTGCTTTCAGTTGTTCACATGAAAATGAACGGCCTATTTTCACACCTCCGCACACCTGGTCAATCGCTGCGTGAAGTTACAAATATTGACCGACGTTTTAACGCTGAGCTTTTAGCAAAATTGGATGCTATAAAAAAAAAATCAGAAAGTGTACCTTTAAGTAGATGGAAAAATGATTAATTTTTCCATGTGGAGGTTGATCTGCTAGATTTAGAAGAACAGCCACCAGTTAATCAGTGTCACAGCTTGAGCACCATGACTGCAGCACAGAGCTGGTTATATAATGTATGACTGTGGGATTCCCAGCAGCACTGCCTCCTCCACTCAGCAGTCTGAGGAGAGGAGGGGGGCTGCAGGATGGATGGCAGCAGGGGGAGGAGGGTATTGAGATTGCGATCATGAGTGTGACGGGCTCAGGTTGGCCGCCAGCTCCTCCACTCTTCAATAATCCAATAATTACAGGCAGCATCTTAACAGGGGATCCCTCTGCTGCTGCAGCCGGGCTGAATGCCAGTCACATCCATACTGTACTGCCTGTTTGTGTTGAATTTGAGTGCGCAGCACAGAAAAAATTACATTTAACAAATTGAACGGCAACACCGCTCTCCAGGAAGAGTGTCCCTGTTACTCTGGATAATCCACAGAACACATTTTCCTTTTCCTTTTCAATGGGACTATTTTTTCAGTAGAAACCAGTTTCCCCCTGAAGAATTATTGACAGTGAGGTCTGTGTACAAAGTAACTGTCATTTGGTTCCTCAAGACTGCCAGCACTATCTTTCTACATGTAGTTTGCCTTTGATAATGGCCATCAATAATAGAATTTTTTATTTCATTTCATTATAAATTTCATTTATGTTTAGTTTAGACAGAAAAAGGTTAAGAGGCGTGTGCTCAATTGTAACTGGGGAGTTAAAAAAAGAATATTTATATTTTTTCATGTCACATATTCTACAGATATAGACATTGAAACTGTAGTGAAAGGTGTAATGTTGCTGGTTTGATGTCAATATGACTGTCAACAGATCATTTTCACTGAGAACGGTGCACATCACGAGGAAAAAATAGATGCGAGCCGCAGTCCAAGTGTTGCAGCTAGGGGCGCTGTAGCATGAAACAACAAGAGAAAGCTGACCCCTTCTGTTTGGATTCACTTCCGCTCAAAACAACCACGACCAGTTCGACGAAGCTCTAGCTGAACATGTTTGTATCATGGATGTATTAAGGAGAACCGTATGCACGTCTTCATTCAGACAGGAATGCAATTGAAAAGGTATACAGTGGTCATGGAAACACTCCTATTAGCTCTATATCGCCCCCATGAGGACTGAGGTTTGTTACCTCCACAGGTGCGTAAGAGTGCACGTTGAGTATGTTCACCAGAGTCACATGTTATGCCAGCTGGGCCAGGCGTTGTCATTTGCGTTGGCGTACTTGCGTGGACCATGTTTGTTGAGAACAGTCTGCCCTGTGTACTGATACTTGGATATGACTCTTGTTAGCTCGAGACAGAGATGATGTAGGCCAGGGCTCCTTCTGATATCCTTCCCGTGCTCTCTGTATGTTATGTGAGATTATAAATATGTGACTGTATCTGCACTTCGGGGTCAGACTCCTCATACACACCTCTGTGTGCTCTCTCTCTTTTGTGCTCTCGGATTAATACACATTTGTTGCTGTAATGAGTATTTCCAGCAGCAGTATGGTGTATGAGGGATTGAGTCAACATAAACTAGAGAGTGTGTGTTCATGGTAATTAGGGAACATGTCACCCAGTGCAACAGTGTGACTCACTGATGTGTTTTTGGACAACAATGGAGCTCCATGGCACAGAGGATGAAGACATAATATATAGAATATAACCTATAAGTCTGGTTTTATTCTTTACAGTTAGAATGAGGTTAGAATAAGGGTTGGGGTTGTAGTTGTGTTGGTTAAAAGTAAGTACAGAGTGTGTGTGTGTGTATAAACATACATACTGCATGTTGAGTGCTGCATGTTCTCTCTGCCTCTCAGAAACAGCAGGTTTGGTCAAATATGCATAGCAATAAGAGCCAAACCTTATACGGTTTATACATTATTCACACAGTGACTTCAATTTCTCACAGAAGCCCAGAGGAGTTTAAAGATGTCCGCCTTCCTTCACACACTGCAGCTTGTCTTCACTGTGAGGCTGAACAGCAGCAGAACAGACCCACAACATCAGACTCTACAAAGCTGTTCAATGCAGCTTTTTCTCTGATGAGTTTCCCCTCTACCTTTTCTTTTTTCCTTCCAGAGGTGAAGACAGACTACAGGCTGACAGCTCCAGCGGAAACTACAGCTGAACTTCTAAACATTTTCTTATTAGACATAATCTCAGTATTGTGAGGAAAACCCAGGACATCAGGCGCTTTTCAAAAAGAGTCCAAAATGTAAGAATTTAGCTTATAATTATGTTTAGCAACGATAGTTCAGCCAGCAATTTTAATCTATAACCAGTGGTGGAATTTAATGTGTATTTTGAGGTACCAGGGGAATAATTGTACTTTTTACTCCACTACATTTGTCTGACAGTTGTAGTTACTGGTTACTTTGCAGGTAAACATTTTACATTCAATCCTCTTGTAAAATATGCTGCATCGTTTTAGATGAAACTACCAAATAATATATAATGTAGATTAAATCAGCTTCACCTCAGCCAGCTACAACTGTAAGAAAGTAGCTTCCACATGAATGCATCAGTAACAATAATCCAATAATATATTATATAACAGCAATCACAGGTAGTACTTTTATTTATGTACGATGTTGAATGCAATACTTTTACTTGTACTTGAGTATTTCTGCTCTGTTGTATTGTTACTTTTACATAAGTAAAAGATGTGAATACTTCCACCAGTGTCTACAAGTTGTATAATATGACTTTGTAACATGACTGCTGATCAGTCAGCATTACATGGATGAATATTAACATGAACACTGTGAATATGCAGAACGTATCTGCACATTGGATTTGTTGGTTAACGTCTGCAACATTATGGCAATAATTTACAACCACAAGGTCAAGATTTAGTTGCTGTTCTGGGGCCGGTTGGATGTTTAAATTTCCATCTCCTCTGAGCACTTTAAGGAATTCTCCCTCGTTGGCTTAAAAGTTGAGGTTTTGACTGTAAGGGCAAAATTTCCTATCACCAGATATGTATTCACGTAATAACCAACAAGTTTTCTTTAACCAGCACTCTATGTACTTTGATATCTTCTTAAAGTTCATTGGTATCCTGTTTTGGTTTGGTTTCTGAACTTGTTTGTTATGAGGGCTGATAGGAGAACAGTCTGCCCTGTGTACTGATACTCGAGACAGAGATGATGTAGGCCAGGGCTCCTTCTGATATCCTTCCCCTGCTCTCTGTATGTTATGTGACATTATAAATATGTGACTGTATCTGCACCTCAGGGTCAGACTCCTCATGCACACCTCTTTCGGTTTACTCTTTATTTGTATACCTTTTATTATTTTGCTTAATTAAATAAAGAAAAGACAACTGTATGTTGGGTCATAATTTTGTATTTGTAAATACCAAATTTCCACCACATTGACCTTGCAAACACTAGAAAAGTGGAAAAACATCCACAATTCCACAACAACTGGGCAAAAACAAATATGATGGGAAGCTCCAGAACCGCTACTGAATGGGTCGCGCGGTGAGACTGTTTTGGCAACTGCTGTTTCCAAGGTGAGGAATTTTTTACTTACTTACTTACGCAGCCCCTGAAGTCCCAAAAAACACGATACTTTATTATTTTGTGTGCACAAGATATCAGATCTATCTTGTGCCCTCCTGGAAGGGCCGGCCAAAATGTCCTCCTCACTCCTGAGATCTAAAACTCAAATTGGTCTTCACACAGATGGACATACAATCACACATGTACGTACATAGAGAGAGCTGTAAGAAACACAATAAGACAGGGATATTACCACAAAGCTCCTCCTCCCCCTCTTTTCCATCAGTTTGACCTCCTTTCCGCCCTTTCACCTCCATCTCTCTCGTCCTCCCTCTCTCCCTGATGACCTGTTTCCCTCTCCCCCTCTCTCTCCCTGACCTGCTGACTGATATTGCAGCTCGGAGTGTTTTACTGGTCCATGGACAGACCATAAACTCTGGATTTACAGCCTCCTCCCCCCTGCTCCCCTCTTGCTGTTTGTCTCAGTGTGAATGGGTGTCAGGAGCTGGTTGAATATTTACAGCAGCCTTTAGAAAAACAGACCAACCGAGGCTACATGTGTGTGTGTGTGTGTGTGTGTGTGTCGCAAGAAGAAGGAAGAAAATATCTATTTTAATTTGTTTTTATCTTTTGTTTTACTGTTGGCTTGACAGGGCTGCTGTCAGACACATCCATCCACCCATCTGCCCACCCATCCGCCTATCCATTTGTCCATATCTATATCGATTCACTCAACCATCCGTCCATTATTCCATCCATCCAACTACCCATTTATATATACAGTATATACCTTCATGCATCCATTTATTCATCTATCCACTAACTCATTTATGTATCTATCTCTCCCTTCATCCATATTTTATTTGTCCATACATTGCCCATTCACTAAACCATCAGTCCATCCCTCCGTCCTTTTATCCATCCATTTATTCATCTCTGTCCAACTATCCATCCATCATGCATTCATTTAACCATCTGTCCATTTGTCCACCCATTTACATATCTATCCCTACATTTATTTACCCACCAACCATCTATATACTGTATATATACATCTATCCATCCATTAACTTAACCATCAGTCATCCATCCATCCATCCATCCATCCATCCATCCATCCATCCACCCATTTACGTATCTATCCCTCCATTCCTGCATTTATTCACCCACCAACCATCTATATACTGTATATACTGTATACATCCATCCATTAACTTAACCATCAGTCATCCATGTATTTGCCCATCCATCCATCATGCTTTCATTTAACCATCCCTCCATTTATCCACCCATAAATACATCTATCCCTCCATCCTTATCCTTATCTAGCTATCCATCCAACTATCTATCCATCCACCCATCTAGTCATCCATCTATATATACTGTACATATACTGTATATATACATATCTATTCATTAACTCACTTAACTTAACAATTCATTAATCACTCATCCATCTATCCGCCAATCCAACCAACTGTCAATTCACCCATTTATCGTTCATTCACTTAACCATTCCTCCATTGATCCATCGGGGATGTAAACGAATACACTGTGAACAGATATGAACAGTATCTGAAATTTTGTCCGTCAAATCATCCATCTGTTCGTTCATCCAACCATCCGTCTATCAGTGTATTCATTTATTTATCCATCCATACATTTAACATCCATCTATCCGTTCTCTTAGCCACTCACCCATTTACTTATGTTGAAACTGTCACGTCAGTTGATCCATCATCCATCCACCTACCCATCCATCCAACAATCTGTCATCCTTATATAAGGTGGAGATATAATATATGATAATATAACAAATTCCAGGGGCTGTTTTTTGAATAAGGCCTTCTTTTATATTTTATACTTTTAGTACATTTTGCTAATAATACTTCTGTTTAGATGGAGACACCACTGCACCACTGGTGACAACACTTGGATTACTGGTTTGTGATATTACAGACATACAGATGTTGAGCCGAACTACAATCCTCCCAACACAAACCCTGATGCTTTTCTTTTAAAGGTACACTCCCTGATTTGGTTACAGGGCTCCCAAACCTCCACCCAGCTCTCTGTGGACGTATTCAGGCTGAACACACACACTTTCAGAAACAAAGAAGCCGACAGAAAGACACTCATACACACAAACATCAGCTGATGGACACAACGGCCCTGTTGGGAGATGTTTCCTCTCTACACCATGAATCAATGCGGATTATAGGAGCCGAGCCCTGACACATGCAGCAGCATGCGACGCTGATCGCATGACCGTGTGCTCTAACAAGGGACTGTGTGCGTGTGTGTGTGTGTGTGTGTGTGTGTGTGTGTGTGTGTGTGGGGGCGTTTTGGGGAGGGGGGGCTAAAAAGTGACTGCAGCAGTTTGCTGAAGCTAGATGCCGCAATGAACAAATAAATAAGTACTGCACCAGTCTCTTGTAGCACACACACACACACGCAGAGGCAGGAATCCCCCCTGTGCAACACGTCCACACTCTGTAGCACAGTGGACTGAAGCCATGACAGGATGTGGGCTTGTTTCGCTGTTGGTGTATTGGGCGACGATGTAAAGGTTGAATGTTGCTCTGCTCTCAGTTCAATAAGAGCTCGAACAGCAGACATAAAATACTACAACAATGGCAAACGTGCCCTCTCTGGCTGTAATGTATAGTAATTGACGTTGTTCTGTTAATTTGCGCTTTGATTTTCTGTCAAGCTAACGGCACTGTAAGACAGTTGTATTTTACAGTCAGCAAAAAGCCTCGTGTTTTCCATCTATGGTGTTGAATCCAAATTGATTCCTCGCATCACTTCTCAGATGATTTAGTGTTATAATTATCTGTTCAGCTCAACTGGCTAGTTTGATGAAAAGAGAAACAATGATTGCATAGGTTACTGATAAGACAACAGGATGTTGATGTTCTGTCCCTGGTCTAAAGGAACCTAGACATAAATTGTAGTATAGAGACTTTGCAATCTTTCCACCCCCAAGGTTGACTAGCAACACAGCACAAATTCAAGTTAAAAAGAAAACTATCCAAACAGAATACAAAAAACAAAACATATTACAGGCTTCTAACCTTCACTGAAAATCATGAAAAACAAAAGAAAAGCTGCTACTACTTTAAATACTCAGTCAGAATATAACAATTCAATTATATACAACATATTTGCTATTACAATAACACAGTCATGAGGCATGCCCCCCTCACTTTTATTGTTTCAGATTGATTTTCTTAGTAAAGTCTCTCTGTACATTGCCATGTTTTTGTCCCGCCACCATAATCCAATCCAGAGGAGAGAAGATCTGAGCTGATAAAAATGTTTTATATTTTCATCTGAGTTATTCAGCCTTCAGTTTTTATTACTGTGTGCTCAGAGCAATAAGCTGATAGAGCAGGAGCGAGTGGAGTGTCGAGTGCTTTGCTGACTTTTTTCTTTTTTGTTGCTCTGGGTTTCCCCTCTAAGGCTACATACAGGCTTCCCCTACATCATCAGTGAAGGTTTTTAGGGCCTGTATGCAGCCTGAAAAGAGGACCTACAGGCACAATCCAGGGCTGAGGTAGTGCCAGTGTCATTTTTTAGGTAATATTTTAATATTCTCTTAAAAAGAAGCTAGAATTGAACATTAGTCAAAGACAAGGCAGTAAAGCACAGTGCTCTTTGTGGTAAAGATGCAAATACAACGTTATCTATCAGAAAGTGGGTTCAGGCAGTGAATTAACAATGCATATATATTTAACTGCATTGTGTCCCCCAAACACTTCTAAAACCAAACCTATACCCTTGCACAGTTGGTCCATCAGGTTGCCGTCTTTTTCTCTTGCTAAAAACCCCCACTGGAGTACAAGGCTGGCGCGCACACTGTGAATTTTAAATTCAGAGATCACTACAGACTGAAAATCTAATTTCCCATTCCCCATGTCCAAACAGTAGTTCAAATTTTAAATAAAAACTGACAGCCTTAATGTCTTCTTCCACGTCTCCCACTGTCTTGTAGATTATTTTGTTTTGGGATTTCTTCTGCAAATTTTCAGGCTCACCTTCAGGCTGTTAATTAAAGGAATAGTTACTACTACTAGAACTACTGTACACGTATTCTCTTTCTTTCAGAGAGTGAGATGTTCAAATTGAGATCAATCTCATGTCTGTGTGTTAAGTACAGAGCTGGAGTCAGGACATGGTTAGCCTAGCTTAGCTTAAAGACTGGAAGCAGGGGGAAACAGCTAGCCTGGCTCTGTTCAAAGTTAGAAAATATACCTATCAACACCTCTAAAGCTCACTAATTAACATGTTGTATCTGGTTTGTGCGTACTATCCTCCACCATTAATGTGTACATACCCCTGCTTTCATCTTTTGGGAGCAGAAGGAGTCGTTGAGAAAAGGTGGGAGGAAAATAAACATGGCTGTGTGTTTCTTCAGTATAATAATGAAGAAATCAAACATGTGCTTGCTGCTTTTAATTCATCTCCATGATAGAAAGCAGTTCAGGCGATGAAGACGAGTGAATGTGTGCAGAGTCAACACACACAGACTCACTCACCAGATTCCATTAAAAAAATAGCAATTTTTTGATTCCTTTTGTTGTTGCAAGTGGGACACAATTTACAAAACAAGTTTCTTGTCACTGGGGGAAACAGACATATAGATGACCATGTTTGTACCATGTTTACCCATTTCACCCTCTTTCCCCAAACATGATTTCTCAGGAACCTGCAGGTTTAGACCGTGCTGCTCGCTGCAGGTGTGATGGATTACAGAGGGAACCTATCTCACTCATGATCTCTGCAGCAATTGTGTGTAAACAAGCACATGTATACACACACACACACACACACACACACACACACACACACACACACACAGTGTAAACCCTGGGAAAGCCCTGACCTGATCCATCAGAGCAAAGTCAGCCTCTCTTTGACTCTCTGACCTGATAACAGCTGGTTTGTTCTCAAAACTGACCCGAAGGAAGGAGGCAGATTTATTTTTTGGTCTGTAGACGAGTTTCCCGTTTACAAACAATCAAGGATGCATGCACAGCAGGGGGGTAGAAAAGCTTATATATGTATTTAAAATGCAGCAACTTGCTGTGAACCAGTGAAAATACTTTTGAGACGTGTATTTGTATGCCACACTCGTCCTCACAATTCCCAAACTTTTTTTTGCCTCTTTTGATAGACATCTGCTGACAGCTAGGTAACATGACACATATTCCAGTGAGAAATGGCAGCCAGTAGCAGTGGGTCCTGCTGTTTGCCTGCTGCACAAATTAAGAGCAGGGCATTATATTTGTAACATTAGCATGTATGAAAATCCTGTGACGTGTTATGTTAGTGCAACAACTCATATTAGAGATGACTACAGCCAAAACTTCACTCACAAGAAACACTTTAATAAGTAATATTTATCAGCCATACTGGATCATGAACAGAGACTCTGCACGCTTTCATTCTCTCTGAAAAATCACAAGTGTACCAACATGATGCATTTTCCATCCAGAGCCAATTTTCACAGCTAAATCTCTAAAACTCTGTCAGTCTAGTTTGTTTTCCAGCCCCTGATGTTGTTACTCAGAAACCCGTCCAATAAAATGTCACAAATTCCTTGTTTTATTTGACCATCAGACTACAATCCAAAGATGTTTTGTATACAAACAACCCTAACCATTTATGACAAAGATAACCAGCAAATATTCACATTTGAGGAGGCATTTTTCCTTCCTGAAATGATTAATTGATTATCAAAATACTACATTTCAGCTCCAGTGGCTAATACTGCAAGTTTTGGTATCACTTGTCCAGTTGTCCAATACTGTATCTGCAAACCTCACAGTTTTCATATTGGGACTATTTCTTCAGCTGAAAATAGTTGCTATTAAACAGTTGAGTCTGGATTTGAATGCACTTTTTTGAAGGACTTTTTTAAAGCTAAAACTGGGTGTTAAGTTGCCCTTTAAATAAATATATATGTAACCAAATGATCACTAACTAAGTTGTGGAGGCAAGATGGCTGACTTGGGGCCCACAGCTAATTTCTGCCCCTGGCAGGTTGATCTTGCCCCGCGTGGTCCTGTCTCCACAACTTACCAACACTCATATGGACATTGTGTTTGAAAGGATCAGCAACATTCTCGACACATCAGACCCCGGATGTTTCCAACCATGTGGATATGAATTTGTCATGAGGGGGGAGAGAGAGGAGGGTGGGAGACAGGGTGATGGAGAGAGAGGGGAATGGAACCAGAGAGAGAGGTGACGTGAGGAGGGGGAGGGACGGATGAAATGTGTCCTGCCGCCGGAAGAGTTATGGCTGCCAGTCGGCATTTCATTGCAGGCTGCAGCCAATGAGCACAGAGGGAAAAACATATTAACACACACACACACACACATACACACACATACATTTCTAATAAATGAATAGTAAAGGCTTCTCTCGGTGCTGAATTCCTCCCTCAGACTGCGTTTGGAGATCAGCCTCCTCATCTTTTACACAACATGCAGAATGCAGAGTTATGCTTTGTTTGCATTACGGCTCCCCTGCGGTTTCTGACAGTGCCAATATCATCACGGCTGCCGAAGCGTCACCAGTTTACCCGGTGACCTTGCATGTGTTCCATAATACTGATGACTCATGATCCTGAGCTCATTCGTCTCACTGTGGTCAAATTAGACATGAAGATAACGACCTCTTCTTCTTCAGTCGGTGTCCTCAGATACGAAGCTTCTCTGTTTCTTCTCTCTCTCTCTCATGTCTGCTTCATCTGATTTTTTTTACATAAAGTCTACAGATTTAGTCTTTCAGTTAATTACTCCTGGTATAAATATTAAAGAGTTAGCAGATCTTCAGTCAGCGAACATGTAGCTGTACCTGGTTTGTGATAATAATGATAGAGAAGTATGTGTAACCAGAAATGGTTAAATGTTCTGAGGGAGAAAGAAGTCACTGGGTGGTTGCTAAGGTGTTTGGGGTGGGGTAGGTCTGGTTACTATGGTGATTAGGGTGGTTGCTAGGGTGTTGCTGGGTTGTTCTCAGAGTTGTACTTGGTGGTTGCTAAATGGTGGCAATTTTGGGCATTTTTATTTCTTCTTTTGTTTATTTATATTTATTTATTTGTACGTACTGTGCATGTGTGTGCGAGCTTCTATCTTTGTGAGGACCTTTGTGAGTAGTAAGCCTCACTCTTCAAAGGACTCTTTAAGGAGTCAGACTTGGTTTCAGGGTTTATTAAGGTGAGAATTAGCTTTGAGTTAGGGTTGACATTTTTAAACGTAAACTTAAAACCCACCTCTTCAGCCAGACTTTTGATTAAGAATGTTTTATAGACATGATTTACTTTATTTTATTCAACTACTTTAATGTATTTATTGTATATTATTTTATCTGTTATTTTATTATTAATATTATCATATATATAAATATCCCTCTTATAGATTTTATCCCTTTGTTTTGTTTTTGTCTTTTTAATCTATTGTATCTAGTTAAAGCACAGTGACGCCTTTAGACGTGTAGTTGTGATGTTTAAGGTCAGGGGGCAGCAAGGTAAGGGAAGGAATTATGTCAACAAGTTCCTCTAAATTACTTATAATTTTAGGATAACGGGCTTAAAAACAAACGGCGAGCACAATTTATTAACTCAAGATCCGGAGATTAAGTTGTGATCCTGAGGTTAGAGGCTGAAATAACAGCTGCTACCTCGATTCCTCTGAGGTGAAACGGTATTTTTCATGTGTGATTAGTTTCAGCCATCTTGAAGGTCGTACGCTTCATGTATCCTCTCCCTCGCAGCTTCTCCACTCTGCTCTTTCCTCTGCGTCTCTCTTTCTCTCTGTATTTTGTCTGGAGCTTTGTCAGGGGAAAACATTCGTTGCTGGTCATCTATTATTGAACAGCCTCAGCATTTAATTATAAATGACTGTGTCCCTATGAGAGTGCTAATGAATCCCCTCTCACACAGCATATTCCCACTGGCTAACTTCGTTTTCCTGTCAGTCAAACTGTGAGCCCGCCCATCCAGAGACGGACAATGAGTTGGAAATAGAGCCTGTTAGTCATTAAGAATATATATTTTTATTCTGAGTTCAAATGTATTTGGGTGTGTTAGGATGATGAGTTCAGGGTCCTTTCTGCGGTAGGAAAGAAAGTACTTTTATGAGAGGATTTGGTCGACAGTAGAAGAGTGTTACAAAACGTTTTGAACGCATCTTTTAGAGATTTAAATCTCCACTTTCAGCTTTGCGTTCTGGGACTTACTGACATCGTTTTAACTGTGGAAAGATGTGAAACGTTCAAATATTTACGCTGCATGTCACAGCATGTCTGCAGCTGCGCAAGCCACAGTATCGTACACTGTCATGATTTTCCACCACGCAAAAAGTAAGACTGCAACAGTTTTATGGTACTGAAGAATGGAGGAGAAGTTAATTTTGTGCACCTGTGAATTCTTAAAGCAGCTATCATCGATATTTTCATAAAACCAATGTATCAAATTACAATGTGAAAGAGGTCGCTGGTAGTGACGAACCTACAGAGAACTATCACCTCAATCTGCGGCTCCCCTCGGATTTATGGAGCTTTATAGTTTCAGCTCATTGTTTAACTTTCTGGCCCACAACTTTACTGTTTTGGTTCACTCTCACCGCTCTTATAATGTTGCTTTTGGTCACAGCAGGCAGCAGTTTTCAGAGAAAAAGCTCTAAAAAGTCACTGTACACTACCTGCGCAGCACCAAAAAGCTACCAAAATACTTGCGTTTAAAAATGGCTGCATGTTTTTGCCTCAACCCTATCGACAGACAAGGACACTGATTCTGAAAAACCCTGGATTTCTCTCAATGACAACGTTTTTTAAATCCATGCTGTCTTCAGCTACAGTTTGGTTAAGATTGGGGAAAGACCATGGTTATGTCAAATAAGCTATGGTTAAGCTATGGTACGGGTTAGGAAACTACTTGGTTTAGGTTAGGAAAAAAATCTTAGTTATGGTTAATAAAAAAGTGAACATTAACTGCAGTTGTGTCAAGGGATGTAAAGTCTGGTCTCCTGCATGTCGACCCCGACCTCCACTGCCTTACTTTCCCTCTTCTCTAAATTTAGGTCACACTACTTCCTGTATTGACACTAAAAGTTGTTTTGTCTTGGGAACTGAAATATTTCACACCAAAGATTCTCAAACAAAAGCCAGTATTCAAATGAAGGCCGAGTTTCAAATTATCAAACATCATCTTTGCTGTTTTTTTGATCGCTGTTAAGCTATGGTCAATGAAACGCAACACTTCCTGCAGATGTTTCACAATAAAAGCCTACCAGAAAATGGAGGAATTGAAACCACTCAGCTGTTGGTGGGCTTTTAATATGAAACATCAGCAATGTTATACAGTGATACAAAAAACAGCAAAGTAGAAGCAAGTGGGTATAATTAGTGAATGATGATGATTGGTGAGTATGACATGACTTGAAGTTGTTGTACTGATGGAATTAATGCAGCGAAAATGTACATTATGGTAAATATATCAACGGGTATACATGGAAGAAGTGTTGAGTTTACATAAACAGCAAATTAAAAGAAGGACCGATCAGAAAACAGGGAGGCTTTTTACTCAAATATGATCACATAAAGGAAAGAAAGGTGGACATTAGAAATAAAGGCCTGGTTCTCTCTGCAGTTCTGTATTTTAAAGGAACTTAGTTTAACTTCTTGAAAATGTGATTTAGAGTTTAATTTCACCTCATATCTCTATTTAGAAAGTAAAATCCTAACACCAGGGTTTAATATGGGCTTCATTAATGGCCACGAGATGCTGGTTCCTGACGCACAGAATAAGTAAGACGCACAGAATAAGTAAGAAAAGACAGAAGGGCACTTCTGTCTTTTCTTATGCTGTTTTACTGCTTTTTCTTTCTTTCCATCCTCCTCCTCCACTCCTCCACCCTCCTCACCCCCTCAGCTCCCTTGATCTCTCTTTAGTCTCTCCTTCCTTCATCCAGAGAGAATCATTAAAGCTCAGATATGGTAGTTGGGATACATCAGAGGGAAGCTGTACCCCCACGTCCTGCTGCTTCACCTCCTCTTTTCAACTCTTCCTCTGCCTTTTCTAATCTCATTAACATTTGACATTTACATTCCCTCTTCATCCTCCATCGCTGAGCAGCTCGCTCCGTCTTGGCACCGTCCCATCTCACTTTCTGCAGACGGGTGTGTAGGTCCACGAATCCAACAAAAACCTAGACAAACTTTTCAATCCAACATGAATAACTGCATTAATTTTCACTCAGCTTTGATACTGATGTTTTGCTCTCTTTACTGGTCGGGTGGAGATTATAATATAACAGCTTGGAACATTTTGAAAATATTTGGCACTTCTTCTAGCTCATTATATATTCTAAACTCACACATTATTCTTACAGTAACATGTTCTTATGTAACATCCATCCATTATCCATCAATATCAATCCATCAATCCACCCACCTCGGATGTTCTTCAGTTCCTCCAGGGAGATCCCAAACCTTATTATAGACATATTTTATTTTTGAACATACAGTGACGTAAAGATTCTGATTGGCTGGAAGCTGTGGATTAACCAACAAGTCAAATTAAAAGACAAAATATATTGTTTGTCTTCCAAAACCGTTACAAATCATCAATCTGTGCTGTGGTTAAGGTTTGGTAAGGTTTATAGATCATGGTTTGGGTTAAAATTACTACTTTGTTAATGTTAGGGAACCTTTAGCCCAGTTCAGACCAAAGATTCACGACGAGATGAAACCGTTTTATAACGTCACAGGGAAAAGTTGCAGCGGTGTGATCTCGACCGTCTCAGCTCGACTCAAGCCGGCTGATGGCGATAGACGGGAGAAATTGGCAAAAGAGGGGAGATCTCCTGTCTCAAGTTCACGGCATAAATTTGCATAAGCCCCCTGGGTATTACGTTGATGCACACCTGGACGGCTCCAAATTCTCGACCCTCTCAGTTTTTTATGTTTTCGCCATTTCATCAATACTAAAAATGCAACTGTAGCAAGTAACTCACTATTACTATCCTCATTCATATTTTAAGATGCTACAAATTATATTCAGCTGCAAAAAACACCTAAAAAGCCGGCAGTTACAACGGTAGTACAAAGAGTTGTTGCTATGGAAACGATACGCCGTCTCATCTAGTCGCTTTGGTAAACTGGCAGGTTTCAGAACGTTGCAGACCGGCACGTTGCAAGTAGTTGCAAGTTTCAACTCGTCTCGTCACGAATATTTGGTCTGAACTGGCCTTTAGTCGTCATGGTCACAATGATAAACACGTGCTCAGGGAAGGATTGTGGTCATGCTTTTAAAAAAAAACACTGACTGTTGCTTGGAAACGTGAAACAAACAGCAGTCTCCCGTGTTAAAGTCCGATGTTTTGTTGACCCATCCATCCACTCCGACCTCCTCCTAACGAAGACTTTGTCGCTCTTTAATAACGTCGTCTGACTTCCTCCTTTGCTCGCTTTGCTCATAATTATTGCGGCCACTAGAGGGCGCTTTCACTCGAACATGTCATTTTGGGGCACTTGCTGGACAGGCTGTTTATCTGGACAGCTGTGTCTCAGGTGTTTGTTTTAAACTTTAGGTGAGGGCAGCAACAGACAGAGGAGCGACAGATAAAATCCTGCTCATTGAGAACCATGCAACTTTAATTTCAAACATGTTTAATGGAACCACAACCGTAAAGAGACAGAGATAGAGAGCTAATGCCTAATGCTAATGAGGGAGTGCTATGGTTCAGGTTCAGGTTCAGGTTCTCTCTTCACTTCCTTTTGTCATTCACGTCGTCTCCAAGTTTCACTCTCAGTCTTTGCAAAAGTCTTCCTCTTCTTCCTCATTCTGCTTCCTGCTTCCGTCCCATCACCCCGCTCTCTCTCTGTCATTATTTCCCTCTGTCTCTCGCCCCCCCACACACACACATCTCTCTCTGACAGGTAATCAATGAGCAGGCAGCCGTGGGGGAAGAGGCTTCAGCTGCATGGATTTCCAATGGGACTGTCGACCCAATAGGGGAGGGGGGGTACCACTGGAGCGTGCCACAGTACAAAATGTACCACTTTGTGTGCACACACACACTCTCACACAGTGTGTTAGGACTGCTGACAACACATACACTTCAGAGGTTTGTGTGATGTTTAACATGTAATAAATATGAACGTGCTGAACATGCTTAGCGTTTACATTAGAGTGCAATTTGCAGCTACACAGAGATACACCCAAACTGACTTAATTCAAAGTCTGACTAAACTGAAGCTGACACAAAGTAAACTCTGTAGGTCTAAATAAATCTGTTTCCACAGCTGAACATTTGACTGTTGAAACTGTCGAATGCACCTAAAAAGAAATCAGGGGGTAATGTTTTATATCACTAAATCAGCGAGCCATGGTTCCAAAATAAGTCGAGGTGCATGTAAACATGGATTTTACAGTAACCAGGTCATTTCCTGCGTATTTCTCAATACTAATCTTTTATTTACAACTATAATAACAACTAAACAGTCTCTGCTAGCGCCCCCTAGAGGCTGCGGTGTTCATTTGAGCCACAATAGTAAAGTGTTGGGCAGAACAAACAACATATTCTTACAGAGGTGACCCCCAGTAATTTCCTATAAATCACATGCTTCCTTTCAGCGCATGTTTCCTTCATTTGAATATTGTTAAAAAGGCCAGCCATGATTTAGTTAGGCGTCAGTTTCACCTGCTGGACATTTAAATAGACAGAGCTGCAGCAGCTGCAGTCAATTTAGACTAATTAGTGAGCCGAGTGAAGAGTACGTGTGCTGCTGCTCCTGCAGGTTCTTTTCTTCGTTGTTTCACTCTCTGAATGTTTATAGTGCTTTTGGCAGCGGCTAAATGTGAGTAACTGACAGCTAGATATAGCATTACCAGGTTTTATTTGTTAGTTTATTATTTAATGAGCCTTTGTCACTGATTAGCATCATGTAATTGTGTAATGGTACTTAATGTGATTACTGCAGGAGAACTGTGATGTTTGGCTTCTATCTGCTGTATGTTTGTTTCTTAGACATGTTATTTGGATATAGTCATTAAGTGGACAGTCTGAACTGTTTATATTTTATTTCTAACTGCATCTAGAACCACATAATAACAATAACTACCTCTGTTTCTTGGTGTGTTTTTAATGTGAAACATCTGCCGCAACTGGATGATTTTTAGCAGCTTTTATGTGAGAATTGACAGTTTAAGCAGTATTATTAGTATCGATATTGTGCAGTCTGTTAGAGACATCCAATAGCATGGATGTAATGAGTCTTCAGCTTCCAACATTTAGTGATTCATTTGGTTTAAACTAATCCAAAAAGCTGAATGGACTCTGAATGCTTCATGTAGACGATGCAGAGCACGAACACACAGTTCTGTGTCGAAGGCAGCGACGACATGATTGTGATTTGTTGTGGCACAGAGATTTAACAGGCGTGTTACCGGGCAGATGTGGCAGGAAGTGGATCAGCTGCCCCTGTGAGACCTGAGCAGGAGGAGGTGGACACGAGGTCGTCCTTCGCTGCATGTAAGTCGTCTACACAAGACATGTTTAAAGTTGCTGAATGTAAGAAGATGCTGAGTCAGCTCCTGTTAGTGTTTCAGTGCACTGCTCAGGCCTGCAGAGCCTGATAGAGGTCGAAGGCTGTCTGATGTACAACATGTCAACACCTTCGTCATATTTCTGTAAGTGTGATGAAGCGGCTCACAGCTCCGTCACATAGCTGACGGTGTTCTTTCAAATATCTGCAAGAATAAGTCAAAGACAAACAGGATTTGCTGTTGTAGAAGCAGCAGGAAGTCAAGAAAATGATTACTGCAGTTTGAATGATACGACTTGTTACCTGACGAAGGTGACAAAGACAAAACTGAAGTGCTGCGAGACATTTGGTCGAGCAGCACTTGGAGGAAGTGTCGGGGTGCTTATTAACACGATGTTTGCTAACACGCCTGCAGCTACCACTGAAGACACTGAGGTCATGTCCTTGGTAGTTTGGGTTTAGCAACCCGTTATTATGTGTAACTTTACATTTGGGTGGAAAATCTGGTGTGGAAAAAGTCTCCCAGGATATTGATCAAGTAAGTAAAGTTTATTTAGTACAAGATCACAAAGTGCTTCACAAAAGTATTACAAAAGTGTTAAAAATAAGACCGTAAAAACAGTAAATAGAAACAGGCAATAAAACATAAGCAACAGCAGACCTTAAAAACACACAAAATGATAAACATCATGCAGCACGAGGCTAGACAAAGGCCAGTTTAAATAAATAAATATCAACTTTTACATCGACTTTTAGTGGTTTAGAAAAAGAAAGAAAAAAGCTTTACGCACAGCGTGTACTTCCGAGCTGGACGTCCTGGAAACTGCAAGATGAATGGATAGTCACAAAAAATAGTGTGTTAAAAAGTGTTAAAGTGACTGTAAACTCATCATGTATACATGTACAATTATGTTACTGCCAGAAAATGGATATGATGCACTAATTACAAAGAATATAGTATTTATGTATACTGTAAATGGTAGCGGACCAAGTATTGACCCCTGTGGCACCCCGTTATTGATGGCATTGATGATTCAGCACCATCAGTCACAACAGTCTGAGTTCTCCCTGTAACAATATGTTAAACTGAAAGTATTGAGGTTCAATACACAGGACTAATCATCAGTATGTTGTTTGTTCTGTTCAGCACTGTCATAATGTGGCTGTAATGAGCCCTGCCTCCTCTAGGGGACACTAGCAGGGCTTCAGACTGATGAGTGTTGCTGCTTCACCTGACTCACAGCCTGGAGGAGATGTTTGTGTGAATGAGATCCTGTAAAGTGGAAACTGAATGGTGTTCAGTCCAGAAACACACACACACACACACAGATACTCTCAGACTCTTGACAAACTTCCTCGTTGCTGCAGAGCGCAGAGATGATTTCTCTCAGCTTCACTCTTCTGTCAGCTCCTCGAGCTGGACATGGGTCTGGTGGGCGTTATTGATCGGAGGAGCACCATCACCCACGCTCTGGCAACATGTTCACCAAAGGTCAACAAAGGTCACAGAGTCAGCTGTGAAATGCTTTCTCTCTTTTTTTTTTTTTTTATTTACTTCAACTCTTTTCTCTCAGTTTCCATCGTGTCAGTTCACGTTCGGATTATAAAATGTTCTGCAGCATCGCAGTCAAGTCAGAGAGGAGATGCTTCTGGCAATTTGGCACGTAGTATTGATAGATTAATGATCAAAAGGTCATTTAGCTACAACAATATACAAACTGTTTTGACTTTATAACAGGGCTGTAGTATTGAGTCCGGTCTCAGTGTTAAGCTCAGTCTGGAGATGTTTTTTTTTTTTCTTGGCCTTGTCCGAGTCTCTTTGGTATTTTGACTTTGTCTTGGTCTCTGTTGTTTTGACTCGAACTTGTTCCAGTCTTGTGGGCGTTTTACCTCTGTCTTGTGAGTGTTTTGACTCGGACCTGGCTTGGTCTCAAGGGTTTTTTGGGTCTGACTCGTCTCAGTCTCAGGGATGTTTTGACTGACTTTAACTCGGACATGTCTCTGTAACATTAGTACTTTAACTCTGACTTGTCTCGGTCTTGTAGTTCAGTTCCGGTCAGTGATTTGTCAAGTGTTTTATGTCTGGCTTGTTGATTTAAATGTGCCTTGGTCACGTTGGTATTTTGACTTGGACTTGTCTCTGTCTTACCACAAAAATGAAGAATAAAGGTCTGATTCAAACACCTTAGAAAATTCAGCATAAATATGAACAATTATTTGACACACCTCTTCCATGGATTTAAAAAGATGAAATGATCTATGAAACAACTGTCAACTCGAGGGTGTTTTTAGCTCGGAGTTGGACTTGACTCTGAATGGTTGTCGTGGCAATCAGAAAACCTGATGCCGTCTAGTGTTGGTGAGATGATGGTAATGAAATACCCAAACAGAACATCTGTATTTACCTCGATTTCCTTAGAGGTCTTTATTGCTTGCAAGGAAGAGTCACCCCATATATAGCCTATACAGGAGAGACTGACTAACATCTGTTACAACTCTAAATAAATAAAACATCTGTTACAACTCGTGTGTGTGTGTGTGTGTGTGTGAGAGAGACAAACAAACAAGTCACAAGATTCACCCCTTCCTGTTTCAACCGCATCCATTGTTCTTAACTATGTGGCAGCAAGTCCTGCTTTGTGTGCTTCATCTTATTATTGCCCCATATCCTATAGTTTGACCAACAGGGCAACAATGAACATAGTACTCATCTTTATGTAGCACATGACCTTATAGATGTTCACCTCCTCACTCATCCTTTACATCCTGTCATGAGATTGTCATGCTACACACAGACACACACAGGAAAAGTCTATTACTTTTCCAGTCTTTTACCCTTAAGTGGTTATACCTATGTTTCACAACAATCACTATTCGATTATATTTCAGTACATATTCCACTTACAAGTACATGAACATTTTAACACCTCAATTTTCATAACATTGTCTCAACTACAGCGCTGCTTTATAAAAACATCCTAAATAGTTTAAATATATATATAGATATATATATATATAGATATATATATATATATATATCTATATATATATATCTATCAACATTAAAAGGGAGGGACTGGAACGAAAAGACACGTTTTAGGATTGGAGGAGAGACTTATCCATATGCATATGCTATTATACAGCTGGAGCTAAATCCCAGAGGCAAAACAGTGAATATATTTTTTAATTTATTTTTATTTTTGAGCAGAGCTTTGATAAATTTTCCGTCAGCGGCAGTGAACTCTGTTGGAGAATAGGAAACGTCTGTTTTAGCTCCGGGGGATGAAGATGCAGCATCATCCGGACGGCTGAGGACCCCTGAGATGGTAAAAAGCGAGCGGCTGCAGAGACTGCTGGGCAAAAATGTTGTTCATAAACAAGCAAACAGCATAATCAGGCCAGCTCCCAGGGTCTGTACACAGCAAAAGTGTTTGAGAGTTTGGAAAGTGTTTATTCATGAGTTCTTCCCTGGAAGCAGGTGAGTGTGTTTGGATGCGTGCTCTGAAAAACAGGATTCACATACAAATGTTCCCAGAAACACAGGAGCCAAGTGTCCCTGACATCTGGTGAAATACCAGAATCTCTTTATTGTCTGATTCTGCGAGGCACAATAAAAACATGAGTATAGCATGCTGTTTTTACATACTAATACTGATTGGTATGTAGTATAAAATTGGGACACAGCAACTGACATCTCCATCTCCAGTCTGTGATTCGATGAAGTAACAAAAGCCCGCCCACACAGATATTGCGCCAATCAAATCAATGGTTACTAAACATTCATGCACACTGGAGAATCAACACAGAGGGCGCTGTCACTGCAGGAAAAAAATTTTAAAAAATATTTTTTGTGGTAATTACTGATTTCTTACCAAAAAATGATTTTAATATCAGTTTGACTTTAAACTTGCAATTACTGATTTTTCTTTTTTGGCCACTTGGGGGCAGCGAAAACAAGTTCTGGACACAACACTGACATAGCACCACCTTTTAAGTTAATATGGAGAAGTTGATAGCAAACAGTTGCTTATCTACACATCCAGCAGTTACAGAACAACATAATTTATTTAGAGTCGTGTTTGTCTCTGCCTGATGAATGTAAGTCCAATATTTACTCTCTTTTAGCTCTCTGAAATATCTGGCTCTTAAGCTGCTAAATGCTCCACTGTGTTCACCAGCTACTTGCTAACTGTGTCTGTCTGCTGTTTGCTGCTGAGCAGGTAGTGTGCAGCGGGTTTTTAGAGCTTTTTCTCTGAAAACAGCTGCTTGCTGAAGCCGAAAACGATGCTATGAGAGTGAACCAAAACAGCAAAGTTGCAGCCGAACAGCTAAACAACAAGCTGAAACTATAAAGCTTCATAAAGCCGAGAGAGCTGCAGATTCAGGTGATAGTTTTCTGTAGGTTCATCAGTACGAGCGACTTCTTTCACATTGTGTATAATGTAATTGTATCGATTATAGCCGCTTTAGGAACATGCCTGTCTTTAACTTCTGCTATTTGGTCGGATTGAATTAACTGTTTCAAGAATCAGTGTGGACCCATTTGGTCATCATTGGTTTATAGATTAACTCATCAATTGAAGAGGCAGATATTGACAGCGATCATTTAAGGTCAGGACTTGTGTTGTTTATTCTTGGGTCACACCCCAGAAACTGTACAATACATTACTGGGTCAGGTTTTTTGGCTGTTTTCTAACATTTAATTAAATTTTCAGCAGTGATTAAGTCCCGTCACTGTTTATGTGTACGGCTCATTACACTGAAGGGGCACATTTAATCTGTGAATGAGAAAACAGTGACAGTGACAAACAGTCCTGCTCTAAAGATAGAGAGGAATTTGGGTGATTGAGGGAAGGTTTGGACCGAAAAAACGGAACCATCTGTGCGTCAAGCAGAGAAACACAATTGCGATTTAATTCTCATTTGTCGCAGGCTTTTTTTCCATTTTATGAAATTCTTCATTTCTACGTAATATCCTCATCATACTCTGGTCATTTAAAAAAATGCAAGTACATGACAGCATCCATCCATCTCGCTGTCATGCATTTTCAGAGACTCATATCCCATCTCGTGCTTCAGGTGGGTGTTTTTCGTTTTTAATATTAAGCTCATTTTATTGAATACATTCAAAAATGGTACTTTAAAGCACTTTTTTTGCAAAACATTTGACCACAAATACGACTGTTTTAATGTTCTGTCAAGGGGAATAGAAACGCCTCCCAAAACCAGCCTAAAAGACACACCTTCAAATCAATACCAGGCTTGGGACAGTCATGCCCTTCCATGCCATGAGCAACTGCAATCAGATTTCTAAAAGCTGACCTTGATGATTTGAAGCGTTAAGACTGAAAACACCCCTGTGTTCAACCAATAACAGGAAGTTTGAGGAACAGATCCATGAGTTTGAAGGCTCATCAGAAACCAAAACACTGCACAGTGCTTTATAATATTATAAAGACAGGATCTGGAAGGTTTTCACAATCATTTTATCTTGCGTTGTGATGATCACGAGGTAAACAGTAGAAATACTCTGTTCTCCTTATAACTAATTCTACCATCAATATACGCCTGCACGTATTTGATTGGCCACAGCAGCCTCTTGTTGTGTGATGTCAAATTGCGACCAAGTTTAAATTTCCCCCTTCACTCAAAAATATGTTTTTCTTCTTGTTACTTCTGTTGAATGTTTGACTTTCACTGTACAGAATGATGTCTGTGCAGAGTTTGACACTAGAAGGATGTTTTCATGTTCATCTGCTGAAAGTGGAAAGTTTCTATGTGCCTGCGAGCATAATTTGTGACATCACAAATAGTCTGGAAGCAGCCAATCCTGGTTCAATATTTAACTTATACAAGTGCCCTCACACTGAGAATGGACTTCACAGTGACGTAGGAGACATCTTGTGTCCTGCAGGAAAACTTTAGAAATGAACAAAATTTGCACATTTATAGATTCTGGATTTTTTAATGAGCTTTTTATTTTAAGGATTTTAATGTGGAAATTATACTCTTTTTTTTTTTTTTTTTTTTGAGGAAAAAACATATCAGACACACATTATTGTTCTAAGCAGACTATTTGTATATATATATTTTAATGTCTGTTACATGTGCGGAGGGGATCTTTAACTTTTTTTGGCACCCCCGCTCATTCAAATGAATGTGGGAGCTGCGTTTATTTCCCGCGGCACTAAAGTCGGAGTGAACGCTGCCTTTGAGGTCTGCTGGTTCTCACAAACTGTAGTAAGATCCTGCAGCTTTTCATCCGACCTGCTCAGCTGTTACTGCTTGTACATTTACTCCCCGTGATATTTAAAACTGATCCACTGGAGTACTGAAAAAAGTGCTTCAGTGCTTCTTCTAGTTTCTTCACAATAAAAAAGTCTCCATAAGATTCACCTTTGCAAAGCTTTTAATGTGAAATGATAACAGCAGGAAGTGATCGCTGTGAATTAACATAGCAGATAAAGTCCTGATACAGCTCTAAGATCTATAGATTGGTTGGTGACTCCTGATGTGGAGGCTAATCCACAGATCAATAACAGTTACACTAATGTAAAGATTACAAATACGTCTTACAAAGATGGATGAATTTACATCTTTAAACATCTGCTTCTCAAACATTCAGATTCAGATTTCATTCTGTCTAGGATGCATTTACACTTGACTTTTTTAACATGGGATTGGTATCTGATCCGAGACTCTAAAGAGGGTCTGAGATCAGATCAGTTCACACCAGATCAGTTTAGATCAGATGAAGGCAGCAGCTCCTCAGGTGAGTCTTCGTCCGTCTTTGATCAGTTTGTCTTTTCACTCTGAAACTCTGATCGTCTTTATGTAACCACACAGCTTTGTGTTGTTGCCATGGCGTCGATATCTGACACTCTGCTGCAGCGCCTACATGATTTAGGTGGCACAGTCACATCTGAATCAAACACACACACACACACACACACACACACACACACACACACACACACACACACACACACAGTCTTTATTTTATAACTGAAGTGTGTGTGTCAAAGTGAGGGAGGAAAGACAGAAAACAGTATTTGGTATCTGCTGCCTTTGTGAGCTGACTGCATGTTAAATGGTTCCACTTCTTTTACATATATGTATATTGAAAATACACACAAATATAAAAATGTTTGCAATATGTGTCCAAAAGCATTTTATATGATCTGTTTCTTTGTTTCAGACGGTGTGCTCTTGTTTTTATTAAACTAAAACATGGGTTTGGCTTTTAAATAAATAATTATTGAGCTCTGCAGCCAATCAAATCTAATCCGTGTAGCTTTAGGAACTGATGTTGCAGGTTGTTGTTGTAGTCGGGTCAGTTAAAAAGCGGCACGTGGAGTTTTAGCTAATTTATGCTAACAACTCTGCTTCAGTGTTACTGTAATAAACGTGCAGTGAAAAAGTTAAAAAGATTATCTGCTCTGCAGTTTTGTCTAATGAAATCAGACGCTGATCAGTTAAAACGCTGCTTGTGACTAGCTATGTGCTATTTTATTGGATTGTGTTGTCATGGGAACGGCTTGGGTCCAAGTTCACTTGCTGCCAGCTGTTGACAGCAAACATTTATAAAGATGGTGCTTCTGTTTGAAACAGTGAAATGGTTACAGACATGTCAGATGAGTTGAGTCATGATCCAAATGTGTTCATTTGATACAAAACTGGATGGTATTCAACACTATTAATTGTTAAAAGTGAATAATGCTAGACATTTTGTTTTATACAAGACATAGTGATCCAGGAAGGTGTAGGTTTGGTCTCTTTTTTTCAGTACGTCTGGTTTGCCTTCGTCTCTTATCATTTAGAGGAGCAGAAGCTGAACTTTTAGATTTCTGTTTTGAGTAGAGTTGTGAAGTGGGAGGAGCTATTTTGGGCTCCCCTGGCTCCCGAAGTAAAAGTAGTAAAAAAAAACAAACAAACAAACAAAAAAAAAAGAAAACAGGAGTGAAGAAGAGATCGTTGTTTCTGTGACGTCAGCGAGTGAAGTCTCCTGAAAGATATTACTGAGCAGTTACACTGATGTGGTCATTACGCATTATATGAACACACCCTCACAAACACTGAAACATAAAGTCACACAAACACATACAGTAAGACTCATCAACAACACCCAGTTTACTGAACTCTTATCTGCAGCTGTGGATCTTAATTCATTTAAAGAGCAGCTTCCATCTGAACATGTCGGCTAATTAAAGCACTCTGCTCTTGTTCCCACCGACCCCCCCCTCAAATGTTGGGAATGTGTAATTAGAAACTACCATCTGTGTTGAAGCAGAGATCACTCCTGAGGTCACTCGCACATGAATAAACATTATTTATAACACATTTATTTGTCCTTCTGAACTGCAGATTGTTTGCACAGTGTTGGGGAGTAGTTTAACTAACGCAGACTCACGGTACTTCCGGACACTTGACCTTTTGATGTAAATTATTTTAATAGTTAATACTTCCAGGTCACGAATCAAATTTATATCTGTATCATCATCTTTTCGCTTCTTTTTTTTATCTTCTGACCATCCAAGATGCATCTACTCCATTCATCTGAGAGAAATCAGAGTGAGTTTCCAGTGTGTGTCCGCGGCTACATGAACATGGCGGTTGGGGAGGATATTATGACGGGCCTGTGTCGGAAAAATACTAATTTCAGGGTGCTTTTAATTACGAGAAAGCTCATTAAATACAAAAAAATCTTTCTTAAATTGTCATAAAATGTTTTAGGATTAACCTTTTTATAAAGTTATTCCACTTTACGTTATAAACTTTTAATTTAGAGTGAGTTGAAAACAACACGTCACACCGTGTCTCTCACGGTTTTTCATGTTTTCTCTCAAATGATTGGTCCAAAAGGCGTCAATCAAACGTGTTTTGACTCGTAAGACCTTCCCCCAGAAACGAGGGGAGCAGCAAAGCGAATCTACTGCAGCAAGTGTCCGAAATACAGTGAGTCGACGTTACATTTCCAACTTAACGTTGGGGTAGATCATGTAAGGTTTCAAGTAGTGAGCTATGTTTTCCACTGAGTTTTTTTCCACAATCCGTAACGTTCTGGTTTGTAAAACACAGTGGAAACGCAAGACAGAACCTAGAACCAAAGCCTTACAGGTTCCTAAAAGTTCCATGTTACAAGACGTTAAATTCCCGTAGTGAAAAAGACCTACATATGACTGACGGTGAACAGGCAGCTCATGTATGTTGCCATGCAGGCATACCAGTGCTGTAGTTGCTCAAACTATAAATATAGGCTAGTTAGCAGGTTAAACTGCATTATTCTGCTCCTCCTCCGCATATTTGAAAAGCTTTGAAATGTCTTCAAAGTCCAATAAAAATCAGTCATTATTTATCCAATTAAAAGTACTTTAACAGTCCTTATATCACAAACAAACATACAAAATCGGGTTAAAGCACACAAGGTCAATTAACATTAAATCACAGTGTTTCCACGATTGATTTATTATTGGTTTCAATAAATTATAAATTGGTCAAGTTGTATATTAACGGGTTAGGTTGGGTCCAGAATTGATCTGGAGATAATTGCGGGTAACAGATTGGTTCGTGTTTGTTTGGTTCGTGTTTGTTTGGTTCGGGTTTGCAAATTGGACCCGTGCAGGACTTTGGTCAGGAGATAAAAAAACGTCCTCACATGTTAGAGCTTGTTTTAAATTATTTTCACTGACAGGTTTTGTTTGTGGCAAATAGGCAGAATAACTGTGTGGTTTCAGACGAGGCTGTGGCTATTTCCTGGAAGCAGTGCAGACCCGGAATATATAAAAGATTTGTTTGTTCATTTTTTGCTCGTACCCATCCCCCCCGAAACGTGCAGTAACATTTTTGAGGAGGTTGTGATGTAACAGAGGCTCCTGGCTCTGTTGCTATGCTGTAACCTCCTAATGCACAAGTTTAAATCCAGCTCAACCGTCAGACTGAAGCTGTTTGAATTTGTACTTTGGGAAGAAAGTGAAGAAACAAGAAAAGAACCTAAAGACAGATGAACAGGTTCTGCAGAGCAACAGACGGGGTGCAGGTTAGCTGTGTGTGTGTGTGTGTGTGTGTGTGTGTGTGTTTGTGTGTGTGTGCAGCGCTTATACTGTGTGGGTTGTTAGCTCTGTGTGTGTGTGTGTGTGTGTGTGTCACTTACTGCGTGGGTTGAATGTCAAATGAATACATCACATTGACATGTACAAAGTGCTTTTTCTTTTACTGTTGTGAAATATATACACTGTACTACATGGTCATAGTGTGACGCTGTGTGTGTGTGTGTGTGTGTGTGTGTGTGGGAGCTGAGGCTGTGCTGCTGTTTGAAGTGAGCAATGGGGTGCAGCGCTGCAGCTGCTGTTTGCATGCTAATGCTGCGGCAGAGCTGGAGGACGTGGGAGAGGAGGGGAAAAGGCCAGAGCCCGCCTACACACACACACACACACACACACACACACACACAAAATCCCAACCTGCCATTTCACACTTCTCCTGGTGGAGAATCAGAACAGGCTGGATGTGTTGATGTGTTGCTGCCTCACTGCAGAGCATCAGCAGGATCAAACACATCAACATTAAACCAAAATCTCTGTCAGCCATCGCTGGACAAACGTCTGTCGCAGAATACAGAATGTACTTATGAGGGACTTCTCTCTAAGTACTCTATAGGTTTTACAGTGTGTGTGGATCAATTGGCGGCCTTGATCAGCGACCATTAGAGAAGGGTCCAACTGGAGACCTTCTTCCTGGGGACTCCAGGTCTGCGAGCGTAATAATGATACAATATTATTATTATCATAATGATAATTTTATTCTTGTTAGCTGGAATCGGCTCCAGCGACCCTCTGAGGATCAGCGGTATAGATAATGGATGGATTTTATTCTTTTTAAAGCCAAAGTTATAAAGCGCTTTACAAAAGACATAACACCAAGAAATGAATAGCGTAAAATAAATAAGATTAAATAAAGGAGAGTTCACATCAGCACTCAGAATTCACACAAATTTAGCACATTTTTTTCGTTACACACACACACACACACACACACACACACACACACACACACACACACACACACACACGACTCCAGTACATAAATTCTGTTCCTATCCAGGTACATGGTTTTATATTATTGTCTTTGTTGTATCATTTCTACTGTGAAACTTTGCCAGTTCATGAGGTATAAAATACTTTATTCGTCCCTCAAGGAGAGCGGAAGAACAGACAAAGAGTTAATTCACACACATAAAAACAATTTAAAACTACAAAGGGAAAAAAAAAAACAGAAAGAAACAAGCCTTAATGGCAATGGCCACTTTATGGCCGACCAACAGTGTCCAACACCATGAAAATACATTATGTCAATGAGTACAAATATCAGTTTTTACACAGAGTAAACTGACCATCTCTTTTACCAGCTGTTGGTTTTAGGAATAAAACCAAACTTCCTTCCATATATATACTCGAGTGTGCGAACCAACTGTACGGATGACCAGTGTATATATTCTGCATCAGAGAAATAGATGTAAGCCACCCGTCCATCATTCCTCCACCCAACACAAAACAACACAACGCAACGAGTCAACGTGCTGCTTAACCAGCCAGTTACAGAGGTGTCTCGCTGAGCTCAGTTTCACTGGCAGGTAAAAAGACTTGCTGGTGTTTGTAAATTATGTTTCAAAATCTGGGTGGCACAGCACACTGCAGAGTAAATCTGATTTTTTTAACGCAAGAGGTTTGCAGGTAATGAGGGTCTCTGTCTCTGAGAACATGATGGGCTGTTTAAGTGGAAGCAGCTCCTCTGAGTTGAAAGCCGGAGCTGCTGATGAAAAGTTAATGGTATCAGTGAGCAGCCCCTCCCCCCCGGGCAGCAGTAATGACCGGGTTGGACTCCATGTCAGGGACCACCAGCAGAGCTCCAGGCCAGGAGGGAAGTCTCACCCTGCTGCCCAGGGCGGGGACTCCTCCGCCTGCCTGGGTATCCATCAACTGACAGCTGGTAGGAGCCGGTGCTGAGGATGATGGGAAACACCCTGAGCAGGTGACGGGGATTAATGTTCGATCTGGAACAAGGTCGCCTCGTATGGATTCTCTCTTGACCTTTCACCTCGACTGTCGAAGGCTATATTTCTCCTGCGTCAAGGCCGTAATTAAACTGCATATATTTGAAATTTTTACGGTTACATTAAAATAATGTAAAATTTTGCTCTGCCAGTTCAGAGCTTTTTATTTAACTGATAATCAGAATAAGATCCCAGTTGGAACAAAGCCGATGAAAACTATGAAATATGTCTGGAGATTTGCGGTTGCTACAACCATATCAGAAACTGTTTGACCAGAACAGGTTTAATCAGTATGAGTGTTGGTGTTGACGGCTTCAATCATGAATTTTAAACCTCATACTAGAAATAATCTTTATCTCATTTTTTAACTTTAAAATAATCAGATAATTTATCAATGAATATAAACAAAACCGATAAAAGTAAGATTGGAAACAAAAACTGTTGTCTCTGCTGAACTGCGTCCTCTTGCAGGACAAAACACACAAACATTAGGGTTTTTTGAAATATATGTTATAAACCAAAAGCAATGAGTCTTAAAGCCCCTAAAAACCTGGTTTGAAATCTTCAGTATTTCTCTATTAAATATTCATGACTAAATAAGCAACAATCAAAGTTGATGTTTGGTAGGTATTATTTATTAAGAGTTTAACACTTAATAAGCTAATCTGCTTCATCAGGACTGTGTGGGTGTGGTTTGATCAGATTTGATTGACAGTATTGGCAGCATAAGCAAACGACCTACAGCTGTCATCACATTTAAATTTAAATAGTGTTACACCCTGATTGGTGCATCCCAAAGAGCCCCGCCCACCTCAAACATTACATTACATTTATTTAGCTGACGATAATTATCCAAAGCGACTTACAGTAAGTGCATTTCAACCATGTGGATACAACCCAAAATTAGCAATCATGCAAATCAACTTCATCAAATATGCTGAACTGCTTCAAGTGCTACATTTAGAAACAATGAGAGATAAAGAAAGAGGTTTTCTTTTCTTTTTTTAATGTGCAGAAGTGCAGTCTGAACAGATGAGTTTTCAGTCTGCTGAACCCAAAAGCACGAGTCTTGAGACCAGGCCGGTGAAACAAAAAGTTTACTCGAGGTCAAAAACAGGCAAAAGTCAAACCCAGACAGGCAGGCAGGGGAGATGAGGCAAACTTATCCAACAGGGGAACTATGGCTGGCAGAGAAAATCGCTGGACCACTAATACAGAATCACAACAGACAACCTGGCGGGGAATGAATGGAAGTGGGTCGGTATATAAGCTACTGGGCTGATGGTGAGGTGATGGCGGGAACACAGGGGTTACTGCAGGGCAGGTGGGTGCGGCAGGATCTGACAGGAAAGTTAGGGCAAGGAAAATGTGAGACTAGAAAGTGGCGCAAGCTGGTCAGTGGCCCAAAACAGCGTCCAGCGGTTCGAATCACTTTGTAGTTTTTCGGTTTGCTCTGCTGCAGCACTGTGATAATTTATTTTTCCATAATCGTGTTCCACCCATCCATCCATTCTCTTCTGCTTATCCGGGGCTGGGTCCTCCTGGGGGATCCCAAGGCGCTCCCAGGCTGGAGTTGTTCAGGAGGCATCCTGATCAGATGCCCGAACAACCTCAACTCGCTCCTTTCGATGCAAAGGAGCAGCTGCTCTACTCCTAGCTCCCTCCGGATGTCTGAGCTCCTTACCCTAATAATCATATTTAATCCTTTAAATTGTCCCTGATTGTCTCTGATTGACTGTGTGTTGTATTGTTGAGAAATCTTCTGGTCCACCTTTTGGTTTCTAACCGCTGACTCCAGCCTCCCCTGACTGTTCTCCTCTCAAGAAATACTAATGACGGCCTGGACACGTTGGTTTGTCCAACAAGAGTTCTCCACTCTTCTTCTTGTTAGTATGCTAGCACCGTGGCTCTGTGGATCACAATGTCGGTGAGTCTATCAGTCCACCATTTTGGTCCAGATTGAAATATCTCATCAACTATTTGATTGCTATAAGATTTTATACAGACATTCATGTTCCCCAGAGGATGAATCCTAATGACTTTGGTGATTCCCTGACTTTTCCTCTAACGTCATTGTGAGGTTGACATTTGTGTTTTTTAGTGAAATATCTCAACAACTATTGGATGCTAACTTTGATGATACCTTGACTTTTCATCTATCATCGCCATCATCAAGCCAAAATTTCAGTTTGCCCGATACTTACTGGTGACTTAACACCTGCAAAAATAATGTCATTCCCATCAGCCTCAGGTGTACTTTTTGTTTTGTGCTAAATTAACAAGCTATCCTAAGATGGTGAACATGGTAAGCATTACACCTGCTAAACATCAGCATGTTACCGGTGTCTTTGTGAGCATGTTAGCATGCCTACATTAGCATTTAGCTCAAAGCATTGCTGCCTTTAAGTAAGTACAGCATCACATAGCTGCTAGCATGTACCTGGAGACCTTTAGTCTTGTTTAATGGTTTCGTTGTCCTGCTCCATACAGATGCAGCAGTAAAATGATGGTGACTGACCAATCACAATCAACTGCAGCCAACCCCTAAAAGTACCTGGTACTTGCATTTAGCATCACCTCCTGAGTAGAGCCCAAATTTAGTTTAGGTACTCGTCCCCAATGCAGTTTAAACAGACGTTATGTCACTTGGAAAAGGGCTGTAGGTGAACCTGCCCTTTGTCTGTCTATCTTCATCACTTATGTTCACATGGTGCCAAACAGGGAACACGTGGAAATCATATAACTGACTTGTACACCAGTTAAAGTCACATGGACTCCAGTAGGTTCATACTGCTGTATGTCTCTGTGTTATTGAGCCTGTTTGGTTTTAGTTCCTTCACATATAGAACTGAATCTGTGTATATCATGTTAGCAGGAGGCTCGGGAGAAAAAACAGAAAAGCCTTTGTGATAAAAATAATACAGATTACGTGAGAAGGTAGCCATGGATACAACATCCAGTCACCCTTGTCAGTGCATATATGGAGAGATTTATGTGTTTCCACCTCAACTAGTTGTCTAAATGCTGTGTGTTGTCAGATAGCTGCAGTGTAGGTGGATTCTGACCCCAGGAAGTCACAGCGTTACATAAGCCTGATGGTTTTGAATCACAGCCTCCATTTCATAATTAACATTAATACTGAAAAGTTTCTCTTGGAAAACTGCATCGCATTCCAGCAGGACTGCTGATCAATGATTTCACGATTAAACCACCGATTTCGACTGGCTCCTGCTCTTTTCACAAAAAAACTCCCACATGTGAGACCTCGTAAAAAGCCTCCAGTTGAAGTGTTAACATTATTATTGTTATCTGGAAATTTGGACTCACTGCAATAAAACATTAAAGGACAACTCTGCTTTTTACAACCTTTTCAGAGTTTATATCCTTTCTGAAAGTATTTTACGCACCAATGATGTGTCCGAAATCACTCCCTCATTCACTCATTCACTAACCCTACATAGCAAACACTCACTCTGTTCTGTAGTGAGCAGGAAACTTTGGACAATGAATCATCATAGCATCATCACTGAGAGAGGGTACATGCCAAGGACACTACTTTTTTTTGTTACATTTACATTTTCACTATATAGTGCATAAATAAGGTTAATACCTCATCTGCTGCAGAGTTATCATCGTGATTGTGTCTGTGGAATTCATGGTCTTTCAGTTAACTTTTAACTTGTTCTGTATGTCACGGCTGACCTGACGATGACAGTTCAGACAGTTCAGTTTGAAGATCCGGTGTTAAAGATTAATTCATACCTGTTCTGAACCTCCAGACGTCACTAACAAGAGCAGCAACACTATCAGACAATTTGAACAAACATATTCAAATCCCCATTTTATCCATGATCATCCAACTTCTTGTCTTGGAGGTGAAACTGAAAGTGAGTGCACCCAAAATCTTTTAAATGGCTTTATCCCTCATTACACATTAAAACTGTTTGTGTACATCCAAGGTAACATCCTGACAAACTTAGACAGAAAGAAACAGTTAAAGTCTGTGTAAAGGGAATTCAAAGATTTTCTTCCAAACACATTATATGTTAGAAAATAATTTCTGAAAACATGTGAAAAGACTGTGAACTATGTTGTACTGAACTGTGGAGTTAGACTATCACTATTTTTGTGTTCAGGATTTTTTGGGTGGGCCTGAAATCATGGCTCGATGACGCACTGGAGTCATACTGAGCACACCCCCTCCCCTAACACTATATAAAAGCTAGAGCTTTGTGCTGCTGTGTTAGCTCGATAAACCAGTCTGTCGCTGAGCAGCGGCTCTCACTTCTTCTTTGGCGATTTTGAAATCTAATTTTATATACTTGCTGATTTTTTAATCATTCAAATTTGTTCCAACACATTTCCTGTGGTGTGACATAGAACACATATTTATTATTGCTTTACATGGACTTTAAGTTGAGAAAAAGGAAAGAAAATAAAACTGCAACAGAAAGAAGTTGTAAAACCTGAAATATGCAAGGGACAGGAGATAGTGTTGGTCCAAAAAGGTTCTAGATTTGTCATTAAGCTCTATTGCTAAAGAGGCTTTAAAAGTCTGCAAATGTTGCGAGAAAATAGCTAAGTTGGCAACACTGCACAGGGTAGACACTTCTTATTGCATCTTGATTTTTCTACCATTTTTGATATATCCTTACAAAGATGGTACTTGTGGGCCAAACACCCCCCTGCAGGGACGCAGAAGTATCTATAATAATGTGCCAGAAAATTACGGGTGGCATCTGGGGGTGGTCCATCAAATCGCAGGGCACTACATGAAAAGCCAGAAGATTTATCCTCTGAGGAGCCTGAACCAAATTTCATGACAATCCGTCCAGCAGTTATCAACACGTTTCAGTCTGAACTCTGAAAGTGGTCAGAGCCACGCAGCTAAAAATAAAACAGAAAATATAAAGTCTTGTTTCCATGAAATTCAGCCACCTGCTCAGTGCTGCAGTAACTCTGAGCTGCAGGTGGAATCAGTCTTTCGTATCTGTGAAACTGCAGGGCAGAAGCACCAATAACACATCACACAGTGATGTATGACGCTATTACTCTGCAGACAACGAGATCAGTCAGCAGTCTTTCTTCAATCTGTGCTGCACCAAGCTTTTTTAACAAATACAGCTTACAGTGGTTTCTACCATTAACACTTTTCTTTAATGAAATCGTTCATACGTCTCTAATAATATTCTGGTAATACTGATGAGCTCAAGCCACAAGTTTCATTTCCACTGAAGGAATGAACTAAGAGGAACTGATTTAAAGCAAACTGAGTCATGCAGGACTTTAATGACTGGTCACACGTACTGGTTGAGCAGGGATCCATTAAGTGGCAAGTGGTGATGAAAACTGGTCTGCATTCCCGCCTGCTTTTTCATTGCAATCAGTCGCAACGCCTCTGTCTCAGAAAATGGAGACTTAGAGATGCTGTGGCTGTCAAAAAGACATTTTGGGAAAGTTTCAAGTAACCAGTCTCCTTTGCCTCTTTGTGTGTGTGTGTGTGAGAGAGCTCCTGCTGCCTTTGAAGCCATGAACAGATGGAGAGTTGACTTTTTTGCCCTGAACTGAGTCTCTCAGGACCTTCTCCCTCCAGGCTCTGGAACGCCTCCAGCAACTAAATAGATGCTTTAGATGGTTTAGGTTATGAATCAGGGGCCCCATTCCCAAAACACATTTTAAGCTAAAAGGAGCTTCTAACTGGCCATTTTAGGTGAAACTCCCAGATAGAGTGACAGTGTCAGTCCAGGATAAGACCCACCCTGGGTCTTTTTGTCATTTTGTGGTCGTTCTGACTGTGGGTGATGCTAACTTTGCACTCACCACCTCCTTTCTAGAGAATCAGGAGACTCCAACAAAACATATATCAGGGCAAGCAGTGCAAGCCTTCTAAAGCTTTCCATAAATCTTAAAGATTTGACAGAAATAATTTCCAACACTTGTCTAATCTCAGCTTGCCGGCTAACCAAACAGCTGCCAGTTTGTTTACATGTACATGTGTGAGGCTGTGGGCCGCTGTCGATTTAGCATGTGCTCGTGCTAGAGAAGCAGCAGCAAACAAGAGAGGGTTTGCTTACGTCACCATCTTGTAAAGATATTCAATAAAACTAAGTGCAATGGCTGGTTATCCTCTACAGTGGAGGTAGCAGGTGTAAAGATACCATGAGCGATTATGAGAGTAAGTCCCAGGTTGGAAAATACCAGAATAGGACTCCAATTCAAAAAGCATTTAAGCACTAAGACCAGCTCCAGGGTAGGGTTGGACTCTGAGCCACTTCCGTTTTGGATTTGGTGCCCAGTCTGCAAAATACACGGATTCATTAAGCTCTGATGCTAACAAATCCATCTTTAAACCCTTTTTCTCTTCTTGCTCTTTTTATTAGCAAAGCACAAAGCGCAAAATATTCTGACAACATTAGCAGCTACTCATTTTCAGTCAGTGCTGACAGTTTCTTTCTCTGGTTAAAATGACAGACTCGAGGCAGATGATATCACCTGTAAACTCAAACTTTTGGTTGTCTGGTTATTGTGCTCTCTGCAAAATGGTATCTGCACTCAGCCAAAGATCATTTGGGATTAAAAAGAAACCCATCAATCTGTAACACAACAATTCAACCTGCAAGTGGACTGTGTGTTTTTTTGTGTTTTTGTAGTTTTGTAGTTTATGCTGCTTGTCTCATTTTCAGTTTTTGGCTACGGGTTGTCAACATTATTAGGCTGACGCTCAAAACTGCTACTTCAAAGTCTGTGAAAAGTTAGAGGCAGTTCAGAGGACGCCTGAGGCTGCATCCACACTAATACGTTTTTGTTTTAAAACGCATAACTTTTGCTACATTTAGGCCTCGTGCCCACACTACTCCGGGATTGCGTTTTAATGAGGACGGGCGGAAACGGAGACGTTTTAAAACGATGACGCAGACACCCACGTTCGCTTTCTGATTGGGTATTAACAGCCACGACGTGTGCTTTCCTGATTCGTCACGTCCCTATCATGTGATCCTCTCTGACTACCAGTGGTTAATTCAACATGCTGCTTTCAGTTACTTTCAGTAACAGTTCCACCTCGTCGTCGGTCCAAGCGTAGAAATCTCTGGTCTTGCTTTTCTCCATTGCTGTTCTTCGTTCTGCATCTAACTAAGCAACCAATCACAGAGTAGATGATCTGCTTCCTGTTTACACTGGCACGTGCATGAAAGTTTGCACAACTCTTCACTACTGTAACACTGCAGAAAACAAGCTATGCAGTAAGGATGGAATTGGCGTATGTACAAGAAATATACAATAAATGAATAAATAAATAAAGCCATCACTGGATTAACTGGTGTATTTGGTGCTATAGATGGAACGCACCAAACATCAAACCCTGATCCTACGAGTGTCCTCTTATATTTTCTCTCCTACAGTTTATCCTCTGTCTCCGTGTCCTCGTTGTCGTCACAGATGTTGGGCTTTGTGGTCAGTGTCTCTTCAGGTTAAATGTTTGGCCCTTCTCCTGCCTGTCCTGCCTCGGACAGACTCTGCAGGATGTATTGACATTAGATACACAGGAGTGTTGTGACAACAGTGTGTTCAGGAGGGGAGGTGAAGGACTGCAGCGAATCAGGCAGGTGAGTCCTGACACGTCTCTATATCTCTGATCTGATTCACAGCAAGGGGGTGGAGGGTGTAAACGTTACATAAACATAATAAGCAGGGCTGGAGGAAGTATTCAGATCCTTTACTTAAGTAAAAGTACTAATAACACACTGTAAAAATACTCCATTACAAGTAAAAGTCCTGCATTTAAAATGTTACTTAAGTAAAAGTAAGTATAATCAGAAAACTGTACTTAAAAGCAAATTTACTCAATGAAGAAAAATGGCCACTGTGACTCCTATACTATACTATATTATATCATTAGATTATTATTGGAAATTAATTTAATAAATTAAAATAATTAAAAGGAAAAGCAGCAAATCCTCACATATGAGAAGCTGGAGCCATGAAATGTTTTTGCATTTTTACACAAAAAATGACTAAACGATAATCAAAATAACCAATTGTCAATCAATTTATCGACAAATCGGTTCAGCTGTACTTTTACATTTTTATATGTTTTGTGTGCAAAAATCTTAATTTGTAAAGTAACTAAAGATGTCAAATAATTGTAGTAAAGTAAAAAGTACAATATTTGCTCTGAATTGTAGTGGAGTAGAAGGATAAAGTAGCATGAGAAGAAAAAGTAAAGTACAAGTACCTAAAATTTGTACTCAAGTAAATGTACTTAGTTACTTTCCACAACTGGTAATAAGAGTTTAGACACTCATTGAAACAGCAACATTATCAGGTGACTTTGAAACTTCATTAAATTCACAACTTTCACTAAAACATATGAACAAATGAGGAGAATCTCTCTGTAAGATGACTGTACAAACTGTAAACTTCTCTGTAGTTTGTTCACATTTCACCAAAGATACTATTTGCCATCTTTAGACCTGAGTATGTTTTTCCAATAATCATCCACTAACAACTTTAACCAACTATAAACGAAAGCCTTAATAGTTACAAAATATCATATCTTACCACTAGAAGTCCTTCTGAATGACGCTAACACTTTGTAGCCAAGGTCATGTTCACATCAACATTCGCACTGTGTGAAAGAAACACTTATTAATTTCAGTCAGACCGCTGTGTTGGCTCGGTGGGGGTCCAGACACAGAGGGCAAAGAAGGTTAACCTTTGCTGCAATGCACTGTGTTGGTCTATCAAATATGTGCTCGTGGTGATTGTGGATTCTGCCATATGTACAGGACATATAGAGGATCGAAGAGGATGAAATGACCACCTATCGACCCTGTCTCCCAGAAATTATGTTTATATACTTAAGTTGCAACAGGAAATAAGTTTTGGGAGAAACATAATGCCACCTGAATTATGCTTTTTTTTTTAACCAGTTATGAGAAAATATTTTTAATTATCTGCAAGGTCACAAAACGTTCACTGACAGGCAGATGTTTTCAGAAGAAAGGCTCAGTGCACGCTACCTGCTGAACACCCACCTAGAGACAAAGTTAGCAGCATTTAGCAGCTAAAGAGCCAGATATTTACCTCAAGAGTGGGTAGAGACCGAAAACAGAGCTTAAAGGAAAGTGAATTCATCAAATGGACACAATCACAATCAAGTCCATATCACTGATAATGCTCCGTAGCTGCTGGATGTGTAAATTAGTTTTTTAATTAGGTTCACCGTATCGACTTTACGTGGTGATAATATGTCAGTGTTGTGTTTACAGCTTGTTTCTGCTGCAACCAAGTGGCCAAGATATCAGTCCATGCAGGTTTGCGTATCATGTCTCTACCAATGGAAATAAATACGATTTGAAGTGTGGTTAGTGTATTAACAAAAACACAGATAAGTATCCCCCATTATTATGGAAAGCACAATATGAACATAATTCTGTCAGAACTTAACTTTCCAAAATATAAATATGTATTAATAAAAGCATTTAGTGAGATATAAACATAATTCCTAGGAGAATGGGTTGAATAGTAATGTATGTTTATAATATTTTGTACTGTACTATATAACTACAAAAACAGTATAGTGAAGTCAAATCAAGTCAAAGTTTATTATAGCCCAATGTCACAACATACTGTATGTCTCAAAGTGCTGTACATAAAATAAAACAATAATGAGCAACATTAAGCGAGATAAACTACATTTAAAACATTATAAACAAAATAAAAAACAAAAACAGAATACTAGAAAGATGACTATATACTGTATATAGTGAATACAGTATACGTCCTCCCAGATCCATATTCTTCATATATGTTACAATCTATCTATAATTTTGTCATCCTGATAGTCAATACTATACTGTACACACAACATCTATTGCGTGTCTGTCCGTCCTGGGAGAGGGATCCCTCCTCTGCTGCTGTTCCTGAGGCTTCTTTCATTTTCTTTCAGGGTGTCGTTTGCTGTTACAGGTTGTAAAGCCCCTTGAGGCGAATTTGTGATTTGTGATATTGGGCTATATAAATAAATTGAATTGAATATATACAGCTCTGGGATCGAGACACAGCGCTGATGTCAGACTCACAGTGAGGACGAGACGCTGATGGTGACTTTGGGAACGGTTGTGAGAATCAGTTCCTCTCCTTCGTCTGCAGTCGGTTTTTTGTTGAACGTGAAGCAGTGTACTGTTGCTGTTAAAAGGCAGCTTTAACCACCTCTCTGCCTCTCTGTCATTAGCATAGCGTAGGAGGCAGAGCTGATTGAGTGGCCAGTTGGCAGTCAGAGAAATTTCTTTTCAGATTCTTTGTTCGTGTTCTGCGTTTGGACCTGAGATATTCACCATACACGAGCACGGCCTCATCAGTGTACATCTCCATCTCTTATTTACAATGTTGTGATCTCTCCTTTTCATAACTACATGTTAGACACATCTGCACCGAAGCTCAGGGGCTTTAATAGGAGCAGTTTTTACAGATTTTCACCAAAACAACTTCCCAGCTGAAAATGTTAAACATACCCATCAACTCCCATAATACCAAAAAGGACGAGTATCTGTTTCTCTCCAAAGGTTAAATACATATCAATATAGATGATCGTGATCCAAAAATGATTCAATACACTGCTATTCAAGACAGACTCTTTGTAATTTGACTCAGATGAGATTCAATTTGATATTTTTAATTAGTTGAATTCAATTAACTGGCAGTAACTAAATAAAAAAAAATAAAAAAAAAACATTTCCACTTTATTTAAAGTATTAAATACAAAATGACCTCCAAATTATGTCTGCCACACCAATAATAGTACACGTGTATCACGGTAAGGGCCCGGTCACACCAACATTTATAACAGTGAAATTATTGACTTTAATCAATCAATGTCAATGGAATCGCTGCAATCAATGGATTCACAGGGGTAAAGTAAATGTGTTCACAGACCACACAAACCGCACCCATCTTAATTTATTTTCCTATGAGTTAAAAATTGTGACTTTGTCAAACGTATAAGATACGATAAGTCACAATCAAGAGAAACTAACTCATAGTTTTAGCAGTCGTTGATATTCTGAACTTTTCAACTGTTAATTTATTTTTCTGGCACGAATGGGCCTCCATACTCTGGTCCAGAGTACACCTTTAAGTTTCACATCAAGTAAAATTTACTGTATTTATATCAGTATCACATTCAACGTCTCAGTGGGCTTTACAGACCCACATCAAGAGCTCCCGACCCGTACTCACTAAATATTACAATTTCTATCCCAAAATATTACAACTTTTTATAAATATTATGATTTTAGTCTTCAAATATTGTTTTTTTCTCAGTGTATTTTAACTTTATTCTCGAAAATGTCCATCTTTTTCCCCTGACAGTGGCTTTTCTACCTCTTAATATTGTGTCTTAGAGAATAACTTTTTTATTGTTGAAATATTACGACTTGTATCTCGAAATATGTCTACTGAATCTGGAAATATTACAACTTTATTTTCCAAATATTACGAATGTTTCCTCGTAATATGTCAACTTAATCTAGAAATATCATCACTTTTTTCTCTAAATACCATGACTATTTTCTTGGAATATTATGACATATTACAAAATCATGACTTTTTCTTAATGTATTTCGACATTATTCTCCAAATCTCAGTTTTTATCCCCTGACAGTGGCTTTCCTCCCTCTTAACATCTTATCTTAGAAAATAACTTGTTAAAATATTATGTTATTTTAGAAATGTTACGTCCTTTATCTCGAAATATGTCTTCTCAATCTCGAAATAGTACAACTTTGTAGTAGTTTAATAGTATTTTGACCTTTTTCAAGAAATAATAAGTTTTTTTCTTGAATAATTAAGAATTTATTCTTGAAATATTATTATTTAATTCTTGAAATATATTATTATGACTTTATTTATGACATATTACAGCTGTATTCTTGCAATATTAAGACTTTTCCTCAATGTATTTCGGCTTTGTCCTCGAAATATTTTCCTTACAGTGGCAATCCTCCCTCTTAATATTGTAACTTAGAAAAATAAGTTAAGATAAGAAACCATGTAACAATAAATGAGATTGGCCTAGTAGGCTATCTCATAATTTGATTTTCTGCCATGGGCGGAAATGAGCCTCCATACATCGCTCCAGTATAGATCCAGATGTGGATTTCTTTTTCTTCTCAGATGATCCTCTCAAGTTTCCGGGGGTCCAGCCTGGCTCTTCACTCCGGGGGCTGATGTTCTCGATAGCAGGGCTCTCTGTGTCTGCCTGATTACCTAATTAATTCACAGATCCACCTTAAAAACAGGGCAATCCCGGGCTGGTCCCTCCCCCTCTCTCGGCTCCGCTGCTAGCCAGGAAAAGACGCTGATCCGGACGTTGGGTCTTTTCTCTGGTCCTGTTTGAATGTGTCGGACCCCCCCTCCCCTCCCCACAGTCCCACCCACCGCTCTCCAACACAAACACACCACCAGTCCTCATTTACTGGATCTGCTCTTTGTTATCAGAGCCTTTCCCTCCTCTGCTTTTATTTCAGGAGAGAGACGGGGGGGGCTTGTTTCGTCCTCTTAACGGATTGATTTCTGACTGATTCTGGATCTGGTTTTGTTCTCCTTCCTCGGGGCTGCCGCTGCAGGACCAGAGCCGATGCCTCCACGAATGTAATTACTGTTAAAGAAACTGGTCTAAACGCCGGAACAAAGGAACGTTGAAGACCTTTTCCCCACACGCGGCCTGTCAATCATTTTTCACCACTGCAGTTGTCAAGTTGGAACCCTGCTGGGAAATGGACAAACCGCTCTAAACTGAAGACGCTGCTCTGCACTCACCAACACAACCACAGGACGTGATTTGGACGAGGACCCCCTTCCCCACTCCGAGTGGAGGTAACGTCTATTCTCTTGTGTTTTTCAAACTTTATTCGCCACAAGTCCGATTTCTTTCAATTCACTTGGGACAGAAAGACAAGAAACATATCGTCGTTTGTCTGTTGGTGCCCGTTAAAGTGATTTTTTTAAAAGCGTGTTTTAAGGAGTCTGTCGTGTCCCCAGTTGTCCGCACTGCTTAGCATCCGGGTAACGTTCACAACTGCTGTTTCTTTACCTTGACACCCACTTATTAGCAACTACAGGCGAATTTGGGATTTTCCACAGGTGTGAACGCACAGCTATCCCGCTCAGGTACATTATAACCTCTATTTTATTGTATGTTCCGCGAGATTAACCTCAACAGCGTGTCACAAACCCCCCGAGGCACGTTTTCTAACCGTTTCTTCCCGTCAAACGTCCCGACAGTTAGCTAGGTTACAGCCCCGATACGTGCCTTCCTCTCGTCCGCAGTCAACGCTGTCAAGTCTCCATTCAAAAATGTGGAGGTTAAACGCCAACTTGCATCGCTTTTCGTCTCATCAAAACGCCTGTTAAAACACACAATGTGGCATTGTACGGTCGTTTAGAAATGAACACACCTGTAATAGATCGAATATTACTTAATTTTGATAAAATATCAACTTTTAGACTTGGTACGCAGTGCTCGCTAGTTTATTTTGCCCACCGCTGTGTATTTTCCAGCCAGGAGACCGTGAGTGAGTATCAGTTGGTAAAGTTTAGTAAAATAAGATGTTTCTACGTGTACTGGAGGCACGCCGAATTGAAGAGCTGTCTCCAGTGATTCAGAATAGGGGTTTTAAAGATGTATAAAATCTTCACGTCCACTATTTTAACAAGGAAATGTAATATAAATTGTCAGATTGTGAATGGCGCTGTTGTGACGGGTCTCCCCGGACGACCGAACGGCACGTATCGGCTGTTGCAGTGGCTGCTAGGCAGGAATCAGACCGCCTGCGGATGTCTCCGAGTGTCTGGAAACAGTTTGCTCATAGTCTCTGCCTGCAATGTTTTGTTTTCCGAGTTATATTTCCCCTGGTAACCAAAAGAACCATTTGTCACCAGTAAATTACACGGTCTCTGGTAACTTGATGCAAAAACAAAAACAGGCTTTTTTTCAGCGAACACTGGTTGCTGCGGCTGTTACTCCTGTTTTGATATTGAAATGTGTGTATTTCTGGTGTCACCCTTGGTGTCCTCGCACTGCTGTCATGAATGCGGCGCCTTAAGGATGAGCCTGTTCAGCTTGTTGGAGTGGTTTACCCACATTTAGCACTCACATTGTAAATAGTACTTTTAAGGCTGTCATAATGACGGGCGGCAGTGAACGAGGGTAAAAAAAAAAATCGTTACCGAGCTCGTTTTATTTTAATTAACGGGCGTTCAGCTCGCGAAGAACCGTCCTTACGTCATCTGCTAAGATGGGCGGATGAGCACCAGTAGCAGCTCTACTTCTTTTTCCTCCTCTCCTCTCATTTCATCCATCTCCTCCTCCTCCTCCTCCTCCCCTCTCTATCTGGGTGTGTCCTGCCTTATTGCGTTAGGAAGGAGGGGGGATTCCGCATCTTGGCTCATGGTGACTCCTCCTCAGCTTGTGACCTCCAAACGAGGGCATTGCTCCTTCTGTTTTCCTCTGCTGCTAAATTCACCAAACAGAGAAGCTATCTTTGCAAAGAAAATCAGTAGCAAAGGAAAACTTTGATGTCCGCATATAGAAAATAGGTTGAATTGTGGGTGATTCTGAGTGGAGCGATGGCTCGGTGACTCTTGTTTACTGGATCCTAAAGGAAAAATGGCTGGTTTCGATAAAATGTGCTTGTTTTCACTGATGCATTTCACCAGTCTGTCATCTGCTACCAACACTTGTTTATATTCATTTGAATTTAAGGCAGAAAGCAGATAATTAGTGATACACCACTGATCTGATGTACCGGATCAATATGGGTGTTGAGACCTGACAGATCCACATAACAACACAATTTCATAAACCTTGTAGAGCGATATAGCGATATTACGACAAAGTTTGTGCACACCACAGAGTCTTATTGACAGGTGCACTGGATCAAAAACTCTCACTTGATTAACATGTTTTCAGTCCTCAGACCTTCATCAGGTTAAATATCAGAGATGGATTTTAATAGTCAACACTAGTGATTAACAGTGATGTGTGGGGGTCGGTGGGTTTCTTCACAGACATGTTCAGGGTTTCCCCCATGCAGTGGTTCAGCTGAGGTGGTCTACCACCGAGACCCTGATGCATTAATAGTTAATAGATGACGGCCTTACCAATAGCTTCACTACATATAATGACATTTGCTGTGAGAAATGGTACCTCTGCCGTTTCTCCCTGAAGGTTAACGTTCTAACTTTTTAATAAACGTACATTTATTTTTTATGAAGTTAGCAGAGGCGGTCTTTGCTTCAGGCAAGGTGGCCTACACCCTCTATAACTATAACTAAAAGTCAAAGTCAACCCTTGGGCTTTTGGGCTGTTGTCACCTTGGGCTCTGGTTAAATTGTGATGGACGTTTTCACTACTTTCTGCCATTTTATAAGCAGGCGATTCATCAGTTTATTGAGAAAAGGTTATCCAGATTAATTGATAATGAAAATAACTGTTATTAACTGTTAGAAAATAACTGTATGGGGGGGGTCGGTTTGTGCTGGATGGGTGTGGTTTCCACTACAGTCTTTCAGCTTTTCGTTATTTGGTTCGCTTTTAATGTGAAAAGTCAGCAGGAAGTGTTACATTTCATTGGTAGTAGCTTAACATGGCTTGAGGAAAAACAACAACACGGGAAGACTTGAAATTATTAGTTTTAGTTAGAGAAAGGGAGAGTAGCAGACATGATGACTACTGAATTTATCACGTGAACCACCTTTATTTCTTTGTCCTGTTGTTTGAGATTATTTGAATACTGGTTTTTATATGAGAATTCATAGCATATATGTCATCCCCGTGATAGACTGACGACCTGTCCAGGTGTGCTGTGATTGGGTGCAGCCATCCGACACCCTGCACAGGATAACGGATAGGTATAGATAATAGACAGATGGATGGGGTCAGCCGTGGTCCAAAGCAAACACAAGTTACATTTCATTACATGCTGCTGAAGGAATCCTAATGAATACTGCCTTAAAGTAATGCAGCTTTCACTCACTGATGGATATTATCTCTCCATCCTCGACATGGACATACAGTCAGGTTTACCTGCAGACAGATGAGCGCTCTGTTTGTGTCTGAGGCTGCTGCTGAGCTCCTGATGACCACAGGAAGCGGCGGGTGCTGACTCAGTGTGTCTGTCCTCTTAACGTCCTGCAGGAGGTTCAGACTCCTTCAGCAGCAACAAGAATAATAGATTTAATATTTCCCTTTTGATTTATTTACAGCCAGAGAAGGCTCTGTATTAATCCCGGTTGTCACTCTCTCCTCTGTTACCTGTTACCAACGCTCCAGGTACTTTTACTGAAGGGACTGTAAAGTGTTTGCTACTAGCTCTGCAATGTTGTGATATACTATTATTATTATTATTATTATTATTGTTGTTGTTGTTGTTGTTATTGTTGTTATTATTATTATTACTACCAGTTTTTGATTAAACAATTAGAAGAGTTACAAAAGATTTCTGACCAGTGGCTGACAAAGTGATCTAGTGTTCTAATTTTGTATTTCATAAAATCCAAAGTGTTTTTAATGATATCAGACAAAATCTGCAAACCTTTATGTTTTTAACACTATACCAGCAAGTGTCTGCTATATTAAAATGACTTAAATAATTAATTGATTATTAAAATTGCAGATTTGGCTTGACTTGGCTGCTCTCCCCACTGAGCATTAATGAAGTTTTTTTCTATTCTATTTCACTTGTATCAATGTTTCTCTCATACTTCATCGTAAAGCTGGGGTTTTCCTACATTTCCCAGAAGGCCTTTTGACAGACGTACAGAAAAGAGGAGATGGTGAATGTCTAGTGTTTAGTTCTGTGTCTCAGTGGTTGTTGAAATGTCCAATCAGCCCACCGTGGATGTGATTGTGTTTTACCTGCTGTCCATCACGGATGATGTGATGTGTGGCTGCAGTGAACTGTGGGTGACTGAGGCTGTTGTCTTTGAAGAAACTGGTCGCTGTGTTTCCTCTTCGCTGAATGATTTCTCCCTATGTGATGTGTCAAATGTTGGTTTCAAAATGGCGGCTCTATAAAAAGCCCCCACTCTGTGATTCGAAATCCATTGTCTTAGGGTTATTAAATTATATGTACAGGCTACGTATTGTACTACCAGGTGATTCTGGTCCCAGTCTATAGTGTTCATTCTGAAGCCCAGTTCAGACCAAAGATTCGCAATGAGACGAGTTGAAACTTGCAACTACCTGGTCTGCAACGTTCTGAAACTTGCCAGTTTACACCGATGGGACTAGACGAGGCGGTGTATCGTTTCCATAGCAACGACTCTCTGTGCTTCTGTTCTACCTGCCGGCTTTTCAGGCTCTTTTTTGTAGCTGGATATGATTTGTAAGATCTTACAATCTGAATGAGGACAGTGACAGTAAGTTACTTGCTACAGTTGCATTTCTAGTATTGATGAAACGGCGTAAACAATGAAAAACGAGAGAGTAGACACAACCAGCTGGCTTCGCTGCGAGCTCATTGGCTGTTGAAATGGGTGACGTGCCTTAAATTGTAAAACCAGCTGCTGGCGACTTGACAAGCTGAGTCGCAGGCGACGCCATCAGCCGGCTTGAGTCGAGTTGAGACGGGCCAGTTCACACCGCTGAAACTTTCCCTGCGTCGTTCTAAAATGGTTTCGTCTCATCGTGAATCTTTTGTCTGAACTGCCCTTGCAGTTCTTTGTCTTTTTCCAGAGAAAATCCAGTAATTCTGTCCTCTAGGCCAAAAACAATCTCTCTGAAATGTTAGTGACTGTATTGTACTCCACGTCCCAGAAGAAGTACACAACAACGTCAGATTCAGGGTGTAAACGCAAGCTGTTCCTCGGCCGGTTTAGACGTTAAAACGAGTTAGAGTGTAACCACGGTTCTCTGAATTCTGGACGGCCCTACGATGTGTATCTAGGCATTAACACATGCTTTCCTTCTGCATATGTGGGTTTGAAGGTCAACACCTCAGACCAACCTGCTACACTGTTGGTGTGGCTGCAAACAAGTGTGCCGGTTGAAATGACAAACTTGAGCTTGAAACTTGTTAACTGTAGTGAGTAAACGCTGTCTATGATTGACTCCTGCATTTTGAGAAATCGTCCCATTATTACAAGAATCGGTCGCACAGATGACTTGCAGTATTTACATAACTGCAGAATCGCCTGCATGAGGGGAGGGAAATTTTGATAAAATCCTCCATCCTTTAATAGCATATTGTCAAATTAATCTGTTAATCTGTTTGTTGACAGAACATGGACTCTAGGAAATTGGTGATGGACGTTTTCTTCTCTATTTTCTGGCTTTTCGTAGACCAAACGATTAATCAAGAAAATAACTGGCTGATTAATTGATAATCACAGTTACAGACTATTACAGTCAGAGACATTGAAGGGGTAGATGCCTTGGTATGAACGGTATGGCAAAATCTCTGATGGCTGGCCAATTTACAAAGTCTCACGCTATCAGGCCTCATCCCTTATGATGAAACTTTGGGTAACATATTGTGATAGTATCTTGTCACGAGTGACCTTGATATACTTGAGAGTGTCATAACAGAAGCACAGTCCAACACTAACCACTGAGACCTGTGAGTGAGTAAATCCAGTCTAGAGGCTTCTTTCTTCTGATCAGAATGGAGATGATGGGTGTAAATGAACCATCGCTGTGAGGGCACTGTACAGTCCTACACCTACAGAGACTCATGCTCCTGTAGCAGCCAGAGTATCGTTCACAGCTGGGACCTAACGAACCGGCCGTCATGCTGGTGTGGACAGAGGACAGAAGTTTTTCAAATTCACTGAAATGTGGAAACCCCTCTGCAGATGGAATCCCTGCCTGTGAACCAGATCCAGCAGCACACGCTTTGTCTCTTATGTAAGTCCACATCAATTATTAATGGCTCAGTCCTATATTTAAGATATGGAAGCTCTCTGCTCAGCAGAGCCTCAGTGTTTGTGGTTATAATAGAGCTGTTGGCCTTGATTATTATTGTATGACCCTGCTGGCAGGAAGAGTTCGCCCCTCTGCAATGGAGAACCGCTGAAATACGACCCTGTGTAATGTTTTATTTATTTATCCATTTGTAAATTTAACCTTTTAAAATTAACCCGGAAAACCTCATTGAGAGTAAAAATCTCTCCAAATTTGTGTGTGTGTGTGTTCGCTATTGTTCAAGACTCGGTTTGAATAGCTGCTTTTATTTGAGAATTTACAGCAAACCATGGCCATGGAAAATACTTGTTTCTGATTGGCTGGCAGGCGTCTTTTCAGGTTTACATGGGGACAGAAGTTTAACTGGCGTTTTCTGTAAGTGCTCAAACTAAGCTGAGCACAACCGTTTTGACAATTTCAGGCAGAGTTTGGACACAATTTCATGCTCATACTGCTACTACTCCATCTCACGTGCACCAGCAGAATGTACAAGACAAGCAAATTTAAGGCTCGTTCAGTGCTGTATGTTAAAGTGCAGGTAACCATAGCAACAGTACTGATGCTTCAGGCTCCCTTAGCAGTTAGCTGACTGGTGAAACTAACCAAACCATGGATTAAACTCACTACAAACACTTCAAAAACATGGATTTAAACACAGACGACCATTGTTCCTCTGGTCAGTGGACATGGTAGAAGTGACAATAATGGATCCCAGGTGTCCACATAGAGACGATAATGGACTCCCATCGTGGTGTAGTATTCCTCCTCACTGGACATGACTGTCGTACATGGCGACCCCTCGTTGCTGTGGGTTCACTCTGCACCTGCTTTTTGGAAATATCCACACAGATGACGTGGAGGCGTCAGCAGGACTGATGATTGTAACTGGACCATCTGAGAGTGTCCTCCTGACACATACTTACATAATGCCTCTGTGTGTGTGTGTGTGTGTGTGTGTGGTGGTTGGCAGGTGTTTAGTGGGTGGGAATGTGGGAGTTTGTGTTTGTGTGTGTGTGACAGACAGGAAGGTTTGAGCAGCAGGACGAACATTCAACAACAGCATTTTTTAAAAAGGATGAACTGAATCAAAACTACGTACACTTGCTGTACTTGTGAGTAGATGCTTATCAAATCTAATTAGGTTCTGGCTTTCCTCATTTGCAAGTAACTTGCTATAAATAACTAAAACTCAAAGATTCAATTTAGCTCTATAATCACCTTTGTTGGCTGAGAAAACATACACATTTGTTTTTATTGGTGGCCTAATTAATGGTGACAACCTTTTAGCTCCAACCTGAAAATGAGATGAGCAGCAGCAGATGTGAAATGTTGATTAAATGTGTGTCAGATCCAAATACTGGAGGTCCTGATTCACACAATGTTCACATAAATTGATATCATATGATTAAAAGTTTAAGAGAGAGATTCTCCTGAAATGTTTGTGACACACTCGCTGTCACAGACTGGTGTTACAGAGTGATGCTTCTTTTCGAGTACAGACACCGGCTGCATGGGGCGCGCTAACCGCACAACTGCCAAAAGTTACGCTAATTATCTGCATGATATAATTGCTGCCGGTGACGGGGAAAGCGACGGTCAGCACTGGCTAAAAATGAGAAGCTGTTTCCTGTTTTGTACTCTTGCTTGTTGCTAATAAAAAACAGCGAGGAGAGATAAAAGGTTTGATAAGAGATTAGTGTCGGAGCTTAACTTAATTGTTTGGGAACTGAGTCTGAAATGGAACCGGCTATCAGAACCCAACCCGTTGTGTGACGTATTTCCAGTAACTGCCAACAGTTCTCGACCCGTCACTCACACATATACATGACTCAATCGAGCTCAAATGTTTAATTTTATTTTCACATTAAGTACAACAAACTAGGATCAACCATAGTTACTGGACTGGACTGGGCTGATTGGTTGAATGGTGTTTGTAGACATTCTTACGTCGATTTAAGAGTTGTTATTTATATAAGTCGACGCTGCAAACATCTCATCCACACATGAAGATATATTTCTGGCTCTGTTACAGAAAGTTGATCACAAGTCCTAATCGCAGCCACAAAACTCTTGATTGGTCAGTTTGTTTACCCATCCAGGGAGGCACGACAGCAGACCTCTTTGAATCACGGAAAAATTTAAGATGTGGACGGTGAGTCAGAGGTGTAAAACCAGGCTGCTCTTTAACACCCTTTAGGCCCACGTGTGGTTTTTTGACATCAATGTAGGTCGATACAAGCAGCTTGTGCTGTTTTGTATACCACATTCAGATGAAGTGGAAACCACGCCCATCTGACGCAAACTGGTCAGGTTCTGAGGTGAGAACGTGAACATGGAGTCCAAACAGAAAAGCTCTTAATTTGTAGAGGAAGCAACGATTAATCTTCAATAACAAACCAAACATTAAAAAAAAACCAAGTGATGCTGCTGTTTGTTTCTTACGAATGTAATAAGGGCGCTGCCACTTACATACGTACATACTGAGATCATAAGATTGAAGTAAACTAACAACACAAATTACTTGTGGAAAAAGAAAGAAGTGAAGTAATAAAAAAACAGAAAAGAGGGAAAATAAAACTAAAAAGGTTATAAGGGAAATCCAGATTATATAAGAATATAAAAGATAAAACAAAAACATGATGCAGTAATGAGTTAAGAACAAAATAAACTAGGAATAAATATCTGAATTCTAAATAGCTCAATCTGTGTGTTCTATTATAATTCATCATTATATATTGATGATCTGAAATCCTAACGGAGGGTTCCTGGAATTTGTGTCTGTAGCAAATTGTTCCCTCTCTGTGCTCTAACTTTAACTTTTCTCACCTCCTGAAGGTGTGTGTGTGTGTGTGTGTGTCTAATCCTGATGAAGCCGTTGGTGCAGAGAGGTGTTGAAGCTTGTTGTGAATGTGATGAGCTACAGTGAGCTGAGCTGTGTGTGTGTGTGATGCTGTGTACTAACAGACATGGATGTGTGTGTGGGGGGGAATGTTACAGTGTATTAGCTGCTCTGTGTGTTGTAACAGTATTGACGTGCGTCAACAGTTGCTATGAGGATCAATAATTATCAGTTTGCTGGGCTTTATCAGCTGATATTCAGTCTCCACAGATCGATCCCTTGGTTGTTCATGTTTTCAAAATATGTACTTGTGTGTGTGTGTGTGTCTTATATTTCTTATTATCTAACAGATAATTTGATATATCGATTATCAATATATTATTCCGGAAAGCGGCAGTGGCAAGAAGAGAGAGGGAGGCACAGCTGCTGCCGTGTTTATATCAGAAGCAACGGAGGCAGGAACAACAACTCCTTAATGTTCAGCTTCATATATTATATATTAAACAGACTGCAGTAATGTAGACTGGTGTTTGTGCAGATTCTGTTGTCCGTGTGTGTGTGTGTGTGTGTGTGTGTGTGTGTGTGTGTGTGTGTGTGAGATGCTGGCAGCTTACTTGGCATCCCTCTGCAGCATGTTAACAACTGATAAAGATGAGAGAATAAAGAGAAGGATGCTGCAGAAGAGGGAGAGAGTATCCGAGAGCAGAGAGGTTTTCACCAAGAGGCTGCCAGACCTGAAACGCACAACACAGAGCTGCACGTTAACTGACTCAGTTAGTGCTTTATTATTTCATCACTGTCTAAACTTATATTTTCAGAAGCCCAGCATCCTGAATCGGTTCTAGCCTAAATCTAATTCTGTGTGTTTGTGTATGTGTTGGGTTGCATTTAATATTGTACTTTAATGATGCTGGTCATTCCTTTGGGTTTGTGTGATCACTCCTGAGCATATTGTCCTCAAAGTTAGTCAGTTATCTTATCAGGAGATGATGGTGTGACTCATCACAAACTGCATATACAGGTGTGCTCACACTCTCACCTTTTACCTTAAGAAGACTGTCTGTGGTCCAAACGTAGTCTGTCATGTCCACGTAGAGCAAGAAGAAGAATTGTTAACAAACGAGAGAGAGGTTGCGAAATGTTAGGAGTGTTGCATATGGATAAAGTCCTTATCATGCTGTAATTTTATATCAATATATATATTGTGTGTTAGTAAATTTTCTGGAAAGTCAATTGAGAAACGGACAGAAATGTCTGTTTTTGGTTAATCCAGCAAATTACAACCTCACAAATCAAAGCACATCAATGCATAAATTATATAAAAAGTCAGCTGACTAATTAATATCATCTTGCTGGGTATATTGCCATGTCGCTCAACCCTAATGCAGCCAGGAAAATGTGGAAAATGGACTATTTGTTTTATTTTAGGAGATGTTTTTGAGAGATATTTTAAGATGGAAAAACATAATAGGCATTTGAACACATTAAAAACACACCAGTAAGCTGCATCTGGGTCCAACAGCAGGACCAGGTTCCCCTCAGACTCTGGAGTCTTTCAGTCTGAGGTGTACTTAAAGGTGTGTGTGTGTGTGTGTGTGTGTGTGTGTGTGTGTGTCCTCCCAGAGATATTCAGAGAAAGGCGTCGGTCAGAGGAGGAAGTGAGCAGATGGAGGGCGGATGGAGAGCCAACAGGAAGTGAAGGTTCGATGGTTTCCTCATGTTGTGTTGGCAACAGTCAAGATTTCACTTCCCTGTACTCGCACAGCCAACAGGTGCTGTGTGTGTGTGTGTGTGTGTGTGCGTGCGTGCGTGCGTGTCACGTTTCAGTCCAGCTCTTTATTCACTTTTTAAAACTTTTCCGATTATATAATAGTAAACTGAATATCTTAAGAGTTTCCATGCAATGTTTGTGGAGGCGCCTCCCTTAAATAAACAGTGACTCCACTAACATCAGAAGAAATTATTACATTTTTATGGAAAAAGCTTCAGGGAAAACGAGCAATGGAGCTACATCACATAGCAACAGCCATGCGTTTAATGAGTGATGCGATTGTTTAATCGAGATGAGATGTGTCTGATTCAGCTCAGCAGGTGATTCAATGATCGATCGCATCGTACGTCCACTTCCCAGTAATTAATCAGAGCTGCATGTCACAATGTGAGGGAAAAAGTAGGGTCGTAAAGATTAACTGATACGAGACTGAGTGATTTGACTACATCAACCCAAATCTTGCATAAGATTCAGGGCAAGGTGTCATAAAATCAATCACAAAAACCTCACTGCTCGCTGTGCACTGATGGTGAAGTTACAAACAGTCAACCCAAGGCGAGCAACGCTAGCGTTAGCAGATGATGCTACTTCCAGCTGGTTCCAACCCCTCCTGTTTGACGGCAATAACCAAGGACATTGTGTCCACACAGTGTTGTGAAAACATGTCCCTCCTTGGGGACTGGCTAAAAAGTGACCCAGTGCATTGCTGTCCATGTTTAGTGTTGTTGATGCAGAAGACATGATTTCTGGGGCATTTCTGATTCAGTACAAAAAGAAAAAATTTAGGGAATATCCAGTTCCTCTGAAGTAATACAGTTTAATTTATTACCAAGAAAAATTATGACGTCTTGTTGAATCTGAGCTTAGTCAATATTAATAATACGCAATATTATTAAATCGACTTTGAACTGCAGGGTATCATATTCATCATTGTTACAAATGTATCTATATTGTTTCTGTATTGCATTGTGGACCATTTATACGTATCAAAGAGAGCACACCCCTAATACCAACCCATTTTAACTCATTTTTGCAATTTATTGTATTATTCAGAGAAACCCCACCCACCCCACAAGTACATTTATTTAATGAGTTTGTTTTGGCAGTGGGCCCATTTTCCTACATGGTTTTTAAAACTTTGTCAAAACTGGTCACAAGACGAGGTGAGTCAGGGTTGGCTGAACAGTTTTGTCGGGGAAACCCTGCTGACAGTCAGTCGTGGTTCCTGTTCAGACTGCAGACGCTGCAGAGAGTCCCCGCTGTGGTTTGTGTTCTGTCCTCCTGTCAGTGTGATGTGGAGCTGACCGGGAGCTCTGCCAACAGGGAAGTCTGCAACACACACGCACCACTCCGGTCTGAATCCTGCTCGGATCCCCCTCAGTCCCGGGTCCTGGTTTCTGGTCTGTGTGCGCGAGGAGTGGGCTCGGTGGAATGCAGTGTTTGTGTTGGAGAGCTGGGCGTGGCTCTGTTTGGCCTCAGTGTCTGCACACAATCAGCACGCAGTCATTCATCACAGCCTGTACACACAGAAACACACACAGCTCAGATCTGAACACACACACTGCTGTCACAGCCAAGACGCTCCAAACTGGAACTGGAAGATGAAATCTGTTAAAACATAAAACAATATCAAAAAGGAACAGGGACCTGCTCGCTCCTCTGGTGTTTGGAAAAATCTCAACTTTTTTTTCCCCTCCTTATTCTCAGCTGTTCCACTTGAGTTTCTTGAACTCTAAAGTCGTTATAACTCTGTGACCTCTGGCTCTGAGGTTTGTTCTTCTGACCTGTGATTGTGTTTTTTATTGTCTGACTCTCAGTACACTCAGCAAGCCTCTGGCTTCAGCTCTGTGAGATCATGTGCTCAGAGAAACTCAAGTGGCTTTTCATTTCAAAGTTCACCAGAAAAAAAAAAAAAAACGAGCAGGAGAGGGTGGCGGAGAGGCCCGTGTGTGTGTGTGTGTGTGTGTGTGATTTTCCATACAGAACAGTTGCACATACAGTTTTCATGTGTCATACTGCTGTGTTCTGCTTTCAACACCATGGGAGGAGCTTGATGCTTTATGTGTAAACAAAGTAAACACCACAACTTTCTTAAGCTCTGGTTTCTGGCTGTAGCTCAGGTGGTAGGACAGGTTTATCAATACATTGCAGCCAACTACCTCTATGTGTTGAAGCGTCCTTGAGCAAGACACTGAGCCCTAAATTGCTCCTTGTGTGTGTGTGTGTGTGTGTGTGTGTGTGTGGTCGTGAAAGAAGTCGCTTTGAATGAAAGTGTCTTTGGCTTTGGAAATGTATTTCCGAGGTAGTAAAAGCTGAAGTTGAAGCACTGAAAGAAGTCGAAGTGACAGTTGAAGTACAAACACTGAAAGCAGTCTAATTGATTAATAATTAGTTAGGGATGCACCGATATGACTTTTCCGACCCAAACTCAGGACACTGATCCGGTTCACATGCTTTTTTTCCCCCAAAATGTCATATCTGAAACCTCATTGTTTCGAACTGATTAAGATATATGTGGAAGTTAATGTGAGGCTGTAACAACAGATCACTTCTTAACGTTAAGTGGAGGCATTTATACACCAAGAGGATTTTTAGGCTTGTGCAAATTTTATCTATATTGTTTTTAAAAGGTTTATGAAAGTGTGACATTACAATAAATTAGCCTCATAATAAAAGACACTCCATCCCATTTGTCTAATACATGTAAGGCACACAGTTTTGCTGTAAGATTACTGGTGTTACTGGTGTAAAGATACAGATCTGACTAACAGCACTGATCTGCTGTGATAATTGGTGCTCGGAGCTGATGCTGCATTCACTGTCCTCTGCGTGTCCTCACAGAAAAGGCTTCTCTAAGCATAATTATATGCTTTTACATCTTCTTCAACAAACAACTTTATGTGCATAACTCTCTTTTTTTCCCCCAGACCAAATCCAACCTGCTTATCTCCTCCAGTAGTGTTTTTAACTACGGTTTCTAAAAGTTAATAAGATGTAACGTCAGTCCTCGTTTCCTGAGCCGTTCTCCATCATCAAGCTTTATTGATCATGTAATAAAATATATTCTGTCCATGCAAACTTTCAAAATGAACCCAACAAAAAGTGCAGAAAAACCCTAAAATACTATGAAACTATACGAAGCTGTACAAAGACATTGCTTTAATTTTCTTTTCTGTATTTGTTTGTCCTGTTTACCCATGACCCACTGCATGTAATTCATTTTTAACTCTAAATCAAATTTCTTTGTTTTTCTTTTTTTACTGCTACCAGCACTGTAACTGGGTACCGCTGCATCCTCAGGTCGGGTACCTGCAGGACTCTGGTTGAGACACTCTGATATGTGCTGTCGTTATGTTGTACTTGCTGTAGACCCTCGTACTGAACACTGAGACAGAACCACGTTTCTTCTGTCACCTCCTCGCATCACATTCCTCCTCTGAATACAACCATGTCACACTCAGCTGCTCTCTGATTGGACTGTTAGATAAACCCTTCCCACCCATGGACATGAATGGCAGCTTGTGTTTCAGACTCCACTCTCCGTCAGCCTGAACAGTTATTTTTCATAAAACCCAGGAATGTTTGGTGTCACATTGTCCAACTGGTTTTCAGCCCAACAAACAGCAGACTGTGAGGCTTTTTTTCCGCTCTGCTCCCAGTCACAAGATGCTCCACCAACAGTCATCTGAGGCTGAGTAATGTACTGTGTCACTGCTGAGGACTGGAAGAGGCTGATGGGTGTTTTCACTGCACAATAGAAAGAAAATGTCCTCACAAATGTTGGGCACAAGTCTTAGTCGACTAATAGTCAGATTAGGTTTTTTGGTTTGTACTGTAGTCCTTTTCTACTGCGGGAACTTGACCTGTAACCGTGTTTTTTCTTATAACATGAATTTTTTAGAAATATATGAGTCTTTTGTACAAGGTTCTTCCTTGTGTTTCTACTGTATTTTACAAACTGAGACATTTCAAATGTAGGTCATTAAAAAGGCAGGTGGAGAACAATGGGGGGGAAAAAAAGCAGAATCAGGGGCAGGGGGCTTGAAGGGAGAGACATGAGGCAAAGATACTGCATGAGGTGAAAGGGACGGGTACATGCCGGTGTTCTGAAAACAATGGGAAATTGGTTATTTTGGCCCACGGATTTGGCCAATTTTACCAACACAGTCAACAGTTGCAGCATTAATGGCCTGTGAAATTAAGGTACTTAAAAATACTTGGCACCCCGTATTTTTAGATTTAGTGTCACTTACACTTTTCTTACACTCATTTTCTCCGATGTCCATTGTGAACAAAAGTACACAAATCCACGTAGAAACCACAGAAAAAGATGCTCTGTATAACTGCAGAACTTGCCTGAGAATCACCTCATTTTTAGGTTTTCTTCAGTATTAAAGTAATTTAGTGATGGTTTGCTGTACAGTCATGGGAGGATTGCAAACAGGAACTGCTAATAGCTAATTCGGCATATTTCTAATGGTGCCAATTTGCCAGAATGTAGACATAGGCTGACTAGGAGGTGTTACGTTATGTTTTGTTAAGTTCCTGTAGTGGAGAAGGGCTGATAGAGACAATGAGTTCCACCGACAAAGTTCGTCCAGACAGTTACAGATGTGTTTGCTGTCTGAATGTCCCAGTTTGACTCCTGGACTGTGAGGACATTAAACTAAAAGATGTCAGAATCAATCAATCAATCAATCAGACAGGTGGGTTCTCCATCCTCTTCCAGGACTCTCCTGAGACAGAGCTGGATGGACTTCCACTGTACAGATGAATAATGGTCATCATAATGACTCCTGTACTCTGACCTCTTCAGCTGATGGTCAGATTGATTTTTTTTACTGGCCCTTTTATTTATTCCTGTGATTGACAGGAAAAATGTTGCTTTGAATACATTTCTTACAGCCTGTGCTGTATATGTCCAACTTGTCCTCTGAGCTCTGTGTTTGTGTTGTTGTTTCCTGTGTTGCCTGACAGCCAGTACCATCGTTGTTTAGTCCAGTCAAACAGAAAACAACCTGACTGCTCTCTGACTGCTAGTCAACAACAAAACTGTCACCTGAATATAATTAAAAGACAGTTTGAGTGGACAGCAGAGATCCCTGTGATGAAGGTGAAGGCGTTCAGTAGGGCTGTAGGGCTGGTTTCACAAAAATGGACATCAGATGTGAGATCAGATGTTAGCAGTGTGTAAGCTCTACTAAAGTGTCTATCTGTTCAGTCCACACTGACTTTGACCTCCAAGTAACACCAGAACTTTACTGGTTGAAAATAGTTGTACAGTAGGCTCCATGAGGCGTTACAGGAAGAAAACTGCATTGTTTTGATTGATTTTATTTCCCTGTCTACTGTAGCTCTGTATGTCCACAGTGAAACCAGAAAGCTTACAGGGACACTGAAGGCTTTGATCCGTCATTGTAGTTGATAGGTCCACAGCATATAGACATCAGGAGATTTGTGAGATTTGAACAGCTGCCTGTGGAGATTACACTTTATCAAACATTACACTCAGATATAACACACAGTCAGACTTAAGAAAGACAAAGTTTGTCAGTTGTACAAAGCTGCCCTGTTCTTGACTGTCTTTAGCAGGACTCACTTTGTATTACTAAACTGTGCATAATTAAACAAAAGAGTCAGGGCCATGGCTCTGAGGTTGAAGGTTGGTCAACAGCAAAACACAATGTTAAAAATAATTTAACATAGCAGTAATTATGTCGTTCCAGTTGAAATATTTAGTCCACTAACTCCTCTGTTGTCCTGTGGAGGATGTGATCTCCTCTGATACACATGGAGGTAATGCTGCTGCGATTCAGCCAACATTAAGAAAAACACTGTTTCTTTATATATTTACATAGATAGCATCTAAATCTAAGTATGACTCACTTGTTTTCTGCAGGAAATTGGTCAGTTTTTCCTTACACATTTCCACCTGACTGTGACTGACTGGGCCGGTTGTCGTGACCTTTCCCAACTTGTAAAAGCCCTGAAGGTTTTTTCTTTTTTCCTGACGTTGCAAAGTCATTCATTCACTCGCTCATTAAGTAAGTAGCCTTTGCTGTATGATGTAGTGCCTTTGCTCGTTTTCCCTGAAAAAAGTGCAACAATTTCTTTTAAAGTTACTGAAGGAGTTCTCCGGCGAGGCGCGGTGACATGCCTCTGCTTTAACACGATGTGGGAAACCTTGTACATGTGTAGCTGCTTTTATAAAGTTGTCGGCGTTGAGTGCAACACGACAACTGGTCTTTAGTTTCAGAAATCATGATGACACTGTCCAAACTCAGAAAACTGAAAACTGGTGACGAGCAGTCGCTCACCACCAACAACTGACAGACAGCAGTGAGGACAGCATGTTGCCTGAAGCAGCCGTTTGTTTAATAGCAGCAGGCTGCGGATGAAACATTTGTGTCAATAAAGTTTAGTGAAGAAGGGAGATCATCGTGTCTTTTGGCTCTGCTGCAGTTACATGTCTAACCTGCAGGCTGTTAGCTGTAGCTGATGGTGCTGATGACTAACAAATGACAAATTATAAGGGAGGAACTGAAAGTGAGAGTGATGGCAGGTTGTGGAACATAAAACAAAGCAAAGGAGGAAGGAAAGAAACTGTTTGCTGCCAAACAGCTCGACATTTCCTTCTTGATAAGCAACAGAAACACAGTGACTTTAAATCTGGGCTGCTGTAGCAGTCGACTGCTGATTTAGAACAGGACTGCTCCCAGTACAGTGGGTCTGGGGGCTTCTGGTCTCTGAATATGTGTAGGGGATGTGGTCAGGCTAATACAGGGTTTCTCTTTAAAGATTCAGTTGAGATAAGCTGCCTATGAATCACTACAGTTTGACCTGCACTGTTGTTAAGACCAATACTGCATGTTTACATGTAAAGCAGCTCAGTGCTGTATGTCCTTGTTTAGATTCAAGCTGCTTCTCTACTCTATTTAAATTTCACAAATTCAAACATTTATCAGTTATGAATTATAAGTTGTTTCCCAAATTGTTATATCTCAGAGCTCACAGGGAGAGAGCTTACAGCATTTAGACCATGTAACAATAAAACAGCATTGTTAAAGGCAACAGACACCATTGCAACAAGTCCAATAGGTCGTTTGTCAGTGACTCCCAAAACGACATATATAGGCGCACCGGACCTTCGTTGTCATGGTAACAATAATAAACATGTGTTTAACGTTGTGAAACGGTCACAGTTTGGTTATGTTTAGGCACCAAAACTTGGCTGGGTTTAGTAAAAGATCATGGTTTGGGTTAAAATTAGTACCTTAGTTAAAATAAGTCAATGTTGAGTTGTGATTTCATACGGGAAACCAAACAGCGGTCTCCAGGGTGAAAGTACTGTGTTGTTTGATCCATCCATCCACCCACCCGGACCCCCTCACTATGCGCACTTTGTTGCTCTATATAGGTCGCCACCTAACAATAAATGTAAATATGGGTTGTAATAAGCTGCTTGCACAGATGACCTATACGGTCGTACTTTTGAGGAGGACAGTCTCCACCACTGACATATGATACGTTTAAAACACCAACGGCTATGTTTAACAAACAAAAAATCTTAACTCAAGGTCAACTTACTAGCTTTTCCTGGGGCTTTCATGAAAGGTTTGGAAATGAACCTCCCTCCCAAACCGAAAATACGCTAAGTCACGCTGAATAATGAAAACTAAAGAGAAACTAAATGGACATTCAGTCTGATTACCAGGGTATTGATCCTACCCCTCGTTTGACTGAAACAGACTCCATCTTTGATGACCCATTTAAGAAAATGGCAATAAACCAAATGCCAACAGAGAGATTCCATTGACAGGTGTTCAGAGGTTACCTGTAGATGTGGAGCTGCAGTTTTGGGAGTGAACCTGAATTAGTTCCAAAATAACCAGTCTGATAAGCAAATAAAGCTTCTCCTGGTGACACCTGATACCTGTTGTACTGTAATGTCACAAACTGCGTGTCAGTGTGTGGCTTTTACAGACAGAGGTCACCTGACATGTTGACATCTGAAGTTTAAAGACAAAGTGACGTGAAGTTGACTTTTTGTCATTAATATGTATGTACACACTTTGTCCTTCACCTCTCAAACCCACCCATGACACTGATGCTGACTTCTCTGGTATCTATAACATGTTGAGTGATGTCATCAGGAAGGGGAGGGGCCAGATGTTTGACATGTAGGATGTTTTGTCTCTTTGTGTTGCCTTTTCAGGATGTTTGCAGCCCTCTGTCATATTTTTAGCGTCTTCTTCCTCTTCTTCATTTACCTCATGAGGAAATGTCACCGTGTCCCACTCGGTGTGCCCTGCTTATCAACGAGCTGCAGACAGCCGCTGTTATCTAACGTATTAGAGACACTCTTCATGTCACACACTCAGCACTAACACAATTCTGTTAATCTACTTTGTGATGTACTTAAAGGAGAAACTGTTCTCAGTGATTTCAGGCACATGTTTATAGAAACCACAGGCATTTCTCAGTCTCTGTGCTTGTATGTTTCCTATTTAATGTCCACATTTTGAGAGGAATGCTCCAAATGACCCAAAGTGTTGTTGCTCTGCCCATTTTATTTCAAACATTACCTGACTAAGATTGAACGATGTTGAGCGTTAGGATTTACTGGAAGTCATTAAGCTCCCAAACCTAAATGATGTGTGTCGTCACAATAGCCTTCAGTTGAACAAACTTGTGCTGCATTAATTTCCAAAAAAAAAAAGATGTCATGGTTCTGATGTGGGTAATAAATATGGCTGTCACTTTTTATTCAGAATTCAAGCGACTGTGCAAATGTGGGGGAAAAAGTATTTGAAATGAAATGATCTCAAAATTCTTAGTGTGTAATCGCAACAGGCCATGCCTCGTCTCCAGCAGGGGGCGTTCCTAAAATGCATGTGCGTCTGTTAGCTGACTTTGTAAAACATAACTGTCTACAGTAACGTTAGCAACGTTTGTTACTCAGTGAGGCAGCGGAGGCACTCTGAACAAACAGAAGACGCCAAGACCGGATTTCTCACGGTGAAAAAAACATGGGTAGAATCAACTGTGAGAGCTAGCATGTCTAGCATGCACCCTCTCAAACTGGCTGGACAGTCACAGTGTACAGTGCCTTGCAAAAGTATTCACCCCCTTGGCATTTTTCATGTTTTGTTGCCTCACAACCTGGAATTAAAATGGATTGTTTGAAGGTTTGCATCATTTCATTCACAGAACATGCCTGCAACTTTGAAGATGTGATTTTTTTTTTTATTGTGAAGCAAACAACAAATAGGACAAAATAACAGAAAACTTCAGCGTGCATAACTATTCACCCCCCTAAAGGTAGTACTTTGTAGAGCCACCTTTTGCGGCAATTACAGCTGCAAGTCGCTTTGGATAAGTCTCTATGAGCTTGCCACATCTTGCCACTGGGATTTTTGCCTATTCCTCAAGGCAATACTGCTCCAGCTCCTTCATGTTGGATGGTTTCCGCTTGTGAACAGTCTCTGCTGTCTGCTGCTGCTCCTTCAGGGTTACCTTTGGTCTCTGTGCTGCCTCTCTGATTAATGCCCTCCTTGCCCGGTCTGAGTTTTGGTGGGCGGCCCTCTCTTGGCAGGTTTGTTGTGGTACCATGTTCTTTCCATTTGAAGATGATGGATTTGATGGTGCTCCGGGGGATCATCAAAGATTTGGATATTTTTTTATAACCCAACCCTGACTTGTACTTCTCAACAACCCTGACTTGTTTGGAGAGCTCCTTGGTCTTCATGGTGTGATGCCTCTTGCTTAGTGGTGTTGCAGCCTCTGTTGTGTTTATACTGACAGATCATGTGACACTTAGATTACACACAGGTGGACTTCATTTCACTAATTATGTGACTTCTGAAGGTAATTGGTTGCACCAGAACTTTTGAGGGGCTTCATAGCAAAGGGGGTGAATACATATGCACATGCCAATTTCCAGATTTTTATTTTTAAAAATTCTTTTTTATATATATTTTTCTCATTTCACGTCACCATCTTAGACTATTTTGTGCAGATCCATCACATAAAATTCAGATTAAAAAAACATTTAAATTACAGGTTGTAATGTAACAAAATAGGTAAAAAGCCAAGGGGGGTGAATACTTTTGCAAGGCACTGTATTTTAGGCTAGGCTACGAGGGTTGTGTTTGAATGAATTTGAAAGACTTGCATGTTAGAATTTGTTTGAACTTGATTTTTTTGAAGAAGTGGCAGCCCTTTAAAAAAGAAATACTGACTAGATGGATTGCAGACTGTGATCGGTCTGTGAGAGAAATTATACAGAAACAGGAAGCACATGCTTGAAATCGGTTGTCGTGCGGGGTTCAGTTGATGTGAATATTCGTAGAACAGAAGTGTAATGGGACAGTACCTTTCTCCTTACTAATGGTCAGCCCTCATTTGATTATTTCATTTCCTCTTTGAGCTCTTTGCTAAAAGTAAATGGGGGAAAAAAAACATGATGAGTCTAGTGGAAAATCTAACTCAGACCAGGATTTTCAGTAAAAAATTGATGATCAGTGTAAAACTTCTGGTCCTGTCTGTCAGAGCAGCAGCAGTGTTTGATTGTAGCCTCAGAGGGTTTTTAGTTCGGGGCTCCACCTGTTAGTACGCAGCCCAGAGGCGGTCAGCTGGCTCCTACCCCAGCTGCAGGTACTTTCACCTGGGCCGCATCAAAGCCGGGACGCCCCGCCCTCACAGCCCTGTGGAGCTCGTTAGCTGTCGGAGCTAATCAGGAGGGTCCTCACTGCACAGATGCTGACGCACTTCAAAGGAGATCCCCCTTCAAAGAGCATGCAGGTCAGAGTGGGAATAGGAGGAGGAACATGAATATATGCATGAATTCATGTTAAATAGTTGACTCTGAGGGTTCCCTTACTGAACACAGTGAAGGACAAATGATCCAGGAGAGAAGTCGCCTTTCTTTAAATACTGAATACTAGTTTTTAGTTGAGTTTAGGAAATTCCTCAACTCGAGTCTACATCACATACTAAATGACCAAAACTGTGATGAATGAACGTGTGATGCCAAAACCATGGGCATTAATCTGCTGCGATAACAGCCTCCACTCGTCTGAGAAGTCTCTCCACTAGAATTTTGAATCTGGTTGCATTCAGCCACAAGAGCATTAGTAAGGTCCAACGCTGATGTTGGGTGATGAGGTCTGGCTTGCAGTCGACATTCCAGTTCATCCCAAAGGTGTCGGGTGGGGTTGAGGTTAGAGAGCTGTGCAGACCAGTCAAGTTCTTCACACCAAACTGGGAAAGCCATTTCTTTATGGACCTGGCTTTGTCATATTGAAACTGGAAAGGGCCAAACACAAACTGCTGACACAAAGTCAGAAGCACATTATTGTCTTAAATGTCATTTTATGCTGCAATATTAAAGTCACTGTGAAATGGCAGTTAGAGCATCTTTATCTTCTGCAATGTGACGTTTATCTGAGTAAAACAGAATATGTGGGAGGTGTGTAGTTACGAGAGGGATTTGATCAAAACCCCCAATTTGATTGGATCGCTCAAAACTGGGCGTCACTTATCAAATACGGCATGCTAAAGAGTTGTAGAGAGATACGGAGCTGCCAACATCCAAACACACAACTATGTCACCCTGTTAGCTACTACGACCCATGAGCGGTTGTGTGGTTTTATATGATGGTCGGGGTTGCCCCAGATCAGATGTCTGCTGTGAAAGCGTCATATGGAAAAATTATGTAAGCATGTCTGTCTGCATTATTTTGGCCACAGAGTGCACCAGTGATATTTAGACTGTTGCTCAGCCTGTCGTCAGAGTGCAGTGTTGTCATGCCAGCAGTGTTTACTGTTGATCATGGACACAAACACACACACACTCTATGTTAACATGCAGATCTAGTACACAGCGTCTATCAGTGTACATGTGGAGGTTCAGCACACTCATCAGTTTACCAGGTTTCACAGAGAAATACCCTCACCTTTTAAAAGGGTTAGATGGGTTACAGTGATTGGATCTAATGTTCCCAGGTATCAAAAAGTTGTGGTGTTTGTTGCTGCAAAGTTGAGCAGTGTTTACAGTAAACAAGGTGCTCTGGTGGTGAAGTCAGACCAGAAAACACCTGAGACCTGCTGGCTGCTGCTTATCAGTCACATTCACTAAAAACACTCAAACTACAGACTACTAACTAAAAACCTTTTAACACTGTTGTACACTGATAATCAGGCTGAATGTCCATTTCTTTTCTCTTCATTCTTCAGTCTGACATCGTGTTCGTGTTTGACGTTTTCTGTTTGGGAGGCAGTTTATTTTGTTCTAACCAATCAGTGGTGACTAATGTATCTGTCTTGTCAAAGTAATTTCTAGTCGACAGGAGCTGTGGTAGCAGTTGCTAGGGGCAGTAAACGTTTGTCATGTCAATCAAAGAAATATATCGATTTCAGAGCAAAGATCTCATCCGCACTTCAAGACATTCTTGAGGCCATTTTTCTGTCTCTCTGCCTACAAAGCTCTGGTTGGCTCGGTTATAAAAATCTGCGATTCAGAAGTCTAACGGCCTGTTTTTCATCCAAGTTGCCTGTTTTTTTTTTTTTTTATTTACTAAATATGAAATGTAAATGTTTTATCATAGTCTAAACCAATACAGATAGATTCCCAGTTTTGAGTGTGTAACTTCATTCAAAGACCTTGGAAATTGCAGTTTGATAAAAGGTTCTTATCATGAGGTCCGCTTACTTTCTACTTACGTTTTTTTCCAGAGCTTTCAGCCACATGTCATGGCCTTCATCAGTGGATGGAGTCCGCTCTGTTGTCATGCAGATGGTTTAGTTGACATCATGTGACCTAAGTGTGGAATACTGGTCATGTGACAGACAACAGCTAAACCCAAAAACCAAAATAAAACTAACAACCGTTATTTCTAATATAAAGCATCTCCATGGCAACTGGGCAACTCCATCCAATATATCTGCTGATGAATGGCCATGAGGTGTGGCTAAAAGCTCAGGGGGAAAAAAACAAGCAATTGGACCTAGTGATAAGTTAGGGTTCATGGATATCTTTCTAAAAATTAAACCCAAGATTATTTAATCCTAGTCATCCTGTAGAAGGTAGATCAGACCTATGGTGGCCCACATGTAGGGTTTTTCCATGGGCCCGGGTCGGTCCACTTTAGCCGTGCAAAGCCAAGCCTTAGCTGTGTCCTCACCTGCTGAACTTGTGTGTGTCTGTGCTGGAGACTTTCTTGTAGCTTCTACATGAATCTCTGTGGTTTGGAGTTTAGTTTCACTCTTGTGTTCCTGTTTGTGCTTTTTGATATCAGCCTTATTTTACTGATCACTGATCGCTTTCAGCCCTATCGGAGCCGTGTTAAGTCACTGCTGATGCAAACTGACCCTCTCCTGCTGTTGCTGCTTCACATTAAAAGCATTCCACTGTGAAGATGTTTGCAATGTGTTTGTCACCATGTTAGCGGAGCTTCATTAGCAGAATTATTCTTCAATCATAACAGGTTTAATCAACCAGATATGGACATATTCTACGCTATGTGGTCAGCGGATCAGGCCGTTCACAGCGTGGCTCGGCACGACTACCTCCCCTACTGTGGAAAAAAACCCTAATGGACAATATTGTTTTCATGAAAAGCACAAACATTAAAGAGACAGTGCTCTAAATCTTTCAACCCTGCTGTGCGTTTTGATTTTTGTTGCCTGTTTTCCTTCATCTGCTGCAACAATGGAGGCTTTTATCAGACTGCTCTTCATGCACATTCACACCTGGGGACTGACCAGTACCACCAGTGTCTGATGTGTACACCCCCCCCATACACACACACACACGCGCACACAGAGGCTGCTGCAGGTCTGTTTCAGTGTATTTGGGTTATGATCAGAATGGATCAGGAATCTGCAGCGATGAACAGGCTGAGCTTCAGGATTATTTAATCTCTGGATGCTCTCCATTATGTTGCTGCTTTGTGTGGTTCAGATGTGTCTTTTCCCTGGTGCCGTTCTTTGGTTTTTAAAAAGGACATGAAGGACGTGTCCCCTGTTCTGCTGTCTCCTGTGTCTTTCTTTTAGTTTAGAGTTCATCAGCAGTCTTCTCTCCCTCCACTTTTTTGCCTCTCTGCCTTCACCCTGTCCACTCACTTCATCTGATGGCAGGCAGTCATTGTCAACAGGCACTCACACACACACACAACAATCAACTTTCCCAAACTCAAATTGACGCATTCATATATCTTGTTTTGTCAAACCAACAGGCATGGTAAGATGTTAAAAGTATGTTCACATGTTTTTTTCAACCCTTTTCTCATGATTTAAGGGGAGCCCAGACCACCTCTTTTTTTCTTCTCTCTCAAGTCAAACTACTATTATTAATAGATTTGATAGAAACAACAAATTCCTTCAGAGGCTTCAGGAGAAATACAGGATTCAGCCTGGCTCAGTTAATGCCCAATGAGTAAGCTGGCTCTTGAAAACACTGATAGAATGGGGAAAGACGAACAGCAGGAGGTAGTGAATTCCTGACTTTTGAGTCAGCTTTTGTAAATGCCCCGTCTCCATAGCAATTAGTGCAAAGAGGGTGGGCCTGGTTGTGCCAGCCAGTGGCATGGAAACATCAAGGACTGGATAAAATCCCAATGAGACTCAGTATTCTTTATTGATTGTCTGCGTAGGCGGACGTGTTCACACGTTTGTTGGCGCGTTCAGTCCATGTGATCATGAAGTTTGGGCTATATGTGGACGGACCCTTGCAGCTGCTTGGACGGGGAAAGCATTATTTGGGCTTTAGTCCACATTGTATTAACAAAATTCAATGTATTAACATGCTTTTAACGTCAGAAGATTCCAGATTTGAACCTGTAACTTTGCCAGCACAGACATAAAAACTGTGGGTGGTAACACATACGAGAAACTACAGGATTTTGGCCGCCTTGCTTGCCGTAGTTTGATGCTCTGCTGTAAAGAGGCAAGAACTAAAGACAGAGGACAGTTCAGCTTTCTCTATTTTCTACTGAGTTAAGTATTAGCACACACACACACACACACACACACACACACACACACACACACACACACACACACACACACCAGTACAATAGACTGGGGGGCCTCAGGTTGTCTAAACTGTCCAGCCAGTCAGGCAGGAATCCCAGGAATGACACTTCTACATGAAACTAAAGACTGTGTAGTGGGTTTTTCACACAGCTATGGTCAATGCACATTATTATTATTTCTGGAGTGTTTTAGATGTCTGTCACTCGTCTGTCTCACTGAACAGATCACATTCTGTTTCTACAGGTTTATCAGTCCACAGCGTCTCCGCTGTTCTGTCACACATCAAAATGTGACTGCCGATCACGCGGATCTATTGAGAGAGCTGATTGTGTGTCAGTGGCAGCCTTGCTGTTAGTTTGCAAATCTGAAACCTCACTTGTAGCTCAAAGTCTTTTTGAATGCAAAAACACCAAAATACTTCAAAAAACGCACAGAAAGGTTTGAACTCTCATACTCTTCATACGATGAGTTTGATTGATCATTTCTGACTGAAAATGGTCTTTAAGATCAAACCTTGTGTTTGTACATGTGAATTAAAATGTATAAATCTCTGCTCGTATTTCTTCCTCTGGAAGCACATAGACTTCATATGTATTTACAACCTCAGTGTATGTTTGCAGATGTCAGGTGGAGAGTCATTTTATTTTCATTACAGCTGTGTATGATCACAGTAAGACAACTCAGTCAGTATCAAGTCAGAGTCAGTGAGCGTGTGTGATGAAACATTGATCATTAAGTTGAACCTTGAACAAACACAGACTGACTGAACATGGTTGAGCTGCTGTCTGACTCCAGTACAGTTCAGCCAATCAGGAAGCAGAGAGGAGCTGCTGCCATTGAAGGATTTATCATCATGATGAGCTCAAACCTCTTCTGTGTACATACAGACGATAAACTCCTTGTACATGCTATCGTAATACCCAGAATTGATTACTGTAATGCACTCTTCTCTGACCAACCCATGACAGCAACAAGAGGTCTTAATCTGATTCAAAACGTATTTCACCTGTCCTGATGTCTTTGGCTCTTCCTAGATTCAATAAAAATCTTTAGAGGGTGGAGCCTTTGCTCGCTGAGCTCCCTGTCTTTTGGAATAAACTCCCACTGCAAATTTGGGAGGTTGAGATTTTGAAATCTAAGATTAAAACTTGGTCCCTCCTAGTTTCACTGGCTGGGGAAACAAACTGGTTTCTGCGTGTGCATCATTTTAGACATGTTTCCTTCCAAAATTCAGAGTGACATATTTGGTACCTTTGGAAACTTTGCAATCTCCATCAGAGTTTTAATGAAGCTCTGTGGGTTTAAACAAAGTTTGGACAAACGGCATGAGTTAGCACTGACTGCCCAGTGAGGTTAAAGAGAGCAGGTTCAAATGAATAAAGAGACAAACAGGAAACTGGCAGCATGTCCACACCTGTACTGTTTCCTGTGATGAGTCATTTACCAAGTAGTGTGTGTGTGTGTGGTTGTGTGGGTGGGTCGTGTGTGTACGTTGTAAGATGATCCTCGGTAATTGTCCATCTGAGAGCATCATTGACACAAACTGAACTGAGACAAACAGCAGTGTGTGTGTGTGTGTGTGTGTGTGTGTGTGTTTGTGTAAATGTCCTGGAGATGATTCCTGGATCAAGTTGGATTTGAGATTTGTGTGTGTGTGTGTGTGTGTGTGATGCTCCACAGTGAGTCCAGACCTCTGCCTCGTCTCTCTGCAGTGTGGGGATTTCCTTTTTCCACTCTGGTCACATGACTGCAGACATGGGTGTGGTCTCCTGCATTCCTGGCCTCTCTCTTTTGCTCTCTCGCTCTCTTGTTACTCTGTCTGGCAGGC